>OX104134.1:78825437-79056402 GCA_944470555.2 Heterobilharzia americana | reverse complement strand
CAGCAGGTCGTTCCAGCATATCAACTGGAAATGAAGGTATCAATAGATAAGAAGTAATGCCCGTCGCACAACAGATGGCTCTCATCCCTCAGTGGCCTAGTGGATAACGCCCTGGTGCTTGAAGCAATGCCTACTAGGTTTGAGTCTCAATGGGAACGACATCATTCACTGGAGTATGGATAACCCACTTGTCGAGCCACAGGTAGGACAAAACCTGCGTCCTGGCTTCCACTGCTAGCCAACATGTAAGAACTACGAAGCCTTTTTTCTTTGCTATGAACTGTTGTGATCATTGAAGTAGACCAGTCTGATGGAATCAACTCTGATTCTCGTATGCTTCCTGTTTCCTTCGTTACCTAACTTCCTTCCCTCTTCGTTAAGAATTTCTGATGGTCAAACGTTAGGTTCTGCTGCCTTATGTTGTTATGTTTTCGAAACAATTCTCTCAATTCTGAGGAAAGTGGAAGGACTGACTGATTTTGAGCTATCGTCTCA
This sequence comes from Heterobilharzia americana, assembly GCA_944470555.2. Taxonomy (NCBI): domain Eukaryota; kingdom Metazoa; phylum Platyhelminthes; class Trematoda; order Strigeidida; family Schistosomatidae; genus Heterobilharzia; species Heterobilharzia americana. The sequence goes on along the minus strand of OX104134.1, from coordinate 79,055,907 downwards.
AATATGATGTATCGAACTTTATCTGGGGATTCATGAAACACCTGCAGATGCTAACACGATACAACTATCCTTCCCACAGTGCTACATCGTATTCTGGCCATCTCTTCCAACCAGTTCAAGGGCAAAGAAACGGTGACCGGTAGGGGAGTCGCTAGTTTGAAATTCGTATTATATATCTAAGTCACCGATGCAGTAGTTTCAAGATGATGACAGTCAATGAGTGACAATGTTCATCACGATCGAATACATATTGCCTTACCTCACGTTTACTTACACAATGTTTCCACTGACCACCAGCAATCTTACGTAGGCAATGGTGATCGAAAAGTCAATGTTGCCAGGCATCCACCTCTGGTAGAGGCTACGTCCCACAGGCGTAGGGCACAACTACCCACACTGCTGAGTTGTATACCACACCTTTTGCAGCAGAAAGATTCAGTTTACCACGGTGCCAGAGGTGACGCACATTGGCACATATCTCTGGCTTTCTACATGCCATTAGAAATTTCATCAGTTAAACCTCTAACAGCTCTGATACAACTACCCAAACGCACAAACTTTGAAGAGCTTACGATGATTCACTGGCAAGGATGAGTTCAGGAATAGGCTTTACCTAGCCGTGTAGAAATACTTCGACGGTGCAAAACGCATACTGACTTCTGTCGAGTTCATGTGGTAAACAAGGTTACTCAGTTGGTTACGAAACTCATCCTAAGTTGCATCCGAGCTGCGTGATTATGTAGAGACATCGTTTTTTTTGCCACTTCCTACTGCAAATAAACTTCCTAGCCTTATGGCATACTGACTATTGTTGATGGGAATCTAGTTGACTAGTGCAGCTTCCGCACGTTGACTTGGTACTTGGTGTAACACCTACTTCAGTGACTCATTTTAACAACCTCCATGTATAAAAGCGCAGTCATCTGATTGAGGATTCCTGATGTGGTGGTCAGACTTGCAAATCACAATGACCTGATGAGCTATGCTGGTGGAACTCTTCTTCCCTTGAGGTTCTACTATACCACAAAGGTCTGTTGGATAATGGTAAGACGAAAAGCAGTTACCGTTGTGGTGTAAACTGCTACGCTATGATGAAAGTCAGAGGATGTAGTCGTATTGCTGACTGAACGGGAGTGTGACAGTAGTAAAGTGATTCCCTAGGATGATCAGAAGTGCCACGCTGTTGCTGCCTTAACGGAAAAAGGGGGTTAGAAAAGGTCGGCCTCAAAAATAACATGCTCCACTCTGGCCCACGGTCTTCCGTTGCCGGCGGTATGGGTTCTGTTTATCCGGGGTAAGAACAACCAAATTTCAAAACATCCCACGAAAGGCCATGTGTGACAGGCCTCATGGGCTCTTTGGTCACATAAATCTTTTTCTCTTTCAGGTACCTCAAGAAGAAATGGCCAGGAAGTGGACCCTACCGCACGCTTCCACTAGCATTAAAAACTCAACCAAACATTACTTACCTATCCTCCTCAACTGCGTCTCCTCCTTTGCCTTGATCTCGTGATACCAATATTAGGCCTCTTACTCCTTCCCCAGCCTCTCATTCTGCAACCGTTGCTGGCGATCATGTGCATCGGAACCTCATTACTAGTCTACTAGGATCCCACTATCGACTTCATGTGGGGGCCTTCAATGTCCGAACTCTATACCAAATCGGACAGAAAGCATCTGCCACCAGAACTCCTGAATCTCTAACCATGGATGTATGCTGTGTCTGTGAGACACGCATGTAGGCGGGAAGGGAGTGTGGTTATTAGATCAACCTCACCTGTCCATAGCAGTGAATCGGTGAACTTCACGTTAAGAGTATCGAGAGACCATATATCTATCTGTTGTAGACACAGTGGTGTAGATATAGCATTGAGTTGTAGGTTATAAAGTTGGCTTGTTGACTGGATAGTATTGAGTAGCCGACTGTGTGCTGTTCGACTGAATGGATGTGTAACAACTATGAAGGATAATGAGACTAGGTAGTATCTGTTTGTAATCTTTACCTACTGACTCACCGACTGTAGTTTGGATGACGTAGAATGTGAATTCTATGAGAAGCTGTCAACTTTGGTACAGAAAGCGAAATGTGTTCAGATGTAGTTATAATTGTAGGTGACTTTAACGTTGAAGGTGGTGAAGCTGAGCCAGTCGGAAAGGCATGTTGAAGGTTATTTACGGACGATATAATGACAGTTTATTGTCTAATTGAGTTGAATTTCGGTTACAAAGTGGATTTTGTTTCTTGGGTAATGATTCAGTGATCTCTGCATAATATTCGTTGCTAATTGTAATTAATAAATTTTATGTGGACTGTTATGCTAGAGCTGCGGCTTATCAGTCAAGATGCAGCTTTCAGCGACTCGGTCACGATTTTGAACCGTGCTCTACTTACCGGGTTTGAACAGCCAGGTAATATCTTCATTGCTCACAAGATAGGAATGGCTGGTTGTCCGTCGCATGAGCCTGCCTGTGCTTACCGGGTTTTTTCCTTCGCTGTACTCCCTGGTTTCCAAGCCGAATCAGGTGGGTTTTTAAAGAGACCACTCTCTATACACCTCAACTTAACGTGTGATGCCCAATCAAAATCCACCCAGCAATCTTGTGCACATTCGTGAAGTTGGCAACTAGCCACACCTTTTGTGTGATTCGTAATAGTACTGCATGTATGCCTAAACCTTGGTGGATGAAGCAGGGCTCCAACCCGTAACCCACTGGTGATAAATCAAGTGCCTAGACCAGTAAACCACACCTCTACCTGGTTTACAAGGCAGTGCATCCTCATGGATGATGGTGAACACAGTAGGTTCTTACAATATTCATCCGTTCTGGATCGTGAAACAGACGTGCACCACTGGTTTCGGATAAGATGCTAACCAACTCCGATAGGTAAACTCCTTGCACTCACCATTCTGATGATGGCATTAGATGTTCGTTTTTGCCTTAACTTTGTCATTACGAAGTGCATCATCATATTGAGCCATTGAGTAGGAATTTTCTCGCAGAGGTTATAGACGCGCGTATTGTGTAGAGCAATTCAAGCGGATGAACCATACCAGGGCATTCAAATGGTCAGAGACTAGGAATATGGTGTGTATCTGAATTACCACATGATATTCAGAGGCTTGCACATGGCGTTCGGGAAAATCTTCGGTTGTTTTTGAACTGTGTTCTTCTTGACACTCGTATTTCAGAATACATGAGATATGTTTAGATGATGTACTTCATGAAACCAACTTTGAAATCAAAATTCCTCAAGAATAAATATATTGTCCTAGATTTTTTTGGAAGGGAATGTTACAACTCACTGCTATTTCCACTTCCATTATTGTTATTTTTTTGTGTGTCTTATTTCTCTAGATTTCACTCGTACATTAGTCAAAGACTGCAGTACATTGGACAAAGTCAAGCTGAATGGGATGAATTTGTTGATTTAATTTTGAAAGCTCACAGTGTTCATTTAACTATGCCAGCTATTAATCGTAACCTACACTGGGATAATTTACTCACTTATATTCGCCGTCATCCCAAGTGTAGTCCAGCTTTATGGCAGCGTATATTAGCTGGTATCCAAACAGCTGATCTCAAGCGATCAGCATAATGTTTTGCTTGGTATTCTTGTTTGTACTAGAACTTTTCTTTTTTATTTGCATTCTTTCTGCTTATAGTGTTTTCAGTTATTGATTGTCAAGATGTTATTTCTCTCAAATGCTTATTAAACATCTGGATGTTCGTTTACTGGCCTTTGTTTCGCGTAAGCACTTATCTGAGAAAGACGCATTTACCGCCTTCTCTCAGTCTTTGTGCTTTATTTGTATCTTCATATCTGTTGCATTTCTTGAAATCGTTAACCTCCGTTTTTTTCATATGCTCATCATGCTTTGAAGAAATGATTCATTCTTTGTGTGTGTGTGTGTGTGTGTGTGTGTGTGAAGTTATTGAAAAAAGATGGCACTTAAAAATGGTCATTTCTCTTCACTACACACATTATTCTAATTCTAACTGAACTTATCAATTTTCTACATTTTCTCTACCTTAATCGAGTTCTTTGCCTTTTCACTTTCAATTTCTATATCAGCACATGAAGCCTAATCTTCTATTGAACTGGTGGCCTTTTCGATCACTGATTGGTTCGTTTTTAAAATAACATCCCAACTCTTTTTATAGGAGTAGTTGATAAGATAAGGAAAAAACAAGATCGTCTTCTGATTCAGCTTCGCCTTTTCCTCCTGTTGATCAATTATGTTGAAAAGTTTCTTTGTATGTATACGTGAACTTGTATTTATACAAGTTCATGCACTTGAAATGTAATCATCAATTACTTTTTTGTGTATTTGTTCATGCACTTTTGTAAAAGCTTCACTGGCCATTAAAATGGTTCCCGTTATCACAATCATTTGCACACTGGCAATGAGAGAAGTTATTATCTATATTTATATTCTGAGTTATTATTACTATTACTATTATTCAAATAAATTTTTGTTTAATTCTTACTACCTATCTTTATATGGTGTTACTTGGGGAGAAATTGTCTCATCTTTTTTAGTCCTCCTCTTACTCAGAAGAAAAGAACCGAGGAAGCATTCGGTTCGCTTTTCAATATGTTTATGTACAGCAATATGATATTCCAATGGCTTAGATTCGACTGGTCATTTTCTAAAGATGAGTATTAGGTCGTCTTAAGTTGACAGATTCCTTTGTAAACAGCAGCTTAATTCGAATAACTTTCAAATATTTCCTTGTTGTTTTTGAAAGAGTGAAAGACTGTTGAAGCCTCTCAAAGTGAATTCATTATTCAAAGTGTAAATTAAATTTCTTTTAATCTTTCGGTACGATTTCGTTTTTGACTTATGGTACATATTATTGAGTTTAAATACCAAACCGACATAATAGTGACATGAAGAACTACTCTACTAAACAAAACAAGAATGAGGAGAGAAGTTTTGTAAGATATATTTAACTTCCCATAGTTCATATTTGCGGTTTGCTGCCTGTTAACCTTCCAGTACAAACAGCTAGAACGTTGGGTAGAACACTCTGAAGTACAATTCAACTGCCCCCAAGCAACTCTTCGATTACCCAACATCTAGTCCGAACCTAGATGGAATTTAGATGTCGGTCCTCCAACTCTCTTGAAAGTCGAGAAAGCTGTATCGACCCTGAGACGATCCAAAGCAGCTGAATCTCACAGTTTGCTACTCGAAGTTTTCAAGGATGGGGGTAGGAAATTGCTAATTAGAGTGACGAAGGTACTGGATAGTGTATGGGAATCCGAAGTATTGCCGTCAGACAGGTGTACTTCACTGATCATCTCAGTCTATGAGGAAGGAGAGAAGTCTCTTGTGACAAGCATGGGGGAATCATTTTGACTATTATTGTGTTGAAGACCATGGGGCCCATAGTTACTGGACGTCTGAGTGGAGGTGGAGGAAACCAGACAGGTTTGAGACAGGGTGCATCAATCATATTTTCACCCTTCGACAGGTCCTGGAACTTGGACATACCTAGTGTTGAGTGGGCGACACTTGCCATACTTCTTGATCTGAAGGCAACATTTGACTGTGTTGATGGTGGGTTGTTGTGTGAGTGTCTGACTGTTAAGGGAGTGCCGAGCAAGTATATTGTGCTTACCAAATCTCTCTACTTGAGGTCACGCAGCCGTGTAGGGGGTTGTGGAGAGTTGCCATGTGAATTGACGACAAGTAGTGTTGTCCATCAGTGATGCCCAGTGTTATCGTTCCTTATTATAATTATTATTATTAGTCCCTTGGGTTCCTAGTGGAACATAGGGCTTGAGTAGCACGTTTCCAGTGAATTCTGTTCTCTGAGATCTTTTGAACCTGGTTCCACGACAGCCCAGAAGCTCTCATTTCCTCCTCGCACGATCTCCTCCATGTCACCCTCGGACGTCCAACTCGTCGCTTCCCATGGGATTCCACTCGAGGGCCTAGCCTGACGCGTGATGTCCTCAGTCGGCCTTCTCAGTGTATGCCCAATCCATCTCCACTTCCTTCAGTGCATATTTGTTGAGTGATAGGTTCTTGGTTGGTTCGTTCCCAGAGCTCCTTGTTGCTTATTCTTATTATTCTAGCCATCTGATCTTCAGTAACGAGCCAGCGTAAGCAGTTGTTGATGAATGTCTGTAGTTTATTGGAAATCCCTTTCGTAACGCGCCAAGTCTCTCAACCATACAGAAGCACTGACTTGACTGAGTTGGTGTTGAAAATCCGGATCTTGTTCATGCTTTATGCTGAGTGCAGAAGATCTCCACACTGGTTTCAGGCTAATGAACGCCTGTCTTGCTTTTTTCCGATTCTGACTTTGACGTCCTCGTCTGTCCCGCCTGTAGTTGAAACAGTGCTTCCTAGATAAGTGAAGGAGGTTACTTCCTTTAAGTTTCTCCCGTTGACGGTGATTGGAGTTTGTTGTTGTTGTTGATGTTGTTGGTGCGGTATCTTCATCACTTCTGTCTTCTCTATATTCACCTGAAGTCCCGTCTTAGCTGCCTCTTCTATCAACTTGTTAGTTTTTGCCTGTAGATCTTCAAGTTTGTGTGACATCAGGCACAAGTCATCGGCGAAATCCAAGTCTTCTAGGTTCTTTTCCGCAGTCCAGTGTATCCCCCTCTTCTCGCTCCCCACTGTTTGCTGCATGATCCAGTCCACCACAATCAGGAATATCATGGGGGATAGTAGGCAACCTTGTTTCACTCCTGTCTTCACTTCAAAAGCATCACTGAGCTTCCCATTGTGAATTACTTGGCATGTGGCATCTTCATATAGTTGTTGAATGAGGCGGATAAAGGTTTGTGGTATTCCGTAGTATTGAAGCAGTTTCCAAATTACTTCTCGGTCGACGCTGTCAAAGGCCTTCTCAAAGTCGATGAAGTTGAGGTAGAGAGTTGACTGCCATTCTATGCTCTGTTCTATGATGATGCGAAGCGTAGCGTTGCAATTTGGTCTGCACATGATTTGTACTTCCTGAAGCAGCCATGCTGTTCCGGTCGTAGTTTTGAATCCAGTGCAGCCTTCAGCCTCTCCAGGATGATGCGGCTCAATATTTTGCTTGCATTGGGTGGACAGGAGAGTGATTCCGCACCAGTTCTTGCAAACACTGAGGTCTCCCTTCTTCGGCAGTTTGACAAGGTAACCCTTCTTCCAATCACTAGCCAGGTACCTTCTCTTCCTTTCAGATCTTCTGCAGTAGTGGTGTGAGCATGTCCGCTGCTGTTGTCCCTGCGTCTGTTCTCAGTGCTTCTGGTGGGATTCCATCTGGTCCTGCTGCTTTCCCACATTTCAGTAGCCTTATGGCATTCAGGACTTCAATTTTCGTTGGAGGATTTATGTTCACTTGTAGTTCAGCGGCTGCAGGTGGTATTTCTGGACGAAGTGCAGGTGGTGGTCGATTCAAGAGCTTCTTGAAGTGGTCGGCCCATTGTTTCCTTTGTTTCTCTTCTTTCGTAATTAAATTTCCTTCATCTTTTATTGGTTTCATCTGCGTTGATCTCTTTCCAAGTAGCAACCTGGTTATTTGATACAATGTTGTCAGGTCTCTATCTCTCCTACCAGCAGCCTGTTCTGCTTCACTTGCCAGTGTTTCGTAGAAGTGTCTTTTGTCTTTGCGTGCACTCTTCTTCACTTCTTTGTCCAGTGTGGTGTTTTATATATTGTACTCAGTTCCTCTTCTCTTCGTCCATCCTTACACTGGTTTATCTTCTGCTTCACCATCCTCCTCTCCTCTATCAGCTTCCAGGTATCCATCGAGATCCATTCCTTGTCTTCTTTCTTCTTCCTTCCTAATACTGTTGTGCAGGTTTCTTTCCACATAGCTTTCAAAGACTTCCAGTGTTCTTCCACACAGGTTTCTTCAGGAATGTTGCTCGATGTCTCCCATTTTGTCTTGATGGCTGCCTTGAAGATCTCCTTTGTAGTTTCATCCTTCAGTTTCCGGGTGTTGTACTTGAATTGAGGTCTATCACCAACTTCCTTGAAGGCTTTTAACTTGATTTGGAGGAGGTTCCTTGCACTAGATAGTGAGTGGTGTGAACCTACATCTGCTCCCCTTCTTGATCTGATCTTGTGTTAAGTAGACTGCGTCTCCATTTTCTTGAGATTGAGATAAAGTCGATTTGATTTTTAGTGTGTCCATCTGGTGAAATCCATGTCGCTTTGTGGATATCCTTGTGCTTGAACACACTGCCTCACTGCAATCACCAAATCGTTGAATGCACAGAATTCTGCAAACAATTCTCCATTCTCATTCATTTCACCTAGCGCCTCTCGACCCATGGTTAGTTCTCTTCCCTGTGTTGTCCCCTCCCAGTTTGGCATTCATGTCGCCACATCCATTAGAATTTTGATATCGCCAACTGAGGTGGTGTCTTGTCCAGTGTTGATTGAAGTTGTCTGTAGAATTCCTCCTTCTTCTCTTCATCTCCATTATTTGTAGGTGCATAGCATTTTGTGATTGTGACCTTCCTTCCTTCCTTTTGAGTCGAACCTTGCTGTCACGATCGTGATGCTGGAGGAGATTGGTTCCCACTGCATGAGAGCCTTCGATGCTGTTGGGGACATCATGATAGCCACTCCATAGCTGAGTGTGCTCGTGGTTGTCGTGTGTGTGACAATATCGGAGTAGATTATTGACTTCTCAGTTTACAGTTTGGAGAGTCCACTCCCATTCCATCTGCTTTCGCAAATTCCGAAGCACTTCAATGTGATACCTTCCTCATCTCCTTTTTAAATCTGGGCAGGCTTGCTAGGTTCAAACATCTGTGCGGACATTCCATGTCGCCACGTTTACTTTCGCTTTCATCGAGAGAAGACACATCGGCCCGGCCAATTGGCTTGCCGAAGGCTTTCACCAACTGGCGTCATTTCGCCTCTCCGATTCCAGCGGGGAATAAGTTTGTTATTTTTTATATTTTGTTTGTGCTTTGAAGTTTCTTTAGCGGTTAGATTTGTTTTACGGGGTAGGGTTGCTAGCCCTATGCCCAACCTTCCCTCTTTACCCGGGCTTAGGACCGGCTAGTAACTAGTGAACTAGTTAACCAGGCGAATACAGAAAATATATTCAAAGATGCCAGGATTTTAGCTGGCGAAGTTTTTTGGCGCATGAAGTGGAAGGTACTGACGTCCAAACTTCCTTTATGTAGTTAGCAGTGGGATATTAGAAAACCAGGAATGCTGTTCCAGAAAATTAAGTTGCCAGCAAGAGATGCACAATCGTGAGAAATTGATGATTGCGTGCGAATGTCGGTCGAGAGATGTTAGGAAAGACTGGAAGTAAAAGATGCGTAATGTTGACATTGATCTGAGGGAACTTGAGAGGTGACATAATTTTTAGGGCAGTGGAGACTTCTCAGCAGCTCATCCCATGAACGTTTACTTCTTCTTGAGGCACCAGAGGGAGAAATTGTATTTCTTATTTTCTTGTGTAACCCAAAAGTCCATGGGACGACTGCTTTAATCCAATCACACGTGGCGACTTTAGGAATTGAAGATTAAGCACTGATAAATTTAAATCTAGGCGGAATTCCGATAACAAAGGCACTTGAAGTAAAAAGGGGAAGAGAAGTGTGTTAATTTTCGAGACCAACAATTTTTAGATCTCATTTCCATAGGCAAGGCAGTATCAACGTTAAACAGCTCATCACTAGATCTTCCATTATATTTTTTGGTAAGGTAAAACATCGAGGGAATAGGCATTCCATCAGGATAGCTCGTTAGATTAACGTGGTATGCAAGCCTGGACGGCAAGTCAAGTTAGCATGATTTTTCGGGGCTTATGCACTGATCTTGAAATAAACATGGAACATTTGCTTCCGCCTTCTTGCGTTTTGAAAACGCCACAAACGTGTGGAGACAACGAATACGACTTTCTCAGTAAATACTATGAAAGTATAAAACCACATACAAATGAATAGTGAACTCTATGTACTCCATCAAAGCATCTCAGAGAACACTGTTTCTTGAAACTGAAAGATTTGAGATCAATCCATTGTTTGCTAACGAAATTATGTGAACCACTCTAGCAGTCTCAAATTAGCTTGCATGCAACCAACATAACTGTTCAACACTACTTGTCTTTCGCAATTCCATGTGCTAATCTTATATGAGGTTTATTACTAACTCTTACGGCACTGCAAAAATAGACGGGGCTTTTGGTTAGGATCCAGAAACATCTGTAAAAGCACTGTCTACAGATAACTTTGGGAGACTGATTATTGAAGAGATGAATGAAGAGAGTGTAGTGCACCATCTCGGTAAAATACTTTTAATTTTTAATTAGTATTTAAAATACGTAAATGTAAGGTAAATGATCTTCTAAGGTGTTAGTGCTTGTCTTTTGTCTAGCAAGTTTTGTTTAACGTGTTGACATCCAGCACTAGACGTTAGTCATTTTGTGACTCCTTTGTGCCGATCAACAGACCCATCCATACTCAGATCCTAGAGTTCAGCCCTTTCCGAACAAGTCATAAGATTTCCTCTAAAAACTTTTTCACCACAGACAAGAGTCTGTAGTGAAAAAGCTCTTCTGGGTGCTTTTACGATCTAACATGTTTTATCAGTTATCTTTTGTTATCACTACCTACAGGTACATAAGGTACTGATAAGTTTGGCATTATTGTTCATAAAATTATGCAAGACTGGTCACATGTTAGGCAACAGCAACACAACCAGCCACTTCAGACAGTATTATCTTCATAAAACAGAGATCAGAAACAAAACCTGACGCAACTGCAAATTGGTCCAAGTTGCCACGCTGTATATTGGTAAGGCAAAAAATAAGAGGACGGAACCAAACGAACAGAATCAGATGTAAGTAGTCGACGAGAATAAACAAACACCATACTGATATTATAAAGTTTTGACTGGAAACGATGTGTGGATGTATTTGTTTTGCTCTGTAATGCATAATTAAAACAGAAGACAAACAGGGCTCAGATCAGTAGCAACAGAATCCATGGGTTGATGCCACATCCTGACCAAATAAGTAATCATCATTTGTTCAGTCCAGTTTCCCTTTACTTGATATATCACGATGGAGTATGCATCAATTAAGACTACGTTGTGCATTTACCAACAACCTTGTTTAATTTAAGCTTATGAACTGGTCGACTAGGCAGTACTGTACATCATATATTTGCATCGACTGTTAAATGGCTCAGTTACAGCCACACTATGTGAACGGAAAGACAAAGATCTGCAGCATTAGCATTCAATCCATCTTCCACCACATTATTTTACATTGATAAAGAAGGGTGGCACACACTTCAGAACCATACACTCGAATATTAAGAGATGCTCACACATTACACTGAAACTTCATATAGAAGCAATTACATGACAAAATTTCGGAAGCTGTACACTTACACAAGATGAAAGGACTGTTCTGATAAACTATGCTTTATAGTTACTCCTCTTTGGTGGGCATATGGGAATATGAATAGTCTGGATACTACACAAGGACGCAGTAGCATTCTGTGACAAACTGCTAGGCTTTCTTGGTGTGTGGGTGTTAAGTGACGACAGCGTGTTTTGTTGTCTCGACAGTAGACCTGAATGCAATCCCAATGTACTTAGAAAAGCGAAATTTGGTTTCGCCTCTTCTCAAGAATATTCGTAGCTATAGCTTACACAATACGACGTTCAAAACAGTTTGTTTTGATTCTGTCAACACTCTGAGATTATATCAGACATGACCTCCAATTTTTTACCACAATATCCCTATGGGTATTGTTAAAAAATCTACCTAGTTCAACATTTTCTTAGGGTAAAGTTGAGCCCATTGACGGGTCATGAATCTCATGTGTAGTCAAATATAGTGCACATGGGGCCAAAGTTAGGCCACCGTGTTGATCGGACTGGATCCAGTGTCAATGATTAGTATGTGGGGCTAGAAATTTCGCTAGCGTCTAATTTCTCAGACTGCATGCTACTTATATTTTATTAGTAGACAAGAGGGTTGCAAATTATTGATTTGAATATTTGCACTCATGTAAGTACACTAAATATTCCCATTAGACCACACAACAAATAGTTCAGCCAGGGAAATTGTTTTCAACCAATTCATTTTTAAAAGCCGTACAATCATATCTATCAACACATTTTTTAAATCTGAGGACAACCAGTTATGTCCCAAACGTTATCCAGTAAATAATATTGTTTCACTGTATTACAGTCCTAACTAACATACTTGAATGGAATTTCATTCTTACACAGTACCCGGTCTGTACTCCTGTATTCATGAAAATATGGTCATCCTGTTAGTAGGTTATTCAGCATAATGGCCTGATATGAATATGGACTATCAGTCATGTCGAAAACCTGACAGTAAATAATAGTGTTTCACTGTGTGACAATTCTAACAAACAGATTGAGTTGTGGTTAAACAATCGATACATGGCTTTCTTAGTGGGGTAAAATTTGCTACATATATAGGATTAATCAGTAGCATACGAAAGGTATTTGTGGAACGAGTGTTACTTATCAGTTTAAGTGAACGTGATAGCAGTAAGTAACAATATTCTAATAAAACAGGCTTAAACTAAGATATCATACTAATGTGGAACAAAGTGAGTTCAGTGTAGAATGAAACCACAGACATGTGAAACAACTTGAAATTAGAGTAATCAGTGTTGAAGATAGTCTAGTGCCTTATTAGGACTGCGGTTTCATCGTGGTCTGGAAAGAAACAGTTATCTATCTGTGCCTACCATGGTAAAAACTTTAGTGTTGTTGACAATCGTTGTATTTTTCACGTATCATTATTCATTCATGTACGTTGACCTTTTTGTTTTTTAATTCTCCACTTTTCATCTCTGACCTAGTTATGTGAGTTCCACTCATCTTATTCATCTTCTAGCCTTCCTCAATATGCTGAACACATTTATCTCCTACTCTAATCCAACTTCCACTCTAGAATATTCGTCTCATCCTTCTAGTTATTGACAAACTTACGTTCACTTCTTAAATATTTATTCACTCGATTCGTGTGTCTTTACTTGTATCATATCAATGTTATCTTTATTTCTAGCCGATAATTTTTTGTCAAATTGATTGAAGTGAGCAGGTGTCTGTATCGAATGGTGTTAAAATATTCTTAGGTTGTAAGGAGCTGATGAGAGAGCTGTAAATAAAGTGGTTCCATACTATTCTGCTAAAACTGTTAAGCATACTGACCGTCGTCATTCTGCAAGCAGTAGAAATTTGGAGAATAGAGGCAGTTTCTGTTGACTTATTTGACCTATTATTTTAACAGACCTTATACCTGATTTTAAATTATGCTATTTTACAGAATTGCCTTCATCCATTTATCTACTTTGTCATCCTAAGTATTTCTCACTTTTCGCTAATGTAGTTCAGTTGTAGTTGAAGCATTTCATCCATAATTTTGCTTACATATATGGAGATGCACATTTAGTTTACAATCTTCATGGCTTGATGAGTCTTGCCCAAGATGTCAAACTGTACAGTGCCTTAGACTCATATTCCAGATTTCAGTTTGAATCATTTCTAAGGAGGTTGAAACTCTGAATCTACGAAATGCGACAGCAGCTACAACATCAGCTGCGAGCTCTCGAGAAGCGTATAGTTTTGAAGCGAAGATCACACCTTAGGGGGAGGAGAAAGTTTGTAGCGTCGTGAAATAAGTTTTCACCACTCATGGAGTAGTCATCTCCTCGCACGCGTCCAATAATATCATCCTGATGATAGAACAACCTGGTATATTCAATGAACTTTTGAAGACAGGCTTCACATTCAAACCACACAAAGAACCGAAGATGGTTTGCACCAATCCGTTTTACTCATCAGTATTTGTTGTATTTAGAGCCTCCTTTGTCATGTCATCAGCATTGGAAGACATAGAATTCAAGTACATCTGTATACATAGGATAGACTCTTTTGGCATCATACCTATGCCATATAAATATAAACTGGAACTTATAAACAATAAACTAAAGTATGCAAAGGTGAGGAAACGACATTGTACTGTAAACTATCAATAAATATTTCATTCATTTCATTCTTCTCCTTACCATAGGGCATGCAGTGAATAAGTAAATTAGTGATTTATCGCTTTCATATTAATCTCAGATGAAATACAATAAGTCCATAGTTGTTTTTATGAGGAAATCCAAGTATTTCCTCCTAGCCAGTTCAAAGTGGTTTGCAAAAACAAGTTATTATATATATTTCAAGAGGTATGTAACACCGGAGGACATAAGATGTCTCATTGAAATGGTGAAGGAATGGAAGCTGACCAGTGTCCGAATAAAATGTCTTGGGTGTCGAATTGATTTCCCCATCAACATTTTTGTCTTCTCTCAGTGTGTTGCCTATATCGATGTTGTATTCTGTGCATATTTCTTTATTTGTCGTTGACATTAGAAATTCATTTTTGTTGGTTTTTAACGTGATCATACTATGGTGGTCTCTTTGTAACTTAGAGCTTGTTTGAATCTTGAACACCTCCTATTTATCGTTACCCACATCCGTTTTTCCGACAGTCTGACATCGGTGGATCATCATCGTTTGTAGGTCTGAGAAACATTTGTTTATTTTAGGTTATAAATTCACTTTGGGTGTCATGCTGGCATACGCTACACCTAAATCAAATCAACTAGAAATCTTTTATCGAATTTATGCATCATACTAATGATTTAACTATCTTAGGTAGATTGCATCTAAGGTAGCTTTGGGGATTTATTTTATCTCTTTTGAAAGCATAGCTTAGACTTGTACTACTGGACTTTCAAAGCTTTTGCTGCCTTTGTCCCCTTGTGAAAACTAAATCAAACATTTCGAAAGAAGTACGTATTCACCTGAGCACAGGAGAGGCTTTGGAAATCCAGTGATAAAAGTGTGACCTTTCCTTTCAAAAGAGATACCTTCGATCTCTAACTGTATGTTGGTTGTAATCTCCCTAAGACATGTTATTCATTTCTTTGTGCACTGTTTGTGTTTTTTGTAACTCTTATGATTTCTGAATAAAAACGATAATGTTAACAAGGATTTTGGTTGGCGATGAATACTTCATACCTATCGTTGAAAGTTCACATTTTCAGTCCTCTGAATCGGATTACAGTAGCCTTGTTAAAAACCTACAAAAGTAAGCTTGTCTCAAACTTTAATAATAATGATGATTAGCAGGTACACATCCAACAGCAAGAGCAGTACACCCTAGCGTAATCTATGATATTTCACTTAAGGCATTTACCGTATACGTCACTCGTCCAGTCTACAGCCCGGAGCAAGTTAGGCACAAACACCCACCCATGAGTAAAGTCTTCTGCAGTTTTACACTACTACTGAGATAAAGACTTTAAGGCATCGGTCGGCTAGCCTGAATGACAAAGTCAGGTGGTATCGTAATCTTGAGTAGGTATTATATTTCCTGAAAAGCCCAATTACAAACGACTGTTAGGCAGATATTCCGGAAAAATAGCAACATCGTTATACCTAAACTTAATTAATTATCTCCATTTTTTCAGGTGGAATAAAAGGCAGCTGCTGATTGGGTGACAAGATAATAATAAATATAAACTAATCAGAACCCAAAGTAAACCCTCTCAGTGCAGTAAGATTTGTCAAAAAATACAAAGATCCTCTTTATGAGTGGTGGTTCATACCAGCACGACGGCTTGTGTGGTTGTTCGTTTGTGTGCTGTCTCTTCTCCTTTGTGGATACTGCATAAAATTGCGTATAAACCACTTCAACTAAAAGCAGTGTTTCTTTTTCATCGTTTTTTCCTACACATTCTGTACATTCTTCCTAATACTTGTAAAAATGAACGTTGTTTATATACACACTTTTTTTGGTTGTGGTGGTAATTACAGTTTTTGCTGATGCTAATCGTGGAAATATAATGTGCTTCTAACCATTCCGATTTCTGACTCCACGATTATTGCCTGTAGTGCAGACTAACTGATTATCTTGGGATTTTACAGGACTCTTCATCCTACTTCCAAATATTACGACAATCAAGCCTACCAACGACCACTGCGCAGAGCCAACAAATATCGCCTTCTGATCTCTGGAGTATCGAAACTTGTGGTGGACAATACCGAAGAGATAACCTCCAAGTAACCAGTGATTATCTATAACATTGACAATACTATTTGTGCTATAACGTATAACTTTTCATATATCCGTATCATAAAATCCATTTCTCTTGTAAATTATACACAGTTGTCATTTTGGTTTACTTCACATTCTTTGGGTCCACTACACCTTCTCAGACCCTATGTTGTCTGGTATTTTTATAAAATAACAGCGAACCTGTTAGTTGCTCAACGTTATCCTGAGCAAACCTGCATATCAGATTATTAAGACAATATAATGACTATCGAAAACACAACTGTGAACCTCAATTCCAGACAGCTAGCGACTATCTTGACTAAAACCTTTCAACTGAGTCAGGGGAGATCCTAGGATCGTAGGATCCTAGCCATTACAACCATTCCATGCCAAATTATCGAAAGCCGAAGACGGCTTTGAACTAAGAGTAGGAAAAACCTAACAGTGTGTCTAAATCACGAACGTTCACTTCTCAAATACCTTCATAATCGACTGTATGAGAAAAGCATTGAAGACATATACGACTGGACCACACCGCAAAAGTTCATATTTCAGCAACATTAACTTTGGCAATACCACTGATTAAGTCGCCCAAATGAATGCATGAATGTAGTCAACATAAAAGCGAGGTAATAAATGATATAACTCTGCCTTTACAACATAATTCAATAGGCAGTGATGGAAGAAAAACGACGACAGACAGTAGAGCATTTTTTTAACAGTCTTCTGGAAGAAGTAAAACCCTAAATGCTACACGGTTTAACCCTTCTCCCCCGTCTTGATTTTCGATAAAGTATGCAGCAAGGTCATATTCCTTGGATTTTTGATGAAAAAAGTTGATGACTGGTATACCCATTAATTGAAGTCAGTATACCCGATGAACGTAGGATGACAACAAACTCCAAAATAACTTGGATATGAAAATAATAGAGTTGGAAGAAATAAATGAATGATGTCAGAGCCGAAAAACTATTTTGACTGTTAGCCTCTGGAAAGGTAGTTGATTACGTCAGTACAATATCGATTTCCATTACCTGTCTGTCGAGTTCGCATCAGGACAATTCCTAAATTGGTGAGCCCGACGTGATAACATATCCCGACCAATAACAAATATTGAATTGATGAGCCTGTTCCATTTTATACTTGTTAATTGTTTTCATTTTGATAACCTTTATATATCTATATACAACTTTTTCTCATATCCAACCATACTCCCAAGCGTATCCTTATTAAGCAGACTACCAAAACTATCCAACTCGTACCATATTGACCAGACAATGCAGGAACGTGGTTTCTGTATGCCGAGGCAGATTTTCGAGGACAGGGAGTCGCAGATCCTCATTCTCGATTTCTTGATGTCATACTTTCACTACCGCGAGAATTAAACAGGCATGTCACAACACATATGTTTACTCCTGAAGTAAATGGTCCTTATGCACTTCTCAAAGCTGTACTCCTGAAGAACAGTGACCTCACAGATCGCCAGCGCCTAGACGAATTACTTCGTAACATCGAGCTAGGCAGCAACCCAGCTACTGAAGTCCTAACACGCATCCGAGAAGTTATCGGCGCACGGATATTCAACAATGGCCTTTCCGAGAACTATTTCTCTCGAAACTATCACAACGGTGCAAACCGTGTTGGTGATACTTCAGTCAGTCCCACTCGATGACCTGTCAGCCTCCGCAGATAAAATACTGGAGACCTCTAGCAGACCCGTCTCCAACGTGTATTCTGTCTGTGATAAACCCAGAGCCAGGATTCAGGGGTAAGCAAGCTGTGCAACTCTGTTAAACAGCTGCTACGACCTCGAAGCCCTGGGTTACGTAGCACCTCACAGAAACGCATCGCAGTAACTCGCGTGGTTGCCCAAAAACTGAACCTAACAGGGTGGAAAACCCGAAATGGTTCTGGTTTCATAATACTTACGGAGAAGCTAGAAAATGCAGAAGCTATGCAGTTTCAACACCGACACAAACTTGGGAAACGGCCAAGCCGGCACGTGTTCAGGGCAACCGTAGCCGGCGGAAACAGCCGTTTGCTCTACATCACTAGTATGAAAGCTAAAGTTCTCCACCAGGTCGACACCGGCGCAGAAGTTAGCGTTCTTCTCGCAATGACAAGTTAGCGTCATCATGACCCGTCCTTCGATCTTCGAGCAGCTAACGGCAAGGCAATAGCAACATTTGGGGGACGGTATGCCTACCCCAGCTTAAGTTTACGTAAACCTATTCACTGGATTTTCCTCCTGGCTGACGTTCCTATGCCCATCATTGGCATAGATTTGCTGGACCATTACGATCTACTCGTAGATACTTGTCGTCGACGGCTGACAGATAACGACACAAAATTATCTATTGGACGCACCATGTATGTAGGTCCGAATTCGGCCATCGTTAGAACCAAACAATCAGATGACGCGTCCTATCAGGCAGTGTTTGAGAAATATCTACAGTTACAATAACCGAAGCATACTCTTCATGCCTGTAAAAATGATGTGTACCTGTATATTTGGGAATGAATACTATTAATATTATTACCTGGAATAAACGGTTGATGTTCTAAAATTGAGCGGATCGTGTCTATAAATATCTGTCATACAGCTTAGGCCCAGACACAAAAACTGAACCGTGCAAAATCCAAAAACATTGCAAGGGTAGCATATGAAACTATGAGGCAGCTTATTTCCCGTGCCGTCTTCACACATTCTAGACCTTGATATTGTTTTACCCGATTCTGACACCACAAACGCCACCTACCATGTCTCACTGTTTCACTTTCTCACTCGACTAACAGATCATGAACGCGGATAGTACCGACGCATGCTCAACATTGAAACAAATCCTTTGAACTGCCGTCTTCTGTCACTTGGAAATGCAAAGATCAGAAGAAAATTACCACCAAACCACAAGCCCGCTCCCTAAGAGTACCGGTAGTCCGACTCAGTTATAATATCCAAGGTGCAATGTCAGTCTTTTTGCAAGTGAGACAAAGCGTTGGCTTTCATTGTTTTGATTGGTCATTACGCCATTGCCTCCAAAAACGCCAGGGAGCAAGTTTCCAACCTTTATAAGCCCCAGGTTTAACTCTTTCTCGAGTACCAGTCTGCCGTTATTTTGCTGCCATGTTGGTCGATGAAGGAGATCAGGAGTCAGAAAGCAGCTAAGATGACAGCAAGCACGGTGATAATAATAATAATAATAATAATAATAATAATAATAATAATAATAATAATAATAATATACGTTACAGATCTGAGTCATTGGGCTACACATTCACCTTCAGAAATAAACTGAGTTTTTGGAGTTATGAAGGTGGGGGGCCTGTTAATACCATACACAGCCCTCGGTTTCCGCCACTTGCCAATTTCTAGGGAACCAGAGGTTCGAAGAATCGATGGCGGCCAGCGAAGGATGCGTCCACTGCCAATAAAACGGAATGTACAACCAAATGAAATTATTAATATGGTTGACCCAGGGTTCGGGAAGCTGATTATATAAGTGACTAACGAAACCTCCGGAAAATAATGTACTCTGGTGAAGTGATATATTTCTTCGTAAAAGATCTGGGGATTTGTGCTGGAGACACATTAGCTGCAGAAATTAGAGCAACAGGGTTAGTGTGGAATGCCTTGGACAGCGAGAGGTGAGTAGAAAGGATTAGTTTACAGTATTAGAATTTATCAGAACTTGCAGGCATCATTTTTACATGCAGTACCTCTAAAGAAAGATATGTACCGAAAGCTATAAATTTTATTTTTTCTTCGCCCGCTTTGTCAGTTAGATGTCACGGGCGGCCTCAGTCTCGGCTCCACTGTGACGTTCAGCACAACCCTCCGAGAACGCCTAATGGGTGTGGAGGAGGTGTTGCTGTTGTAGTGCACCTTCCTGGCACCAAAATATAACTAGGGCTAAAATAAATAGTTTAAATTAAATTAACTAAATAAATCTCTAGCTTGCCTCCGGATGCTTAGGGTGTTTTAAGTTTTGTTTTAACGAGCATGCATCCGAGCAGGCTTGGACGCCATTTTTGCGCTCCATTGTGCTGATCACCACGCACGTACTCCGAGTCCCTAGTTCAGCCTTACAAGCCAGATAAGTTGATTAAACTTTTCCCTCATTCATTATTATAACATTTACCTTAAATACATAGCTCCTTTAAATACATTGCGTATCAGTTCTTTTGATTTGTGTTTTGTTACCAGTACTTACACGTTAGGTAAAGTACTGGTTAAGCAGGTACTAGAGCACATCAAATTAAGTAGGGTTGATCAAACGTTACGGAATTGTAACACGCATCCCTACAAAATTGGTGAGCCCGAGTATCACTTCTTATTTTGTCTAGTACCTTTGTTCTCTTGCGTTGATTTGTCTGGCCTAATTTTGTTTTTGGCACGTCTAGCGTTTTTTTTATATTATTGCACTCCTCATTGGTTATTTTTGCATTGTAATTTTTTTTATTATCACTATCGTGCCTCGTTAATTCCCTGATCAATGGCGGATAACGACTCGACTGCGCAGATGGCCGTAACCCTCCAGCTTCCCACCTTCTGGGCCCACAGACCATCTGCATGGTTCTCCCATGTGGAAGCTCAGTTTGCCTTGAGACACATTCAATCACAAGAAACTAAGTCCAACTTAGTCATCGTCAGCTTACCGGAAAATGTGATCGAAGACGTCTCAGATGTGCTAGATGACCCAGCACCGAATCTTTACGATCGCCTCAAAACCGCCCTCATCAAACGTGTTGCACTTACTGACCAGCAGAAAGTGCAAGAACTTTTCAGGGATGTGCATCTGGGTGATCGCAAGCCGACGCAACTGCTTCGTCAGATGAAGCAGCTGATTGCTGACTTCAACATTGATGAAGCATTTCTCAAGCAACTGTGGTTACAGAGGTTACCACAGTCGGTTCAAGGGATCCTCGCACCCTTCCATAAGTGTCCCTTAATAGAGCTGGCGGAAGCGGCTGACAGAGCTGTGGATGCTACGAAACCCAACACTAGTATCTCAGCTGCACTGTCTACTGCCACGGATTCGTTCAAAAACCCTCCCTCGGCTGTTGAGCCAACAAGTTTCGATGTTATAGCTCACATCTCAAAATTGTATGAGAGTTGTGCAGCATCAGGAACGAAATGCGGTCTGGTAGTTCTTACAAAGGTCGCACGTCTCGCTCGCGCAACAGGTCTGCCTCCCGTACCGATAGCAGACGTTCCAAATCGCGACAATCCCAACCCAGGTTGTGCTGGTACCATAAACGTTATGGTGCCAATGCCAAAAAGTGCACTCGACCTTGCACCTTCGAGGCTAACCAGGCGGGAAACGTGTGAGCCAGCACGTGACGGCGACTAACGTCGCTGGCGAGCCACTTCCATGTCGCCTCTTCTTCGTCACTGATCGACATTCTGGGATACGCTTCCTAGTTGACACTGGGGCAGAAGCTAGCGTCATCCCACCTACGAAGGAAGAGCGTCTGCGGCCAATGTCTCTGCAACTTCGTGCCGCCAACGGTTCGCCCATCACAACCTATGGTCGGAGATTCCTCGATCTCAACCTTGGATTGCGTCGTCCCTTTCGTTGGGTTTTCATAGTGGCAGATGTGACCACCGGCATTATTGGTATGGATCTCTTGCAGCACTATCAGCTGCTGGTAGATGCTGGCAAGCATAAGTTGATAGATTCTACCACAACACTCTCTGTTTCCGGTATAGTCACAAAGACGCCGCCCCTCAGTCCCGTGTACTGCACGACGGACGCTTCTAGTCCCTACGCGTCTATCATTCAGTCCTTTCCGGATGTCTTTAAGCCAAGTCGTTGTGTCCCTTGTGTGACTTCGAACGTTTCTCATCACATAACGACGACTGGCCCGCCAGTGTTTGCGAAACCACGGCGATTATCCCCGGAGAAACTGCGTGCTGTAAAAGCCGAGTTCGAACACATGCTTGAAATGGGAATAATCAGACCATCCAACAGTCCATGGTCTTCACCCTTGCATGTGGTACCCAAGAACAATGGCATGGACTGGAGGCCTTGTGGTGACTACCGAAGGCTCAACGCTAAAACGATTCCAGATCGTTACCCAGTCCCTCACATTCACGACTTGACTGCATCTTTAAAAGGCTCGGTTATCTTCAGTAAGCTTGACTTGACGCGTGCATATCATCAGATCCCGGTTCATCCTGATGATGTTCCCAAGACAGCCGTCATTACACCGTTTGGTCTTTTTGAGTTCCTCCGTATGCCTTTTGGTCTTCGCAATGCAGCACAAACCTTCCAACGTTTTATTCACGATGTTTTACGTGGACTCGATTTCGCCTATGCCTACCTAGACGATATACTAATCGCTAGTCCTGACGAAGACACTCATTTTAACCACTTGAAACAGGTTTTCGCCAGACTGTCAGAGCATTCGATGACAGTCAACCTGGCCAAATGCCAATTGGCGTTCGTTCACTAAAATTTTTGGGACACGTTATCGACGAGCAAGGCATTCGCCCACTACCTGAAAAGGTACAGGCGATCCAAGACTTCCCAGTCCCAGCGTCACTTAAAGCTCTGCGTGTGTTTCTGGGTATGGTGAGCTATTATCGTCGCTTCATTCCCCAATGTGCACACATTTTGACTGCACTGACCGACCTGCTGAAAAGTAAATGTAAAACTTTCAGCTTGACTCCTGAGGCACTAGAAGCATTTCGCAAGATCAAAACCGCAATAGCAGACGCCACGATGCTGGTGCATCAAGACGTAAACCTACCTCTTAGCATTGCGGTTGACGCCTCTAACACGGCCATTGGAGCTGTGTTGCAACAACTTTCGGATCACACTTGGATCCCAGTTGCATTCTTCTCCCGGAAGTTATCCACCTGCGAAATGCGGTACAGCACTTTCGGCAGGGAACTGCTCGCCATATATGCCTCAGTGAAACATTTTCGTCATTTTGTGGAAGGTCGTGACTTCATCATCTTTACCGACCATAAACCTCTGACGTATGCCTTACACACCACTACTGACAGATATTCACCGCGTGAATTACGTCACCTAGATTATATTTCGCAATTCACGTCGGACATCCGTCATATTTCTGGTGTGAATAACCCTGTCGCGGACGCACTGTCTCGCGTTTGCACCACTACTTTGCCTCGAGCAGTCGACTTACGGAAGATTGCCGAACTTCAGGATTCAGACGAGGAGATTGAAAAACTTCAACACTCATCCTCTCTGAAGATACAGCGTTTACCGCTCCTGAACAGTGAAGTGTCAATATTGTGCGACACCTCCACAGGCACACCCAGACCGGTTGTTCCTTTATCCTTGCGTAAGCATGTTTTTGATGCTTTGCACAATCTTTCACATCCTGGCATCCGCGCCACTGACAAGCTCATATCTGCTAGGTTTGTTTGGCCTGGTATTAACCGTGATGTTCGAAACTGGACACGGTCATGTATTCAGTGCCAACGTTCCAAGGTGAATCGTCACAACATCCCACCACTTGGAACTTTCGCCAAACCTGACTCACGATTCGCTCATGTCCACTTAGACATTGTCGGCCCACTTCCACCCTCCAATGGATATAGTTACCTACTGACATGTGTCGATAGGTTTACTCGCTGGCCGTTAGCCATCCCACTGTCTAACATTACTGCCGAAACAGTAAGTCGGGTTTTCGTCGAAGGATGGGTTTCACAGTTTGGATGCCCTTCCACCGTGACAACCGACAGAGGCCAACAGTTCGAATCCGCTACCTTCCAGAAGCTGATGAATCTGTTGGGATGCAAACGCATCCGCACTACCGCATATCATCCAGCTTCCAATGGTTTGGTCGAGCGATTCCACCGACACCTTAAGAGCGCACTAATGGCAGTCGACAATATGAAATGGACTGAGTCTCTGCCGTTGGTTCTTCTCAGCATCCGTTCTACACTCAAGACTGATATACAGTGTACACCTGCTGAGTTAGTTTACGGTAGTAACTTACGTTTGCCGGGTGAGATGGTCGCTTCAGACTGCAGTGACCCAACTCCTACCGATATCCATGGCTATGCTCAAACTCTTAAGTTACACATGCGTCGCCTCCAACCCTCATCCACACGGATACAGTGTAGACGGGTGCAGCTGGATAAAAGACTCCAAGATTGCACTCACGTCTTTGTGCGTTGTGACGGTGTACGTAAGCCCTTACAGCCACCATACGACGGACCCTTCAAGGTTCTCAGTAGGAAAGAAAAGTTTTTCGTCATTGACAGATCTGGACGGCAGGATTCTATAAGTGTCGATCGTTTGAAGGCAGCTTATATAGAGGACGACCCGCCTTCCTCTACACCGACACAACTAGAAAAACCCTTGCCGCCGGACTCCCAAACAGACTCGTTTAGTCGCGCGTATCCTGAACCTTCTAAAAGAGCCACGTCTAGTAACACTGATCCAGTAACCTCTACACGTGCTGGGAGGCGTGTACATTGGCCCAAGCGATACGCCGAGTTCGTTAATTAGCCCCAGAGCAACTTCACACTTGGTGAATTCGGAGTTTCAACTACTTTGTCGTGGCATACACTTTCAATGCGTTTTCATACCTAAAGTTTTCAAAAGTCATGTTTACTACTTTGCAAACAGTTTTTTTTCAAAAAAAAAAAAACAAAAAAACAATTTAAATTCCGAAAACTTTTTTTGGTTGGTTATTATTTTTTTTCTGTACTCCTCCCACTTCGAATTGTTTGGTTTTCCTTTTCTTAGCACTCTAATGTCCCATTTCTTTCTTCTTGCAGAACCTAGAAAATGCGTTGAAAATTGGATACAATTGGCCGCTGACGATGCTACTTGGATCGTTCTTCGGTTCTCTTTGTACCAATTTCCCCCTGTACACTCCCCGGTAGATTAAGAAGCAATAGGGAAAAGTAGACGGAGGCTTTGGGTCACCTTCCACCACTGCGAGAAGGGTTGCGTCTAGACGCAAAGTTATCTTACCTCGTAGGTGTGCATAGTTGCACTAGCTTCGGAGACCCACACGTCACCTACTCCATCACCAATATGGAAAGGTGTTGCGTGTCCGCCTCGCAGTCGCCTCCTAGGATCGAAGGTTGCCGGTATCCCAACAACCTTCTAGGAGGGGGATAACCTGTAGTGCACCTTCCTGGCACCAAAATATAACTAGGGCTAAAATAAATAGTTTAAATTAAATTAACTAAATAAATCTCTAGCTTGCCTCCGGATGCTTAGGGTGTTTTAAGTTTTGTTTTAACGAGCATGCATCCGAGCAGGCTTGGACGCCATTTTTGCGCTCCATTGTGCTGATCACCACGCACGTACTCCGAGTCCCTAGTTCAGCCTTACAAGCCAGATAAGTTGATTAAACTTTTCCCTCATTCATTATTATAACATTTACCTTAAATACATAGCTCCTTTAAATACATTGCGTATCAGTTCTTTTGATTTGTGTTTTGTTACCAGTACTTACACGTTAGGTAAAGTACTGGTTAAGCAGGTACTAGAGCACATCAAATTAAGTAGGGTTGATCAATCGTTACGGAATTGTAACACGCATCCCTACACTGTCTTTCAAGAATGTTATAGGCCACACAACACGGAATATGACGCTTGTCATCGAAAACAGTGCAGCGGAGCAGGGCGCTATTCACAGTTCCATTTTCCTGCCTAATTTCCACATTACCCGTTGTTTTGGTAGAAAGGTAAGTTAGGTGTAAAAGCTGAGCACCCTTCACTTCCGTAATCAAGAATGTGGACTTTCGTTTCGCGAACTGGTATGCACTCGTGACCGTGATAGATAACGCCACCGGTGTATAACAATTTCTCAGATTTTGTGAGTTGGGGAGTACCGCGTATAACGG
Organism: Heterobilharzia americana; assembly: GCA_944470555.2. Classification (NCBI taxonomy): domain Eukaryota; kingdom Metazoa; phylum Platyhelminthes; class Trematoda; order Strigeidida; family Schistosomatidae; genus Heterobilharzia; species Heterobilharzia americana. The sequence continues at coordinate 79,029,986 of OX104134.1, read as the reverse complement.
AAAATGATCTGAAAATCCCTCCTGATCACCCTATTTGATGGTATTGACATTTATTTGAACATTTTCACCCTCGCTATGGATGGTGTACTTTTGGCCCTAGCCGGTGTAATGTTGTTTGGTTGTTTGACTGTCTTCTTTGACTTTGCACTCAGTATTTGCCTTTGTTTGATTAAGATTTAACATGAATGTTTCACTTTCCTATTATTATGTTGACGACGTGACGTTGTTTTACTGCACCGGAAATTTTGTTTTGGTTCAACTTACGTTTGTACTGTGATCTGACTGTTTGTCTTTTGACTGTCTACTGGAAACGTTTATTTGTTGATTTGGTTTTGGTACACAGAGTTTTGATACCTTTTGTTGGGAACATTCTTATTGACTGTCAAGTACTTGACAATTGTATTTGTTTAACCAGTTTCTACCGTATAGCATTATTTGCACCCGAGAACGTTTGGACTGTGTGGTTACCCAGCGGCACTGTTGGGGCACTTTTGTAATTTTGATATAACTTATTGTTGCTTTGACAATACCACAGATTTTGTTACGAATCTACCACTGAATTACTACAAACCGCGTTTTGATATTTTGATCCGACCTTTGACTGTGCGTCACTCGCGGATGTTCGGAAGCTATGCAGTAGAATGCAGGAACTAGTCAGGTTCGTGTTAGTTGACACTGCCTAGTTACTTCCCTTGTTCACTCCAAGGTTATTAGATTTTGGTTGTTACACCGTGAGGAAAGAATAGCTAGCAGCAGTAGCGTACATCAACACCAATCTATTGGCGAACCGACACAAGCTGGCAGCAAGCCCATGAAGGATACTGATACCCTAGGTAACAAGGCAGACACTAAAGTCGAGTGCTGCCATAAATGCCTTCTGGAGGGGTTCAAGGTTCGGGAAATTTGGAAATGCTCCGTCGAACTATACCGCCGGAAGACCAATGAAGGAAGCTGCATTTTGTCCCACTGCATGCAGCTTTGTATGGGCGCGTCACTATGATCTCAGCAGTTGCGGGCGGACGACAAACCTCTGGTGTACCGCATTCTCTAACGAATCACGCAACATATTATGTCCACAAAACTGACGCACGCCAAAATGCAGATGGTTGAATCTGTAGAGGCCTACGTAGCCTTTCAAGAAGGACACAAGTACTACGTGATAGACAAATGTGACTGCGGAGGCCCACGCCACACCACTACAGTTAAGTTTACGCCTTGTTATTCAGCGACCGATAAATAACAACAAACGCCGAGCAACATACACACATTCATTCAATGACTTTCCTAAATTATCCTCAAGTAAAATATACAAGGTGTTTCAACGGAGGTATCGGCTTCAAGCTCAACATTTCGCAAGATAGAACATATGATTGACAAAAAGTCCTGGTTTTTATGCTAGTACGAAGACAATGCTTTCACTCGTTCCTCTTCTCAGTTTGCGCATACTTGTTCTGCTGCCATGCCTCATCTAATTGACATGCAACATGTAGCTTACCTAGAAATTTTTAGATAACTGCAAACATTATTTAAGCCGGCATGCCATCATGGTCATACTCATTAATAAATGAAAACAATTTGGGAGTTCAGTCGGCATTACTTCTTTGGGAACCAACTTGCTGAACCTCTCCCCCTTCTTCTTTCCGTTATGCTCTTGCACATAAAATCATTACAATTTTCCTCTCTACCAGAAAACTTGACGTCTACGAATGGACACGAAGTGCAGCCCGCAACTTTACGTGTATTATTTGTGTATGGTGTAGGGCCTTTCTTTCGGCCAGAAGACTTTGACCAGCTGGGATGAAGAGATGATAAACAACACTGCCAAGGGCTTTTAGCCCCCTTAAAGCAATAACCATATCTGTGAAAGTGATGTGCGCCTGCAAACTGACGAAGGAACATTGTTGTTACTGTTGTTTACACATGCAGATTTCTGCCAGTAATTTTAGTGAGTCCTCTGAGACAGTAATTCACTTCTCTGCAGACGTATACCGTCACTTTACAAGATTGTTGGGAGACTGCAACCATAAATCTGTCGAACGTTACCAGAGGAATGAAGATGCTGGAGGAACGCGAATGCTTACCTCGGGAATGATGTGTGAAATCCAGTTATTGCCCCAAGAAAACCTGGAAAGGGCACATGGGCTGTTCCTAAATATGTAAGCCAGGGCTTATAAGAAGTGCGACTTGCGGGATTAAGCTTCAGTAACCTCACAAACTGTTGGATACCTGCTAACCACTTATGTACACATTGTTCCGCTCACTTTTCTTGTTCGTTTTTCAGGTCTACCTCACCAGTTCTTTAATCATATGGAATCCTAGTAATCGCGTTTGCAGGCGTGCGCCTTGCTATCACAACTTTATGAGCAGTGTACACAATCAAAGGCCGCGGCTGTACTGCCCACCCTACCTTCAAGAATATTCAATGGTTCAAATGGTGGCTGTATAATTCCTAGTTTCAAATGATGTCGGCATCTGCCCGTTTTATTCCTTTTCGCCAGCATAACATTAACGTTCCTTCCCTAATCTCATATCTGATATGCCAGGAATAACGATGTCTACTGTTTTGCTTCATACTGCACATAACAGTTAGTTCATATTACTACAGTGATCAAACTTGTAGATTGGTTTGTTTTCCTGTACCTCATTGTGTACCAAATAGATCACATTATTGCATTAAATAAATTTTTAATACAGCGTGTCACTCACTGCTCCCTCATTGCCCATCGGATCGGAAAGTAAAACGGGTTATCGTGATAACAGTAAGTGTGGGAAGATTTGTGTTATTGTACTGTGACGAATGGCTTCAGGCGCTTAACTGATGTATTTCCATGAACTTCTTGTCGCCTGAAGTCCGATCATTTAAGTAGTACCATTAGCCTTCACACAGTTGGTTTGCCTGTGGAAATAGGTAGACACAACCTCGCCTCTAAGGTTGGCGGTACGTCTTCAGGTAACTTTTGCAGTCAGTACAATGAACTCACCCACATGTATTATGGTTGATGTACTTCTGCGTAGTATTTCTGTGCCACTGTTCCGAATTTCGTCTGCTGCTTGCTTTTATTGTTCATCTTTCAGGTTCATCCAACCAGTCCTTCATCCATATAGAATCCTAGTAGTCTAATTTGTCAGCGTGCACTATACCATCCAGGCCTAATGACGAAAGAATAAAGCCCAAGGTCACAGCTGTACTACCCGCCCTACCTTAAAGAATATTGGAAGGTTCAAACAATAGCCGAATAGTTCCTACTTTCGAACTAGGCTCGCCGCAGTATGATGAACAATTATGCTGGTGTTTATCTGTTTCATTCTTGGCTGTCTGCAAAGCATTAACGTTCTTACTCTAGAAGCATCCTTTATGTACCGGAAAGAGCGGTGTCTATAGTAGAGCTTTATATTGTACATAACGGTCAGTTCACATTACTAAAATGGTCAGACCTGTAAGCTGGTTTGTTTTCATGTAACTTGTGTTGTATGAAATGTATTATTATCATTAAAAAGCTGGCAACTACGGAAACCCCTGTTATTCGCTTCGGTTGCTAAACGCCCGTCCTTACATACGGTAATATTCTCTCCATATTGCCAAGCAGGCACTTGTCGCACCCCCTCAAAACATAAGCCGTCACGACAAGCCTCTTGATAACAGGGGTTGGCTAATTGCCATTTAAATCTGTCGTACTGCTTGTTTCCAGCTTGATGACACTCAAAAAAACACCGGCAACTTACTCGGGAATTTGTTTCCGTAAGGGCAATATTCTTTATAAATACATGCAATGGTATAAATATCTGGTACTACGGTTAGGTCTAAACCTGAATTGCTATTCGGTGGAGTGATCGTCTGCCTTCAGCACACTGTTCCTCCGAGACATGGGCTTCATATCCCTGCACTGCATAAAAACCAGCAACCACTTATTCAGTCAGTGATAAAAAGTAAGTCAAAACAATAATTATTAACCTCAGCCGGTGAATTATACAAAGGCATACTATTTGTACTGGCGGTATCTGAACGCTGTGGTTCCCAGCAGGACGGAGTTTAAAAAGTGAATCGTTACACCGTGTATGGTCTCCCAAAGTAGACAACTGTTTGGATTCTACTGGTTGTATGCCATTAACAGCTACTGTTATGCAACGTTTACAACCACTGACAGTTCATTAGAGAGGATATCCACATCACGACAACAATTTCACCTGCTATTAAATTGCTGACGACATGTCGTCAAAAAGCATACTGTGCGGCACCCTACCAAATACCTTCGATGCATCAAGGCGCAGAACAATGAGGATTTTTCATGCCACACGGCAACCAGTAATAAGGCTGAAGAAATCAAAACGGCAAGTTATGCAAGACATGTTCTTAATAAAACCACACCAGGACCTCGCGATAAGGTTTTCTTTAAATAAATAATCATAGACGCCGCCCTTCATCACTCTTTCCGTAAATCGAGAGACGACCGTCGTTTTGTTGTTAAGTCTGTAAGGAACAGGGTGCATCTTTTGATGGCCGCAGATATTTATTCGAAAAATGATAAAACTTATGCATTCTTAAACAACTCCTGAAACTTTACCGGATTTCGTCAATCTAGGATTGTGTCGAATTAACGGAAAACTGAGCTATCGGCAAGTGGTGGAACTTTAAGGCTGTATCAAGTCACTGTTAGGATATAAAAAGGCAGCGACCGGGGCCATTGACGATTACCGATCCCATCGGCACTTCTCAACGGTCTGTTTATGCACACAGCACCTTCTCAGTTTACGGGTGATAAGGCAATTAAACCTCTTATTTTGTAGATATGCTTGCATCATCGTAAAAAAATCTACGGCATTTGAACTGTCCCGAATGGTACAGAACGGAAGATAGTAGACCCTGTCCTAATATCAGGAGTATCTGAAAGTTGCGAAAAGAACAGGTGAATGTCACCTTAAAGTACATAGGCATTGTTTGTAAGGTTGTAGCATTTTATTTTATTGTATTGCACTGATATGTGTGAAAATTCATTGAACATTTCTGTCTAGTTATACTGATGAAAACACTTTTTGCTCGCTCGCTGAACAACACAATATCCTGATATATACTTCGCGTTAGCTCCTGACACTTACGCTGTCTGACGCAGGTGGATCAGCAGTGTCGAGAATCATAAACAGGCGACATTGTATCTGGACGCCTATACAGACTTGGCGTCACATTTCCGAGGTCCACCAATCGGTGGACTCTCGCAAGTTTCACTAGTGGATATTATTGTTGTTTTCGATTGAGTGCCGCAACCACAGCCATTAGCAACTGTGTACAATACGTATATATATATATATATACATATATATATGTATATATATATATATATATATCTTTACTGAGAACGTCTCCAGCTGCTTTGCGGTAGGCATTAACTTACTCGTTTATTGCATTTTTCTTGCTCTTGTTATCTTAAGTTCTTAAAAATTTTTGATGTGCCAGTACTGATGTCTTTAAACTGTCGCAATCAAGACTTTTCAAATGTAGGGTCCATGGGTGCCATTAAACTTCCTATGCCCCGTTTTAAGCTCAATGACTCGCAATTGTGCTTTGCTCGTCTAGAGCATTTCGTCATGGCCAGTCATAAAACTTCACAAAACACGAAGTTGGAATGCGCAGACTGTGTTCTGCTGGAAGAAGCGGCTGAACAAGTAAGGGAGACATTATAAAGCCTCCCAGACACACGTCATTATGTTTTGAAGCAAGAAGTGTCAAAAGCTACTTCATTATCTGACCGGAGGGCTGTCAATCAACTACTAAGTAGCGTATGCCTTGGTGACGGAACACCTTCACAACTTAAGCGACGTTTGCAAAGTCTGCTGTAAGATAGGAACGTAGATAACCGTTTGGTCTATCAGCTCTGGCTGCGTAGACTTCCTTCATGTGTCCAGCAAATATTGGCTGTCGGAGTTGCGGACATTGACATTGACAGGTTGGCCGACATCGGTGACCGTATGTGCGAAAATATGCCCAAACAGTTTGAAAGTATTGCTGAGCCAAGGCAAAACAACCGAGTAGCTGCTCTAGAGAGAAAGGTGGACACGCTTACAGGGCAACTGACGGCTATGCAGTTACACCGACGGTCACCGAAGTTCTACAGAGGCGGATCTCGTAGTCGTGACAAGACCACGAGAAGAATTGAGCCTAAAAGTAGCACGTGCTGGTGTCACAAAACGTTTGACAGTAAAGCACGTCTTTGTTTGTTACCATGCAGTTTCAAAACTTTTTGTTGGGAAATGGAAAAGCCGGCGATCAGTGACGACCGCTGCCACCGGCGTACAACAATACGGCTGTTTGTCTCGGGTGACGGATTGGAAGACCTGAGCACAGTTCCTGGTTGACACCGGAGACGAAGTAAGCGTTGTCCCACCTTTATCTTCCGAAAAATACCATCCCAACCCGCCTTGAGTACTACAAGCTGCAAACATATCAGCTATTACTACGTGAGGAACCAGAATTTTGATCCTGGACAGTGGTTTTCACACACCATTCCGGTGGGGGGTTCGACATCACTGACATATCGTCGTCTATCATTGGCATGGATTTCCTTCAACACTATGAACTATTTGTCGACTCTAGTCGCCATATGCCAGCTAGCCGTGATGGTGAATTTTTCATCGCCGGGTATCGTTACACAGACGAGAACAATAAACCCAGTCGTAGCTTCAAAAACAGCACTTCCGATTACGAAATCTGTCTGCGAGAACTTTCCGGGCCAACTCAAACGGATTACACGAAGTCCTCTCCATAACACACAGTGACGCACCATTTGATTACAAAAAGTCCTTCAGTCTCATCAAAACCGCTACGGTTAGACCCTCAAAAGCTGCATATGGCAAAACAGGAATTCGATAAACTCCCAAAGTTAAGAGTTACACGTTCTTCCGAGGGCCCATGGTCATTACCCCTGCATATGGTACCTAAAAGGCATCAGGAGAAATGCAGCCCTACAGTGAACATTGAGCGCTGAATAAGTGTACGGTCCCTGGTAAGTATCCAGTTCCTCATACATGATTTTATGAACTCCATGACAAGGGCAAATATTTTTTCAAGACTGACCTCGTGAGAGCTTACTACCACATTCCTGCGGAACTCAACTATATTTCTAGGACCGCCATCACTGCCCCCTCGGATCATTAGAATTTATTCGTATGCCGTTGGGTTTGACAAATGCTGCTCAAACGTTGCAAAGATTTATTGATCAGGTACTTCATGGCTTACCTCTTGTCAGCGCCTTTGGGACAGAACACCTGCAAAATCTGAGGACGATTTTCGAACGACTGCGTGAATATGGCATCACAATTAATCAGCAGAAGTGCGAATTTGGCGCAGAGTCCCTACAGTTTTTGGGTCTCATTGTTAATGCCAACGGTGTTAAACCGGTTCCGCGAAAAGTGGATGAAATTCGGGAATATCCTGTTCCAGACTCGTTTCGAAAGCTTCGAAGATTTCTGGGGTTAATAAACTTCTATAGACGTTTCACACCCAAATATCCCGAGTAGCGAAACCGCTGACAGATTTTTTACAAGGACGAGCTAAAGTGTCTCACATGACCAAAACGGCCCACGATGGTTTTGGCAAACTGAGGCTGGCCCCAAGTTCTGGAGCTCTCCTCTGGCACTATGATTCAGAAGTATCACTAGCAATCATGGCAAACGCTTCAGATGCTGCGGTAGGCGCAGAGCTATAACAGTTTGTTCACAGTCAGTGGGAACCATTATCTTTCCTTTCGAAACGGCCTAATGCTTCTCAGTCGCGATACAGTACATTCGGCAGAGAGCTACTGGTGATTCACTTAGCTATCACGCATTTCAGACATATGCTCGGAGGGCGTGCATTTATGGTATTTACCGACCATAAGCCACTCACGAAAGCAGTTGACGCAAAGCGTGACAACTACTGGCCATGAGAGATTCAACATCTGGAATTTATTTCACAATACATATCAGATATTAAATATGTCAAAGGCAGCGGAAATGAGGCAGCTTATGTTTTGTCTGATATGTGTGTAAACGTCCCAGAACGTGACCATATTGGCCTAGAAGAGGTGGCAAAGTTGCAGGCGACGGATGGGGGCTTAAAACACTCGAAGGGCGATGTGAACACTTCATTACGTCTTGAAGAAGTGGCACTTGCTGACTCTGTATCCGACACTGGTGATGTGTCCAAGAGTAAACCAAATTCGTTGGACCACTACCCCCGTCAAGCGATTTCGGCTACATTTTAGCACGTGTAGACAGATTCCTGCAATACCTCCGCAGGATATATCTGTCGACGCGGTAACGAGAAATATCATCCAACACTGGATTTCTTACTTTGGTGTCCCAAGCGCAGTTCGGGAGTGGTGTGTTTCGACAGTTAACCGAACTCCTCGGGGTCAAGCGCATAAGAACCGCTGCGCACCATCCTGCATCCATTGGCATTGTTGAAAGGTTCCATCTACAACTTAAAGTAGTACTGATGGTAGTAAAGACTGGTGACAAGCGGACTGACAAATTACCACTAGTACTCCTTGGCATGCGTTCGAGTGCCAAACGGAACATTGGCTGTTGTACTGCTGAGTTATTCTATGGAACTGTTTAACGATTCCCGGGAGGGTGTTTAAACCCAGCAGCAGAAGCTTCACCTTGCTTGACTAACCATGTGCAACAACTACGACGACACATTACGACCTCAGCCCCCACTATACCGAGACAACCAAGTGTATGTGCCCCAGTGCATCTCAAACTTTACTCACGTTTTTGTCCAACAAGACAGCGTACGAAAACCCTTACAACTCCCGTGTGAAGGACCTTTCGAGGTAATTGGCAAATCGGACAAAGCTGTCACGGTCAGACGTCCCAGTAGATGAGAAACGGTCAGCATTGACAGAGTAAAGCCAGCGTTTGTGAAACCAGATGTCATGGACATCAAGTCTGAACCCACAGTGAAGCAACTGGAAAAACCGAAAACCGCGTCAAAACGGAAACAACGGTACCGGAATCACTCAATACCATTGACGATAACAGAACCACGAGATCAGGAAGAAGAGTCTGTTGGCTGCGACGTTACTTTCAGACAATTTGCTTTTGACAGAACCGAGACCCTAGTAACATCATCACCGCCTTTTGTTCATTGTCTTGTTTAAAACATGCTCACGCTATTTTTCAAGACTTTTCCGCATGCACAAGAAAGTGTTTTCACCTGGCACCACGGACTTCCGAATCGTTTATTTCTTAACAATGTTCCGTGTAATACGATTTTAATGTTTCGACTACCGTACACTTCATTTTTACGTAAGTACTCTCCCAATCAGTTTTCATCCTGATAGTAGATATCCTTAACATCCTTTCTATGTTTTGAATATCTTCAAAATGAATTTACCTTTCTCATAACATTTCATATCGAACATAGATATTCCATCTTATATTCTGGGGAGGGACTTATGTACCATTTTATTTCAGTGTTGTGTTGGTACATATAACGATTCATTGAACATTTCTGTCTAGTTATGCTGATGAAAACACTTTTTGCTCGCTCGCTGAACAACACAACATCCTGATATATACTTCGCGTTAGCTCCTGACACTTACGCTGTCTGACGCAGGTGGATCAGCAGTGTCGAGAATCATAAACAGGCGATATTGTATCTGGACGCCGATATAAACTTGCCGTCATATTTTAGAGCCCAACAAGTTTGAGTCGTTTCCATTCGCATTCGTTTTTCACGCTAACACACTATTCGACGTCCACGTTGGAAGTGAGTGACATGCTTCTCCCATATGAATAGTTCCATGTTTCGCCAGATAAATACCTATTTTAGCATCATTGGCCGGGACCAACTCACTTCAAAATTTCAGGTGCCAGTAAGTGTCCACATAATCAAGTAACCTAAGTATGCACCTAGGTTCAGACATTTTCCACTCGTCATGTTACCGTACACAGAAATAGGGGTGTGGCCTATTGGAACCAGTTGTTGTAGTGTGGGGTAGTGTACATAAGAAGGACCATTGCTACAGTGACGGATTTTTACACAGAATCTACATTGACGTGTCCGGTATTATCAGGGAGGTATGTTGGCTGTCGATTGTTTTCTGCTGGGTTGAATCAAACGGGATAAAGTGCTGCAGAAAGCAGTTGTGCAGGTTTGTTGCGATAAGAATATCTTTAGAATGAATGGGCGAACCGATCTCTTAAATTTAGTTGTCTTGCCCAGATTTTCGTCGCCGTTATGACCATCCGAAAACTTTAGGACAGTTACTATGGTTGGGTTTTCGTGAACCGTTTCGTAGAAACAATTACTGTTTCTTCGCCTTCTGAATTGACATGGGGTTTCGTCTTGCAAGACTGTAGTGTTTTTATAGTTGCTAATTAGCCTTAGTTGGTCCTGAAGGCCAGTAAACATTTAAGCATCGGGTGAGGCAGTGAACTTGAAAATCATAGAGTAACCGAACTACGCCGATCACTTACAGAGGTGCTTACAAAGAAGATCCATTCCGTTTGCGCCACATGAGTACAATACCATGTTGTTAGCGACATACAAGAATAAGATATCCTGCATGTTTCAAACTGTGGCCGGTTGCGGAGGAACTAATCTCCTCATTGCCTTTGTCACCATGTAGCCTATTAGGTTTTCTGCTTTCTGCACATGCATTATCACTCACTAGTCATGTTTTCCAAGAACATGTGCAAATAGGTGCGAATCTTCATCTGTACTTTGAACTTCCACTATGAATCTACTATCACTTGTCTCTTTTCTGTAATCCTCACCGATGTTATTCATGACCGAAATGACGTCTTCAGCCCTAACTAAAGGTGTGAGGAATAACAGTTCATTAGGATATGAGTTATATGGCGTAACAGTCCTTCTGTCATACAGAGGAACACTGGAGCATATAGAAAGTTACTGTAATAATTTCGTTTTTCTCATCGTCTTAAAAACTATTGTGAAACTTTGGTCAGACAATTTGAAGACCGATGACAATGCAGTATAAAACATGGGGTAGCGTACTTGCGGTAATCCAACAAATTCGACATCGGTAGAAAGCAGGTGGAATGTTCTGTACCAGAAAAATTAAAGAAATGTTAAACTGAGGGTTCAGTGGTAAATGTGCTTCAAAGAATGGGCTCCTAAATGCACTCCACAAAGTCACGCTATTGTGCTTGCCAAGAAGCCCAGTGAAATAATTATTTATCCCGCTATTCCAACATCTCTGCAGCACTCCGGAAGTCACGTGAAACAATTACATAAGTGCGTAGAATAAGCATATTTGCGGTCGGTGACCGGACATGGAGGTTGCATGCGGTGTAGACTGTGTGCGAACACCTTTAAATAAAAGGCTATATGAGGGTGAATTAAAAGCGGCATCTTACGTCAAGTGACGAAGCCACATCCGGCGATCTGCTGGTATGGATGTTTTCTTTCGGCTCTAAATGTCAGCAGTTAACTCCCTGCTTTAATTCCAATTTAATAGGCCCGCACCACACGTTCCTCAACATCGACATCGGCTCCATTAGCAGCGGCAGATAATTACTGGATCCCTACCATGTAGGCTTCTGCTTCATGAATAACAAGGTACAGCACCTAGTTCACTTTTGCGGAGCCGTGCATGTTAATGAGTTCAACGCAGTCCACCCTCAACCATTCATGCAAGCTTCATACCGGGGGACCTATAGGGCATTTCAGTTCTTGCTTTCCAACGGCAAATAACATCACATGATATTTGGCGTAACGGGGAACTGCGAAGACGAATCAAATACGTCGACTACTTGCAACGGAAATTCGGAATTTTACACTACCTAGGTCTACCACAAATGAAAAGAGAAAGTATGACTAAAAACGATCTAAGCTTTAACACTCTGTATATGCTGAAAGTTGGTAGTTTCTTGTTCATTTCATAACTTGAGGAATCTCCATATTTATTTAGTCGAATTTACTGACCCCCATTCCATACCTTTCAGGTCCCGTACAACCTTGTACATTTTGCAACATATGTGATGGTGCCTGTAAACTGGTGTCTCTCATGTTAAACTACTAATATGAGAATAAAATATTTATTATTGTTATTATTATCGATACTGTATGAACATGAAGCTTGTTACATAGAGCCAGGAGGACCATATTAACTTACTTATTTCGAGCAGAAGAAACTCCCAGTGAGACATTCGAAAACACAAGTCAATTCTTCGGGGGAAATTTTTTTTCCAAAGAGTGGTTTTTCACAATTTTACAACTACATTTAGGGTAATTTTGAGGCTTGTGTGGACTTATTTGTTGATCTCAAGTCGGCATTCATCATGGAACGACACCAATTAGAGAGACGGGTTGGTCTGTTATAGCCATCAAAACGGAACGCCCTGGGGTTAGGTAGTGGGCCACTTGCAGGTTGCATGATGAGGTGTGCGTGAGGAAAACTTGTAGTAGATCAGCATGTTGACGAAAAGACCAAAATTTGGGCCAGAAGTTAGAATCCTGATCACGTTCAATAACCTGACTTAGTTGTTATGGAAATGTTTTGTGCCAGGTTTAAACCTACATGTTAAAATGCGCGAAAGTAAGCCGCAACGTAAAAATAAAACATAAAAAGTAATGGGAATCGGTCAGTAAGAGTAAGATGAGCGTTGAAACAATGAAGAAACTCGAGGAAGGATAATAACCGGGCGAAATGGGAGAATGGGCGTACCTCTTATCTGTGCAGAGCTCAGGCTGCGGGTGTTGGATTGCCAACACTTCTGCCATGCGTAAGTGACGAATCCGTTGTCCTTTCTCGCTGTTTGGCTTGACTTTGTGTGAGGTTTTGAAAAAGAGACTGAGGGACTGACGCTATCGGAGCTGACCAAATTATTTAAGATGGAGCCATTGCTCGACTTGCACTCTCCTCTGACCACTCACATAGGATGGTGTTCTGTGACACGTTAGGAAACGCTGCTTTTTATGCAGCTTACGGGGCCGACTTTACAGCAGCAAGCTGACTGTTGGACACACACTGTCGTTCACACTACCCTGAACCATCTGCCAACTCGTGGTTTGGTAGCATGGAAGATTTGTTTAGAGAGGAGGTTATTCAGTATTTCTGCTGCACTATAACAATAATATATTTCATACAACATAGGTTAAATGAATACAGACCAGTTTACAGGCTTGATGATTATGGCAATGAGAAGCGGCTATTATGTACAACGCTAAGCCATGCATCAGATACTGTTATTCATGGCATATAAGAGGTGTGTTGGAGCAGGCTCAGTTCAAAATTGGGACTTATTCGGTTATTGTTTAAAACCTTCCAATATTCTTGAAGGTGGGGCAGGCAGTACAGTCATGACCTTCGGGTGTGTGCGTCCGTCATAAGGTTTTGATGGCATGGTGCACACTGACAAATGAGATTTCTAGGATTTCATTTGAATGCACGACTGGTTGGGCAAACCTGAAAAGTGAATGACAAAAGCGAGCAGCGGAAGTCCGAAACTGGGGCAGAAAAGTGTGTAGGAGTAGATCAACCACGATACATTTCGGTGACCACAAAACTTACCTGAAGAAGCATACGAAACCAACTCTTTAGACGTAGGCTTAGGTGGAGGAAGGTGAAGGTGGGCAAGTCAGTAACGGAAATTAGTCTGAAGCCGAAGATATCACTACGAAATAGAGAGATTAGAGGATTTTGGACCAGGGATTCACGTGTTAAAAACCCATGTACAAAAGTTTGATGAAGTTATGAACATTTGAATGAAACCCATGGTTTTTTCTAAGATGGTAACCACACTATCTAGTCCGAGGGGGATGATCATGGTGTTGCCTGGGAAGGAGTAAGTTCCGACCGGGCGATATGCAAGTGTGAAAATGGGTGTACTGTCCATTCCAAATTGGTTTCCGATGGACTGACCTCTTCAGGAAGACATCAGACCTCCTCTTCAAGGAGGTATCAGGAAAATGAAACCCTGAGTTGTTCGCAACTTCCATCTTGAAAGTAATAGAGGGAAGAATCTCACTGAATTTAGGAAGAATGGATACGTTTTATCACCGTGGACAACCAATTTACCATGGACATATGGTTTATATAGATTGAACCAATCAACAAACAGACGTAGTACGGTATTTTCCAAACTGGACTCCGAGTAATCTACTAGAAGACGGCCCACTGGTGACTTCATGCCCAATTCATCTTTTTGTTGACAAAATTCGTCAATGAACTTGAATTGCACGACAAAGGTGCATCATAGACTCTCTAAGTAAAACATTTGAGTAGGGTGAAAAGACATCCGAGGGGTGGGTTCAGCCTTCCAGATACACTGGCTTGAAAATCCCTCATGAGCACTCTATTTGGCAGTACTGATATTTATTTGAATATTTTCACCCTCGTTGTGGACATTGTTTCTTTGACCCTAACCAGTGCATTATTATCGCGTCATTTGTTTGTTTCCTTTCACTTGACATTCGTTATTTGTCTTTCTTTTGACTGAGAATCATCCCTAAACTTTCACTTTGTTATTGCGAGATGCCGCGATACTAACTGTTCCTGACATTTTGTTTTGGCTCAGCTCAGAGTTGTGCTGTTATTTAAGTCCTTGTCTTTTGACCATCTGCAGGAAACTTTTGTCGATTGATTTGATTCTTGTAGACACGGTTTCGACCCCATTTTGTTCGGAATAGTCTTACTAGTTCCCGGGTACCTAACGGTTGTATTTGGTCAATCAGTTTTATGCTGTGTAGTACGTACTCCTGGCCAGATAACTTTCCGAGTTGCCCAGCAGCATTGCTGAGTACCACGGGTTTACTAGAAATCCATCCCAGAGTTAGAGCGTCAAACTGTGTTTTGATATTATTGAGACATAATCTTTGACTGAGCTCGACTGAAGGAAGTTCGGGAAGCTATACGGTTGAACGCAATAGCTTACCTGCATCGCATTGGCTTGGTCCCCTTGGGCACTTTCCAGTGTTGGAACCAAAATAATTGATTTTAGCCGTTACAACTAATTACTGCGTCGATAAAGTCAAATAAATCAAGTGAAGGGTATCTAATAATTTGGTTTCTCACTGGCTGAAGAACTTTGGCCACCCAGTTAGCAACTTAACGGCGTGGGAAGCTATTCATATCCAAAACTGGACATAGAGTAACGTTCTTTAACCGGACTTTTGGCAAGCCGTGAGTCCGGGGATCGCGGGGCCTAAAGCTTGCACATGTTCGAAAAGACGTATGAAAACAGTAAACGGTATGAACTTTGAACTTCTGGTCTCAGTATCGAAAACCTTCTACTAGGCTGCGTCCAACAAACCCGAAAACACAAATGGGAAAGTTCGACAGGCAAGAGAGCTAACCATTCCACAAAAGGTGAATGAAGCTACTAATGAAATAACGTCCGCCGTCAGTCGGTGAAAGTGAGTGACCGGTCTCCCAGCAAGACGAAGAAGCTGCACCCAGTTGGATGTTCTGCAGAAATGACGAATCTGAAACTCATTAGCAGCTTGCGTCGAAGCCAACGGTGCAGTACTAAGCGCATACGTAGTGCTGAGATCCACAAATATGGTTACTGCAGATCAAGCCAGTGGGCAGCGTTGACGTACAATTAAGCACAACCAGAAAGTGTGGCGAAACCTAATTAAACCAGAAGTGCGGTAAGTGAGAAATGTCAGATCAAAGTGCTTTAGTAGTTGTTATGTCTGTAGGGGCAACTCGGTGGCAAATTAGGCGGAATAGGTAGGGAAAGTTAACCCAAATATTCTACAAAACCACGCTGACTTGCTACAAACGAGTTCGTGTTCGGAGGCTATACTATTTTTTGTGAAAGAACAATTATCTTATATTCAAGTTCTCTTCATGTAAGACCTTCAGCACTGCATACCTTAATGTACTACTTATTAAAGTCTCAACGGCTCGTTTCCGGAAGCGAGAAGCAAAAACTTTGCATTCATACCACAAAGTGTGAGCGTCCTAATGGTCTGGTTCCGCACTCTTGTTTCTTACTCCATTTGGCCTCCCCACATCTAGGGACAAAGTGATGGGGCGAGCATCACATTGTGCAATTCTGTATCCGTTTTAGCATTAAGTTTGAAAACAGTGGTACTTGCATACTTTGACAGCTGTTTGCTGGTGGCGTTGCCCAGTCTCCAGCAGATGGAAATCTTGAAGCGGTTATCTTGTACTTTGCAAGACAGACTGAAAATACCAGGCCCCTCTAGCCTTAATGAGTTGATCACCAATATTCCTAGGACTAGCTCTCAAAACATGGCGGAAAGCCTCCAAAGCAGCAGCTTCCAGCCGTAATATGCATGGCTATTTAAACCAAACCATGACGAAGCGCAGTTTTGGTGACAGATGCCCCAAACTGAAGGTAAATACTGTCTGCTTTTGCATACAATTCTGAAGCCAGTACTGAATATTCCGTTGGGTTGCCAAGTTTTTGGGTAAGTTGTGTGCTGCAACTAGGTCGCTGTGCGTTGTACTAGGTACTTGCTGTGACGAAAGAAATCTAAGTCACGAATATCCAAATGATGAGCCAAAGGTGAAAAACGGGAAACATAGACATCACCTTCTGATTTTGCATATCTTAGTTGTCTCCGATATTCCATTCGCTTCTATGTTTCTATATGCCAGTGAGTGCCGCCTAGCACACCTCAACCGCTGATTGAACAGACCGCTCCCAATAGGAAATTTAGTTTTCTTACACCCTCATCTGACTTTCGGAGACTATGGTACAACGTTCGGGGGTATTATCGGTTCACACAGGACACTTTGAAAAACCTAGCTTGTCTCGCGTGACCCCGGAGGTTATCCTGTGTAGACAAACAGATGAGTGAAGAAGCTGGTTCGTCGTAAGGAAGGATGGTGGGACACGTCAGTCACCATGGGTCCTGGTGGATTGTCTTAGAGACTGTGAAGCTGAGAACTAATGTGAAACCCTGATCACAAAAGTCAGGGGTAAATGCGGAAACGGCTGATCGACTGAATCCTTCAGGCGGTATCACCAGCCCTACACACCCAACACGCAGTAGTAGGACTACCTACCCTCTGTAAAACTAATACAGGTGCTCGAGACCATGCTTACACGAGGTCAAACCCTGTGTATGTGAATACGGTGCGGGCGCCGAACACTTTAAATGAAAACATTGCCTCGTTCTCCCCTAGCAAAGGTGATACTATTCCAAGTCACTATGCGGTTGATTCACCACCAGTATATTCCAGTAACTCTACAAGTGAGCAAGGCGCAGAGACGTTTTGTGACTCAACAACGTCAGACCACACCCAGTCAACCAACAGTGAGGTACCTTTTGGCCTGTTTAGCGAATTAGAAAGCCTTACACATAATTACTCCTACTTGTACAACGTTCTCATGAACCCAAAGTTCGTCCCTAGCAAACTATCGGTATTAAGAGGAATCGCGCTCATATATTGGCCGCCTGTAACACTGGGTCTTAGTGTCAGGCAAATATACCAGCCGAGGAAAGAAGCATTGATATGTATACACAATTCCAATGTGACCGGAGTTACAAGAAAGGAGAAGGTTGTCTGATGTACCCCCAGAAAGCTCTCACTGTATTCAGGTTGGAAAATATTGTTCCTGATAAGCGACTGCCTATGGATTGCAGCACACTACAGGAATGTTACAGCATTGGTGGGATGTGTTTACAGAACACCTGGTACCTTTAAAAATCAGGCGATTCCACTGACGACAGCTCTGGAACATGCACCCACTCCCCCACATGATCATGAGATCATGTGCGGTGACTTTAACCCGCCTGAAACTGGGTGGGATTCACTCACTGGTCCAGCTGGGTGTGACGACTTTTTCCATTCACTGGCTATTTTTGGATGGAAGCGAATTGTTACTACTCCTACAAGGGGTGACAATTTATTGGACTGGTTAACTAGTTCACTAGTTACCAGCCGGTCCTGAGCCTGGGTAAAAAGGGAAGGTTGGGCGTAGGGCTGGCAACCCAACCCCGTAAAACAAATTCAACCACTAAAAAACTTCAAAGCACAAACGAAATATAAAAAATAATAACAAAATTATTCCTCGCTGGAATCGGAGAGGCGAAATGACGCCAGTTGGTGAAAGCCTTCGGTAAGCCAATTGGCCAGGCCGATGTGTCTTCTCTCGATGAAAGCGAAAGTAAAAGTGGGGACATGGAATGTTCGCACCATATTTGAACCCAGCAAGCCTGCCCAGACTGCAAAGGAGATGAGAAGGTATCACAGTGAAGTGCTTGGAATTTGCGAAAGCAGATGGAATGGGAGTGGACTCTCCAAACTGTCAACTGGAGAATCAATAATCTACTCCGGTCACCCAGACGACAACCACGAGCACACTGAGGGAGTGGCTATCATGATGTCCCCAAGAGCATCGAAGGCTCTCATGTAGTGGGAACCAATCTCCTCCAGCATCACGATCGTGACAGCAAGGTTCAACTCAAAAGGAAGGAAGGAGGGAAGGTCATAATCATACAATGCTATGCACCTACAAATAATGCAGAGCAAGAGAAAAAGGAGGAATTCTACAGACAACTTCAATCAACACTAGACAAGGCCTCAGTTGGCGATATCAAAATTCTAATGGATGTGGCGACATGAATGCCAAACTGGGAGGGGACAACACAGGAAGAGAACTAACCATGGGTCGAGAAATGCTGGGTGAGGTGATGAACAAGAATGGAGAATTGTTTGCAGAATTCTGTGCATTCAACGATTTGGTGATTGCAGTGAGGCAGTGTATTCAAGCACAAAGATATCCACAAAGCGACATGGATTTCACCAGATGGACACACTAAAAATCAAATCGACTTTATCTCAATCTCAAGAAAATGGAGACGCAGTCTACTTAACACAAGATCAGATCAAGAAGGGGAGCAGATGTAGGTTCACACCACTCACTGTCTAGTGCAAGGAACCTCCCAAATGAAGTTAAAAGCCTTCAAGGAAGTTGGTGATAGACCACAGTTCAAGTTCAACACTCGGGACAGGAACTGGAGGATAGAACTACAAATGACATCTTCACGTCAGTCAGCCATCAAGACAAAATGGGAGATATCGATCAACATCCCTGAAGAACCTGTGTGGAAGAACACTGGAAGTCTTTGAAAGAGATGTGGAAAGAAACCTGCACAACAGTATTAGGAAGGAAGAAGAAAGAAGACAAGGAATGGATCTCGATGGATACATGGAAGCTGATAGAGGAGGGAGAGGAGGATGGTGAAGCGGAAGATAAACCAGTGTAAGGATGGACGAAGAGAAGAGGAACCGAGTACAATATACAAAACACCACACTGGACAAAGAAGTGAAGAAGAGTGCACGCAAAGACAAAAGACACTTCTACGAAACACTGGCAAGTGAAGCAGAACAGGCTGCAGGTAAGAGAGATAGAGACCCGACAACATTATATCAAATAACCGGGTTACTATCGGGGGGGGAGATCAACACTGATGAAATCAATAAAAGATGATGACGGAAATTTACTTACGAAAGAAGAGAGACAAAGGAAACGATGGGCTGACCACTTCGAAAGTTCTTGAATCGACCACCACCTGCACTTCGTCGGGAAGTACCACCAGCTCCCTAGCCACAGAACTACCAGTGAACATAAATCCTCCAACAAAAGTCGAAGTCCTGAGCTCCATAAAGCCGCCAAAATGCAGGAAAGCAGCAGGACCAGATGGAATCCCACCAGAAGCACTGAGAACAGACACAGGGACGACGGCGGACATGCTCACACCACTATTGCAGGAAGTCTGGAAGGAAGGAAAAGGTACCTGCCGATTGATTGGAAGAAGGGTTACCTGTCAAACTCCCGAAGAAGGGAGACCTCAGTGTTTGCAAGAACTGGTGAGGAATCATGCTCCCGTCCACACCCACACAAGGCAAAGTATTAAGACGCATCATCCTGGAGAGGCTGAAGGATGCACGAGATTCAAAATTACCACCGGAACAGGCTGGGTTAAGGAAGTACAAATCATGTACAGACCAAATTGCAACACTTCGCATCATCATAGAACAGAGTATAGAACGGCAGTCAACTACCTCACCTCAACTTCATCGACTCTGAGAAGGCCTTTGACAGCGTCGACCAACAAGTAATTTGGCAACTACTTCAACATTACGGAATACCACAAACCTTTATCAGCCCCACTCAACAGCTATTTGAAGACGCCACATGCCAAGTAATTCACAATGGGAAGCTCAGTGATGCTTTTGAAGTGAAGTGAAGACAGGAGTGAAACAAAGCTGCCTACTATCTCCCGTGATATTCCCGATTGCGGTTTACTGGATCATGCAGCAACAGTGGGGAGCGAGAAGAGGGGGATACACTGGACTGCGGAAAAGAACCTAGAAGATCTGGATGTCGCCGATGACTTGTGCCCGATGTCACACAAACCTGAAGATCTACAGGTGAAAACTAACAAGTTGGCAGAAGGGGCAGGGCAGCGAAGACGGGACTTCAGGTGAACACACAGAAGACAGAGGTGATGAAAATACCTAACCAACGCCAACAACAAGCTGCAACCACCATCAACGGTAGAAACCTAAAGTAAGTAGCCTCCTTCACCTATCTAGGAAGCACTGTTTCAACTACAGGCGGGACAGACGAGGATGTCAAAGCCAGAATCGGAAAAGCAAGACAAGCTCCCATTAGCCTGAAGCCAGTGTGGAGATCTTCTGCACTCACCTCAGCATGTGGAACAAGATCCGGATTTTCAAGTCAGTGCTTCTATATGGTTCAGAGACTTGGCGCGTTACGAAAGGGATTTCCGATAAACTACAGACATTCATCAACTCTCAATACTGAAGATCAGATGGCCAGAATAATGGGAATAAGTAGCGAGGAACTCTGGCTGGTGACGAACCAACCAAGAACCTATCGCCCCACAAATATGCAGAAATGGAGATGGATTGGGCATACACTGAGAAGGCCGACTGAGAACATCACGCGTCGGGCCTTCGAGTTGAACCCCGATGGGAGGCGACGGGTTGGGCGGCCGTGGCAAGAGCGACATGGAGGAGATCGTGCGAGGAGGAAATGAGAGCTTGTGGGCTTTCGTGGAGCCAGGTTCAAAAGTTTGCAGAGAACAGAGTTCACTGGAGACGTGCTACTGGAGCCCTACGTTCCATTAGGAGCCCAAGGGACAAATAAAAAATAGTAGTAAAAGTAGTTCCTATTTTGATGAACGTAGGCTCCAAGTTCCCAGGAAGTGATCACAAACTGGTGTTATGCGCACCATCACTTCCTGCGACTGGTACTTCTTTTGCTGCTTCCATCCCGCACTAAATAGTATATAGAGACTACGACAGGACGGATTGGCAGTAGATGTGTCCAGTGATTAGGTGCATCGACTGAGGATCATACTTCACCACTGCGGACATCAAATTAGCTACTGATATGTTTTACTACACCTCTAAAACTTGTCTCAATACCACTGTCCCATCGAAAGCTTTCAAAAAATACCACTAAACAGTAAGCCACAAATACCTCCCAATGCTCTTAAAGAGTTACGCAAACTGCCAACAAGATACGATAGACACCACTGCTTCGACTGATTTTTGGTATTCTTAACTATGCCTCGCATAACCATGAGTTGAGTTTCAAGAATGAAGAGAGTAGTGCTCCAGTAGCGCCGGCACAGACGGAGCATCACCACATTTCCTTAAATTTGATGGCCCCGATATCCCTTTATTAGTACTTAGAATATTACCTTTGTCTCTGGAATCTTTCACACACCCTGATACTTTCAAAACACCGTTTATCCTACCTGGATATAAGTCTGGTCCAAAAACACCAACCAGTAACTACAGACCAATAAATATTGCGCCTGTGGTTTCTAGAATTATGGAGAAAGTTATTAAGGAAAGCGTTCTTCAGCACATCCTTAGTACCAACATCACTACATCTAGTCAAAGTGGGTTCCTAAGATCGAGGTCCTGCGTACCTCGCCATCTTGACTTCTTTGACTTCATAACCACTATGTGCGACCGACAGCAGCCAGTCCTTGTGCTGCATCTAGACATTTCCAAGGCATTCGTCACAGTCGATCACTTGCTGTTAATAAGTAAGTTGATGTCTGTGGAATTGACCATCCACTATTCGGATGGATTAAGTCTTTTCTCAGTAATCTTGCTCAAGCTGTGAAGGCAGGTGCACAAAACCTACGCTAATCACCTCTGGTGTGGTTCAAGGCAGCGAATTAGGTCCCTTTCTCCTTACTATATACGTCAATGACATCAGCAGCTGCTTTACACACGGTAAACCATTCTTGTTTGCTGATGACCTAGAAGTTGCATTCACATTCGCCGATGATGATTTATCCCACTTCCAAGTACTGATACAACGGGAGCTTGATATAACGTCCGTGTGGTCTGATGCCTGGAGACTTCAGTGTAATGTAGGCAGATGTGGCTGGATATGTTTTGGTGCTGCGTCGGCGGACAGCCATTTACACCTTCAGTCTGCGAAACTACCTGTTCTCAAAAGTGTAAGTGACCATGGACTAGGATGTTCAAGAGACCTCACATTTTCTGAACATCTGGCATCACAGACTCAAAAATCTAGGATCCTATCAGGTTGCATAGTTCTTAACTTTCACCTCGAAGAAGTCAAGTACTGCTCTATAAAACTCGTGTACGTTCGCTGTTAGAACATTGTCCGCTAATATTGAGTAGTGTTTGCATAAAAGAAAAGCAAAAATAGAGGGTGTCCAAGGGTATTTTAAACGTAGGTTACTAGGACACGATTGCAAACAGGACTACAGCCCATATACGGGACCCACGTCTGGAACCACTTTGGATGAGACGACTCAAAATTAGCCTGACACTCTTCTTTAATGCGTTACATAAATTCACTTTCACAGCCAGCGGTGAGTTTCCGTTGAAACGCAACAGCTGGTACTACCTGTGCAGCCACGCCCACGGTGTCACAATGGAACCTTTTAAATCCTGCTTGCATGCAAACTTCTTCACCGTCACACTCTCTCAGTTGCGGAACAGACCTCCTGCTAAAGTGAAGGCCTCCAAGTCAACCTCTGGATTTGGTCGGTTACTAGTGAACTTTTACCATTTAGAAACTTTTCTGGCTTACCGAATACACCAACAGTATCCTTCATGACACTCTCCTTGTTGGAATTCTCACTTCTTTTTCTGCCCGCCGCTTTGTCTGCCTTCTTCTCCTTGTAGAAAAGCAGCTCAGTCTTAAATGTCGACTTGATCGTCATCCAGAATCGTTTATTTAAGGAACAGACCATGTCTGAAACCACCTTCCATGGAGGGTAGCCAGTTTCACAGCTTTCACAATGGCTAACTACAACGAGCAGAAATAAAAGTGATCACTGGACTAAAACTTCATAATTATCAAAACCTAGGATTTACTCATTGTAAAAGTGACCAGCAAAGTCCAACATTTACCGACCGCAGGGCTTTCACGACCGGTTAAAATGTCCTGGAAGTTCACTTGGGCATTCAAACAAGTCTGTTGCTTCTAGATGCTGGAGTTAGAGAAGTGAAAATATTTAGCCCCCAGTCGCAATATTCATAAAGATTATGAATCTCTCGTGTGGATTGGTATTAACATGCATGAATTACACAGTTCTGGGATCATCAGTGAAGTACAATAAGTAAACAATTTGTGCATACACTCCTCCATAGACTTTTCATCATCATCTTCAGTAAAAAGTACTAACTGTTACAATGGAAGTATTAGCTTCAAGCCTTATTATTCGTCAGGTAATACATGCAGTGTCCAGATAGAAACCTGGTTTTTGCTTAATGCCAAGGCAATACTTCCACTCGTCCAACCTGTAAATTTTCTGCATGCTTGTTCTGCTGGGATGTTCCATTGTATGAACATGCAGGACCTATATCTTCTAGTGACAATAGATTGGGAATGAGATTACCTGCCGTAAAAATACAAGTAATTTACATGGAAACTTATTCATGCCTGCAAAAATGATGTGTGCCTTTGTATCCAAAAGCAAATATTACTGCTATTGTTGGTAAACACAGAGGACGAAACCAGAACTGTTCTGCTGGACGTTTCGCTCGAGACGCCAATTATTGCTTGACGAAATTAGACACTGGAGTTAGGGACTACTTAGTCGGTAGAAATACGGAGTAACCGGTCAACGACACGTGTTTTGGGTTAAGAAACGCCTGAGGTAGGGTCCGTCGCCCTGGTTTGGTGACAGAGCCCAGACGTTGTAAAAGTGACTGAAATTCCAATTGGAATCAGGGACTTCGAACGGCAGGGACAGAAATTATGGCCGGACATTGTGTCGCATCGCGCTGGGACAAAAACACCCTCCTCATGCCTTGGCAGAAACCAAAGAAATTCTTTTGAATGCAACTGGGCTTCGCCGATCGTCTCGTAGACAAGTATAGAAGCCCTGCTTTGCTCAAGAATATCCCCGATCTTTTACCTTCCCGTAACGTAAATATCGTACGCTAAGAGACCACTATCACGCTGCCACGGTTTACTCACAAGTAAACCAACACTTGGTGGACGTTTCTTCTGGTGAAACCCCTAAAAATTGGTATATGTCAGTTTTAAGTTCGCAGATTTCCCACCCCGTATATATCTCGCAGCTTTCAGAACTGGTTTAGGCGCTAGCTGCTCCACTCTTCTGTTCATCCTGCTGTAGCGCATATATGTGAGTACATGAGGTGGCTAAGTGATCAATTTTACTGGCATTGTAATCGATTTGTTTACTGGCCACCATTTGTTTCCCTTCCACTGTATGTCCAAGACTTCACTTCCACGGACATTTTCACTTGCACTGGTTCAGAAATAGATAAAGCCATATCAGACGGATCCAGTATTTACGATAGATAGCCTTGTTGCATGCTTGATCTCACCCGTAGAAAGGGTCTCGTTTCTGATCAAGAATATATCTCCACACCGCTTCTTCCTGCTCAGCATATGTCGACTGTGGAGCGTGAAGAGGTTCTCCTTTCTACAATTATCGCACATTTCAGACTGGTGAGTTCATTGAGCGATAAGGAGAGGGCACCTTCACGGGATGAATTTCATGCAGAGGTGGGCAAGTAAAAAAGGGATTTGCTCTTAATTCACTTCCAACAAAAGTGCCTTTACATTAACCGTTTGCAACGAACACTTTTAGCATTCGATGGAATCTACGTCTCAGTCAGCAGGTTCTGAGTTAAACTTCACAAGGGCTAACTTCAAACACAGTCTGAAAACCCTATCTCTTAGGATACAGTCGTAAGTTATTTTTGTATTTTTTGGCATGTGTACGCACTAGATAGAAACACGCCGTCTGTATAAAAACGACTAAAAGTGAATCAAATTTTGGCAGCCGGGGTGGAAGGAAGTCACTCCAGCTGCTCCCATGGTGAACAACGGGTTCAGCCTGAGCTCTGTCCACTGTCATACTGTGAGACGACAGGTTGCCTCATATTGGCACGCTGTATTAAATATTGTTACCAGTGGACTAAGTTCGCCTTACATCCCTTCCCTCCAAGGCCTCGCGCCTAAGAAAATATCATCAGAAGGTCAAGGATTGGAAACGAACACCATGCGCCCGAAATTCGTTGTTACTGTGCATTACCGTTCAGCAGGAAACACAGCACTTCTTCATACTACCGATACTCCGAATTGAATTCTTGACGAACGCCAACCATCGCCTTTATCCTTTTCCGAATCCGTTTGTGTACCGACCATATCCACGTACAGTCTGTCTACCAACACGGTGCAAGTTGGCCAACTCTCTAAAGATAAAAGCCCACCTTACTTCGAACAATCTTGAAGAGAGAGGAGATCGAAAACGTTCAGGAATTTGTTGACCAACGGCGACGCTCCTCATACAATCCATGGTAATGAAAGGTTTGGTGGCCGGTGTTGTTCGGGGTTACCCAGACGGGGAAGACATCGTCTTTACCCCTCAACACATTTTCTTAGCCAAGCGATCATGTGCCACAAACTTGACGACAGTATACGATACAAAGACCCTCAGATGGGATAACGAGCAATCAGTCCACTTAATCCCTCTGGATATGACAGAAGCGATCGTTAGGACCCTAGAAAACACCACAGTGGCTGAAATTATAATTTTGAGCACTACCGAAGCGGTCACACTGTGGCCCAGGGCAGATCTAGAGGACAGAGTTCTGTACCAAGGGAAACAGGTTTCCACCGGCCTGTAAAACGTTAGGGACAGGAGTATCTAAAACGGCTCCTCTAGAGTTGCTCTTGCTTTTCCTTTCACAGATGACCTCGGCAAGCAAGTATTGTTGCCCGTCCTCATACTCGCCGATGCCTTAAAAATAAAATAGAAACCACTTCTGGGAGATCATAGGGGGCTCACAGATGGCACACTGGAACTGGAGTCCTGGGGGGCTGGAAATGAACTGAACCACAGGCTAGAGAAGTGCAAGATAACGTGTCTCAAAACACTGGAAGCCAGGAAAGCTGGCTGCTCCCTCAGTGACTGTGCGGTTACAACAGTGTATACAGGGTAAGAAGCAGGACCAGTTTTCAGCGACATATTGGATCCAGTGCCGGCTGTAAAACAACGGAAACAGAAGCGAACGCCCCAACACGTTTCACAAGAAGGCCAAGTTGAGCTGTTGTTCCTAATTCCTCCTGACAACCCTCAAACACACCAGACTTTACTTAGAGGTGTGCGATAAAATGTCAAACCGCTGTTGTGGACAGAAAAACTCTTTCAAGAAGGTGGACTGAAAATCGACAGATTTGGTTCTAGAACTCAGAGGGAAAACGTACGCCCACTACTTTAGTAAGCTCAACCAAATTTGCTCGAGCTACGGAAGGAAAAGGAGAGACTTTATAACCTTCACAAGGTTGTTCATCAAAATGGTCACCCTGAAAGGATAACACTGTCGTTCAGAGACCGGAAATCTAGCTTGAAAACTACTCCCATACGCCATGAAAGACCAAGATGAAATTTAAATCTGAATTCTCCCCTTACATAATTTTAGCGTTGTGGGAGGTTTTGTCAGGGGAAGTAGCCGCGGTCCCTCAGTGGGTGCTCCAAAGCGCAAGCTAGTTTTAGTAATGGCTTCACGGGAACTTGAAAGGCTCAGGGTCCATTTAATAATTCGGTATACTTCTAAAATGCGCACAGTTGCGATACCGCGAAAGGACACAATCAAATTGCCACTTGGAAACAGTGTATTTGATGTGGTGTGCCAAAATACCGATGCCTCTGGCCGGCTGGTTAGAGGACCGCGTACGGGTAATGCGACATAATGTGACACGCGTAGTGGATGCTTGAACTTGTGTCTCCAGAATAATCATTCAGTTAAAACCATGGAAGTCAGCGTCGACGCCAAACACCACCGAACCATAGCGCATTGATCTTGAAGAATTTTTGCCTCTACACTGTGTTAGTATCTGAAGGGGTTAGGCTTCTGCAACTTCCTGCTGCCTTACCTTGACACCTACGCTGTTGGTCATACTATTTTCATATTGCTACCAGTAATACTGTTGTTATCCACTTGTTCTTTCCACTCTTTGGTGTTTACTTACAGGTAAATGAACGGATAGAAATAAAAATTGTCATTGGTATTACCACTACTTTCGTCGATTTTATAAACAAGCTTGTTTACAATTTGCAAAATCCCCAGACAAATAATATCTATCTTTGAAGCTATTTCCAAGTAAACGGTAAAGACTCCTACGATAGCTGAAAAAAGTAAACCGAGAAAAACCTAGTCGAAGGACCTGGATGTTAGAGTCCAAAAAATATTGTTTTCCTTTTACTACCCAGACCGATGTTGAATAATGTTTCAGGTGTTTATACTCTTCAAGCCCAATGTCAAAGTTCATTCAAATAAATAGTGTGCAATTTCAAACGTACACTTAGCACCGATGAGATGCCGCTTGCACATCTAGGTCAGCCATTTTTAAAGGCGAGCGATGTTACTGAGGATGTAAGTCTGCCAAATTGTTCTAATTTAGGTTAGTCAAAGTGCATATCAATCGATGAATCACCTGATGAAGTTTGTCAAAAAGTCTGTTTGGTTACGTTTCATGACTGCTTTTCAGGTCGATGTTGCTGAGGTTGAGGTGAATATAGAGAACTTAGCTCAAAAAACTGAGAAAGTCGATGCGTCTTGTTTTGATTTGCTTTATGTTATTGGGCAAGGGTCGTTTGGAAAGGTATGGTAGGACACCCCAGTCTCTAATTTGCCCCTAGGTGTTCTTGGTAAGAAAGAATAATGGAAGTGATAAAGGGACACTGTATGCAATGAAAGTCCTGAGGAAAGCTGTTCTGAAAGGTGTGAAATTTTGATGATGTTGAAAATTTTGTAGTGCGTGACAGAATAAGGACAAAGTTAGAAAGGGATATATTGACTAAAATTAAACACCCTTTCATAGTAGACCTACACTATGGTATGCCTATCACTTTAATCTGACTACTTAAGCCTTTCAAACCGAGGGAAAGGTTTACTTAATTTTAGAGTTTCTCCGAGGAGGTGACCTTTTTTCTCGCCTATCGAAAGAGGTAGCTCTAACATCTCATTATACTACCTTTTCATCAAGTATATGTTTACAGAGGACGACGTGAAGTTCTACTTAGCGGAAATTGCCTTAGCCCTTAATTATCTGCACAACCATGGAATAGTATACAGAGATTTGAAGCCTGAAAAGTAAGTTTTTCCTGGAAATTGACATTTTAAATGCTAAATTAAGAAGAGTTCTTTTGTTGTTTTTGGAAAGGTATAAAAGTAATGCGTACTTTTTGTCGTTTGTGCATTACAGTGATAGAAATAAGGTTACTAGACCTTTAAATTGAGCTATTGGGTAATGTTACACCAAGTGTAGAAGTACATCCGAAGCACTCAGATTTCATTCAAACATTGTCGATGTTGTATCATTTTCTAGTCTGTAACTTGGATGATACTATGCCTTCATCACTAGTTTTATGTACGCCAGTGAATGTTCCCATTTCCATACGATATTTTAAGCTACATATCATTACTATACTGCTATAAGTCAACCGCAAAATTAAGAAATAAGTAAACACAAAAGTGAAAACAATGAAGAATAAAGAAGTTTTAAAGTTATTTTTAAAGACTAAGGTGATTTGAATTTTGAATGCGTCAGCAATTATTTTGTCACTCTGAAGTTTCACAGTTTTTCAGGAGATGCCAATATTTTAATTTTTGTACACTGCCTACTTTGATACACTCAAGTAGGTAGCTAACATTTTTGATCCCATTTTGATGAAAAAGTGCCAGTCTTGAAAAGCTGGATTAAATATCATATATTTTAAGGGAGAGTAAGTTACGTCATACCGCCGGCTTGAAAAATCATATATTTCGATAGCATTACAACACGTACGTTTTCTACAGTTCTGGACGAAGACTTCTGTCAACTCGAATCAGGTACACTGACAAGTTGAGAAAGTCGAACTGCTTTATTTAAATTGAACTCTGATAAGCAAAAGGAGGTGGTGCTACTTAGTAAGACTAGTAGATAATATTTTGATAGTCTGAGCATGTACTTTAACGGCCGATTTATTTCAGTTGAACACCAGTTTTTGTGTTTATTCTATGAAGGTTTGGCAGGCCCAAACTACCCCACAGTGAACAATAATGTCAATGATTTAATGAAAAACATAACTCATTATACCCGTTTCAGTCATTTATTCTACAGCGTTTTTGAACATGTGACAACTTTAGATACTATGCCCAATGTCCAACAGAATTCAGTATATTCTGAAACAGATTTCCGGAACGAATAAAAGTTCACACCTGTCTGTTTCGCCTTTTGTTTCAGATTAACTTTTCGACCCCTATTCATGCTCAAAAAAATTAGTTTTATCAGTGATTTCATTAGATTGACATTAAGTGACACGTCAATAGTTGTTTACTTTAGATAAGGGGGTTTGGAGTTATTTTGGAGCTTGCCTTCAGTTCAGGAATATGCAAAGGGATGTAATTAATAGACGATGGGAAATAGGTTATATTCAGGGATAAATCGTATTACACCTAAATACAGTACTGTTGTGGTTATTACACGATTTTGGTTTTGATGTTATGTGTCAGTCACCAGGTGCATGTCTTAACAATTATTTAAATGCTTTTTTCCTTTCTTCTCGCAAAAACATAA
This sequence comes from Heterobilharzia americana, assembly GCA_944470555.2. NCBI lineage: Eukaryota > Metazoa > Platyhelminthes > Trematoda > Strigeidida > Schistosomatidae > Heterobilharzia > Heterobilharzia americana. The sequence continues at coordinate 78,999,933 of OX104134.1, read as the reverse complement.
ACTGAAAGTGGTTCTGTAAACGACAGATGCAAGGTACTGACTAGTAGCATAAGCAAAAATAACGTAAACACAAGCAAGTGATTTTGGTATTCGAAAATTCACGAAAATGAAGGTCGTTTACAATAAATAATATGCTTGGGATCGCCTCTGAAGTGTTACTGTGGCTTGATATAACACGTGTAAGGTCAAACAACTTTCGAAGTGTTGCATTTGTATAGGATCGAGTTAATTGAACCATGCTATTCAAACTTGTTGATAGATCGTATACACCAGTAGTTTTTACAGTGACAGATGACAGTGGAAAGCGAAATCAGCTAGCTGACGTAAGAATAAGTTCACTAAATATTTAGTTTCCACTTTACACGGAAATAGTACTCAATGTTTCGATCATCTTTAGAAGGAATACCACGTTATGCATTAGACTAAGTGAAAGCTTTTGTTTTTTGATGTCCGGGTAGATAGAAGCAGACTATCTACCTAGGTTTTCCCAGCATTAAAAGCAAGACATGGTTGATTTAAAACTTTTATTACGGTACATTGGAGAGCAAGAAAAACGACAACAGTTTTTAAACTTAAAAAGATGGCTCAAGTTTAGCAGTCAGTGAATTTAGATCTTGAAATGTTCGTAAGATAATTGATTTTCACGAATATTACCTTATTTTTAGTTGGCAATCCTAATTCTCCCAAACATCTAACTGGGTTATACTAACGCTATTGTGAAATACTAGTGTGCACACAAGCTTAGATTTTATTCTGTTCTTTCTCTTGTCAAACACAAATTGTTTAGTCAAAGGTCGTTTGTATATGATGTGTTGCTAGAATTTATCATGACCTACTTGCTTGAAAGGATTAAAGTTAACTTAAGTGTTTAAATCATCTTCACAAGAATGACATATCTCTTGGGTGGTTTTAATCCCATTTGTACATAGTATTGTCGAGAAACATATATATATATATATATATATATATATATATATATATATATATATATATATATATATACATATATATATATATATATATAAACTTATTCAACAAGAATTCTTTGTCAAGCATGAAGTATGTAAACATAGTTACGGGATTCGAGGGCAACATGAAAAGCATAGGATCTAGAATAATTGCGCATCACTCTGAGTTGTTGTACTTTTCGTTTCTTCATTGAGTTGTAAGTCAGCATTTATAAAAAAAAGACAAGACAAATGGAAACTCAGTAACCTTTCAGGATTTTAGTGAGGAGATATTGATGTATCCACTCCTGGGGTCGAGTTTGTAACTCATCATTTAAAGTTTCCACCTTGGTAATTCAGGCATGGTCAGAAGTAATGGCGTATTTCTATATTTTTGATTATGTACTTGAAATGGTGAGCTGAAGTCCCTGGTTAATAGTTTCATTTTTTCACCACATTATACTAAGCGTTTTGCTAAATGAAGAGGGTCATGTACGCCTGACTGATTTCGGCCTGTCTAAAGAATCGATTTTCGAATCTTCTGGTGATCGAACTTATTCTTTTTGTGGAACAGTAGAATACATGGCCCCAGAAGTTGTTAATAGACATGGACATGGTACAGCTGCTGATTGGTGGAGCTTTGGAGTACTGATGTACGAACTGCTCACTGGTATGTTACCCTTCCACAGTGAGAATCGTAAAGATACGATGCAGATGATTTTGAAGTAAGTAAATATTTTTTTAATTCAGTACAGTAATGATATTCAGTTGTGTTAGAGTTTTTTTGATTATTGATCAACACAGACAATCATATCTCATCATCTTTAGTCGACTATTTACAAAATGGATTCCATTGAATAAGTAGTCAACTAATTTCGCTATTTCTGCCTTCGATACAGTGAAATAATTCAAACAATGTGCAATGAGTGTAACTTTCTGAAGAATTAGTATCCTTTACGGGTAGTTCTGTCACCTGAGTCTTTTTAGTTTCCAGACATCTGATCTAGACATAAAAAATGCAAACGTAAATTTTATTTTTGTGCAAAATAACATTTCCTCTCGTTTTTTTATATTGTAGTTGACTTCATCACTGTGGGATCATGTTTTGATAATGTGATGTAACTTTAATATGAGAATCCTGGTAAAATTTTCATGGTTGTTAGAAGTTAATTGGCAGGAGGTTCTGCTTTAATCAGGTCTAGTGCTAAGTGCTGATCACTAAAGAATATTCATTAACTTGAAACAGTTAATGATCTGTCAAATCTTCAAAACTAAAATCTAAGACTTTGAAGGGTATCCGTTTCTTCGATGTAACAGACAAGCATTTCTGAAGAGTTTCAGTAGGTGAAAACCTAGGTTAAAGGTGCCAAAGTGACTTTCTTTAATCTGATTATGCGAAAGCTTACTAATATACCACACCTCGTAGCTTTATGATCATATTTCGAATTCATTCCATAGAATTCGGTCAGCTCTTCGAACTAGTCTTATGTGATGTGAATCATAGGTTGAATATTTCAGTTAATATGTGTTTCACTGTTGCACTGGAGTATTACAGCTGAAGTTTTTAAACTAGGCACCAATTTTCCTAGACTACAGGTAGGCGTCAACGATGAGCGCCAGCAAATGAGAAACTAATGCAGAGTGATTCTCAGGGATGCCTATGTACTTTTAACAGCAATTTATTTTTTAAATCACCGGCAAACTAGGCTTCTGTATATCACCTATACTTTTTGATATTCATGTTTGAGAGTATGAATAGACGTGTTCAATTTTCGCAAATTACTTGTTATTTGGTGATTGGTTCAAAAAACATAAACAAATAATTAAGTGCGGAAAGGAATAACTTTGAAATTTAACATCTTACATGTCTTTTATGGTTCCATTCAGTCAAGAGTATTTGTATGTAGGTAATTGAAGCAGTTTAGCTGTTCATTTGAAACAAGTGGAACAAAGCGTGCTATTAGGCAGGTACATTTCTGGATATGACAACATTTACCGATTTGATATGGATAAAAGGAATTGAAAGTGGTAAATAGTTTTATCCTAGTGCATCTAGTGAGCACAGTTCATCACATAAACATTATGGAATTTCTAATTTCATAGATTGTTTACCAAAAACAATACAACGTAGTTCACCGAACCCGGCTGAACATAGCTGAGGTTGTCGCAAAAAGATCGATCCAGCAAGACTTTTGCGTTCATAAGTAACATGTTCAAGCATTAATCATCTGTTAGTCTTCAAGAAAATAAAGGCTACTCCTGTCCCCATTATTCTTTTGCCAACACATTCTTCATCCGAATATTGACAATCTGATGTTACTTCATGGTGAATACAAACCTGAAATCAATGAATAAAACACAAAGCCTCCAAAATTTAATTACTCTGGTGCTCTTCAGTGACTTATTTCGATATGAAATTCCCCAAGTTCTAGTGAAAAGTCGTGATCGGTGAGGCCAACCAAGTCGTATATGAAGACAGTTACTCAAAGATCGCATTGGATGGGGGTCACGCTGTATCATGATCTGACAACAGAGGGAAATGTAGATGACTGAATTCCGACATAATGGCTCAATGGCAACGCGATTGCTGCTGAAACAATGGGTCAAGGATTTCGATTCCCAGCCGGGTCATGAATGCGTTCTGCTGAGAAATTCCATACCAGGACGAAACAGCTATCCAGTATTCTTAGGTTTCCAATGTTTCCCCACTTGATGTTAGTCCGTTATAGTTGCCAACGTGAAATCACCAAATAAAATCCTCACAAAACCTCCAAAATTAAGTTAAAAACCGCATAAAGTCTCCCATTATAATTCAGAAGATATTTCAAGGGACAACGAATATTCATTTGAATAACTTTTACTTCATGTCCTACAACTGTATGTTCAGATTTCGTAATTTTGCTTTAGTAATAGTGAGATTTCCTGTAAAAGCTTGTGAGTAACATTATGCAGTTGTCGGAATTCTTTTCTTATTAAGGGAACGCTAATATAAATATCAGTTATTACTGGAATTCACTTAAAAATAATGGCTTATGTAAACGATTATATGGCTTATATAAAACTCTAAAGTGAAAATGAATCATATTAACCTCCATGATGAAAACTGTTTAACAAAACCTATCATAGGTAGAAAGGGAAGTAAATTGTGGTGGAGTGTGGATGTAAATTGGTAGTAAAAATAATGGGTAGCTGTGCATGAAAGTGGGATTCGAAAAACAAAGATATGTAATTTGAAGGTTACTAGCTTAGTAAAATGTCACTCATGTTAGGTAACAAAATAGGCAAAGAAAATGTCATGGATACAGTTATTTCAGAATACTGGGATGAAAGGATATCTACGATGTGGAAGTTGAAAATTAGGTTATTTAAGGTAGAATGCTTAGGAATTTGTTAATCCAAAATGATGCTAAGGTAGTTGCAGCAGTCACACCTTTTTCTCCTGAAAATAACTCCGGTTATTTTATCCTGATTGCCACCAACTCAGGATGTCGGAAGATTCAATGTTGGGTACCTTTTGGCAAGTTGGTGAGAACCCGATGACAACTATATATAAGGGCCACGTAGTTCAAACAAACCATTTTCCATTGTTTACTGGGCTCCCACCAGCTTGCAGAAAGGCAGCCAGAAGCGAAAACATATACTTAGTGGTAGCATGGTATGCTGGTCATTATATCACGAATTGACAGAAGTGAGAAAATATTCACTACTGAACTCCGACTAAGTGGCTGTATGGTTAACGTGCTCACCACGAGATCTCACCTTGCTGGGATCGGTTCATGGTGGAGTCATGGGTATGCATTGTGGAGGAGTTCTATACTAGGATGCAGCAGCTGTCCAATGTTTCCAAGTTTTCAGTGGTTCTTCATTTGGGGTCGGTTTGTGATAAATATTTCCTTAAAAACATTGAGTAGAACAACGTAGTGTCTATATTTCGAAACAGTAAAGAATCTTCAGTTCAACGCGAGACCTTTATATGAAAATTTGAGTAAGTAGTTATGTAGTAACACATTAAAGTGAACGAATGTTTAATATAACTGCTATTCTGTAGGCATACGGGCTGGTTGCTAAAGAGTTAGATCGTAAATTTTATAAGTGGTCTAGATTGGCAAATGTTAACCATTCTTCTTGAAAAAAAATTATTATTTCTTATTCAGAGATTTCTAGTTTAATCATGGTTATCGGCCTTTTGGATCAAAATCCTCAAAATCTCTGTTACTTTTCTACTTGCTGTATCCAGTATATTTTTCACACAATAGATGTCGGCAAGATTGATATATTCGATACATTTCCAACAACATGACGCTTGCCTCTTCATCCAGTGTTTTCGTTTTGTTTTCATATTATAAATTGTTCCCAAAACATATCACAGAAGTTAAGAAGCTAAACAAAATAAGCTGACACAAAGTGTATACAGATTTGTATGTGAAAACAGTAGTCGAAGTATTAGGCTTTAGAATAAACCAGTTTTCATTTTGAATGTAATGCATGATAACGTGTACTGCTTACGTAAGCCTGCAGAAAGTTAGATTACATGGACTGACAGATGATAAGGAATTTTTCCGAAAATAATGCATCATAACGACAAAGGGAAAGAAATACCCAGGTGCATACTTTACTGACCCCTGAACTAACTAAAGGAGTAAGTAGTCTATTAGTCCGTGTAAAATTCAAGTTGTTTCATGTGTTTACCAACTAGGTCGTTAGAAGTGACTATTCAGTTAACGACTGACGAGGATCAGTTGGAGCGTGTGTTTTCGGTTTGTCAAGTAACAAAATTCGTTAAGTGTGAACTATAAATTCTTTTAGTGTTGTCATTTGATATTACTTTAGTTATAGGTCAAATTAAGATATGAAAAAGTTTAATAAGATAGTATTAGCCATCAATATGCTTTCACCTACTGTAATTTATTACCATGAAGCTACTTAACCGATTATAGAAGTATTCAAATGAAGTGATAAGGCTATGAGTGTTCAGTTTATTTACATGTTTTAGATGCAGTGAATGTCTAGAAAGTAGTTTTGTTCTTGGGAGGCAGGTGAAGTACCTTGTATAATCAAGCCATTTTAAAGCAATATTCGATGCAGAAATATGTTCCAATATGGCAGTGTAAGCTTCTAAATAGTAGTGTGTCTACTCTATCTTGATATAGCCTTTCTAGTGTCGTGTTTACAGTTTGCAACTTTTGCTAGTGCATTTAGAAAGATAAGTATTATGTAGAACATTTCTTGATCTGAAGCCAAAGGGCTCTCATATCATAGTCTTTTTCGGCCTCTTCTTTCTAGTAAAAAGCAAAAGGACAAACAAAGAAGGCTAATATAACCTGATGGTTGTTTAACCTCACTATCTGTGACCATTCTTCTACTTCCCACCTCTACTAACATGACATATTTACTTTCTAGTCCTATCACATTTTCCTGTGTAATTTATCCGTAGGCGCCTTACATCCGTTAAGCTGTTGATATAGTTAATTGGAAAATATATTTTAGTCATTAGCAGTGAAATTCAGCTGAAGAGTGCCAAATACGACCGAACAAACAACCTGAATTTCACTGCCTGTTATTTATAATTTATTAATTTGACCGCTAGAGATATCAAGATGTGATTAAAAAATACCCATGTTTTCAGTAAGTGCTGACTTAATCTTGTAAATTAACAACGGGGAAAATAATATTATCCCATGGATAATAAGTATTTTAAAACAAATGTGACTACTTTGTGCTAGATCATGCTGTTTTCCTTTTACATTTATAAGACAGTCTATTAAACACCGTAAGACACATTTTGTGGGTCTATTTTTAAGTTAGGATCAGGCTGTTGTGTCTGCACGTCAAACTCATACACAGCTTTAACCTGAAGCTTTTACTCCTTATGAACCAATGGCTTAAGACGGCTTTCGAGCAGGGAGTTTGGGTTTGAATCTCGCTCTACGCATTTCTACTTCGCAACCATCGGGTAGTATCAGGGGTGCTCACATACTGAGTGTAGCTCTTAACCTATTCCATGCTGAAATTTACAGGCGATGAGGTATATTATTATTCTTTTTATAAGTAATTCAGCTTAGATTTAGTGTTGGCATTACAGACGCACACACTCAGTTTCCTTGTGATCATCCATGCACTAGGCAATGAGCCACACTTATTGTCTGACGGCTAGGGTTACTACCTGGTTGCCTAAACCTCGTCGGTATTTGGGGCGGGGTTCGAACCCGCGACCCGCTGGTTGATAGTCATCTCCTGAAACCACTGAGCCACAGCTCCACAGTGTTGGCATTACTCTACCACATTTTAGGAAAACAGATATATGTTTCAGTTATAACTAAACTTAATTTTCAGGAGTGAAAGGCGGTTTTATAACTTTTTATCAGTAAATAAATCAGTCTATAAGAATTAGGTCAGATAGATCTCCCCTTACCAAAGCTTTACTTTTGAAGTGTATGTCACTGCTATGTATAAATAATTTCTCACAACTGTAAGTGGTGGGCGGATTAATGAAGCTATTCATAATGACCTATGTATGACGATGGCTATACGGCAAATGTGATCACTTTTGTATAGAATAGGCTGAGGAAGTGTATGACTTTATCTTGCACTTATAAGTTCTGAGGGTGTAAAACAAGGTATTTAAGCAGTTTCTTATATCCATTTTTTACCATTTTAATGGTGCACAGATGCTCTACATTACATTACGGCATAAAGGTTATCGTTATCCATTTGCTGAAATCGTCTCACAAGATAAGTGGTCTTTATATTTCTTGCATACCTCAATTTCACGTCTGAAATAGTATCAGTGGTTTCTGAGCGCCTATATTGAGATAAAATGACGAATATTTGCATTAAATTGGTATGTTTTGGCTGAGTTATTACTCATGGACTGTTGGTCTTAAATATAGTTAGGAAGGTTATAAAATGTAGTGCATGGGAATTAAAATTTACACTATTGGGGTTGGGAAACATTAAGGTCAGTGTAGAGATGAAATCAAATATTCTCTGATTATGTTGTGGTTAGCTTTTTCACATTTAAATCACTATTGTTTAGTATACTCTTCCGTTTTTCATAACTTTGTCACGTTTACCTTTAGTGGTAGCTATTCACCAAGCTTTCGTTGCATCAGTTCTAACTTAGGACGCAAAGTAGCTTTGTTCAAATAAAGTATTTTGCTTGGTAGCTACTGCAAGTGTCTTGGTTCACGTCATTATCATATCCGATTCAAATCTGAAGCAAGAAAGTTTGTAGTCAATTATAAATCAACTTTTTATTTTACGCCTAAACATATGACTTTATGACTTTGTGATATCAGCGTACATTGATCACACCTGACTAATATAAAATACTGTTGAGCTGTTTCTGTTGTTTGCGCTTGCAATATACTCTGTAATATCCTATCAATTTAATGTCTTCTGTTCAACATTGCTGTTTGCATTATTGGTTACTTTAGATTTCTTAACTGAAGTGCCCAGTTCAAATCATTTAAAGATCATATCATCATTTGTATAATCATATTGTCAACCGTGAAAACAGTCTAAATTGCACACTAACACGCACAACTCTGGAGTAGAAAAATTTTGTAGCACTTACGTCGGTTTTAAAATAGTTTATCTTAATTATCTGTAAAATATGTTTGTTCGGCTGGTGGTTTGCAGGAACAGATTGATTTCGACGTAGTACCAGTGGAAGAAAAAACCTTCTCAAACCTGGAATCACTGGGTAGCTGTTTTGTCCCAGTTCAGGACTCCTGAGCAGTAGGCAGTGGTGAAAATAGGCTTGTATATAGCAACAAGTTGACTTTATTATCATAAGTAGAGAATAGACTTCTGAGTGGATGTGCTGTTGAAGTTTACATGTCACCAGTATAGCTGCCTATCTGTGCAACATCCAAATGTATACGCGCAGTTTCCTTTTTTTCACATGAAGCCTGTTTAGTTAGTGATTTGAGTTCTACGCTCTTCAGCGTGGGTTTCTAGTGGTAGATAGTATATAAACTCCTTTAAGCAAGTTGAATTTGGAAAGTTGCATCAACTGCGGCAAAGGACTAGTGGAAAATTTTGAAAAATTATAATTTCATCCCAGTAGGCCTGTGTTGATAAAATAAACTTTCGTTTCAAATGACAAAGCCAGAAGTTTTTTAGGATAATTCTCGTCCGTTCGATTCGACTGAGAATAAACGCTTATGTAACCTGGAGATTAAGTTACATATTTACTAAAGGATGGAAACATGCCGAAATTCAGACAGAAGAGATATATGTACCCCATTCCATGTTGCTGCCTGGCACAATCCATGATATCTTATGGAATAGCTGCACCTTAGAGTGTAACTTTTACCAGATGAAGGTCTTGTGTCAAAATATGAATAAGTTAACTATTAGACTGAGCAGCAGGAGGTTGAGATTTTTAGTTTCATTTCTTAATGTAGTAGTGTATTTCAGTCACATTGGTTGTCATTGGTGCACAGGTTTCTTTTATAAAAATTAATCAAATTTCGGATTGACTACTACTTCCAACTCATATGCATCATTTCTCAAGTTGTTTCATCAAGTGTCTATAGTTTCATTTATTCCCTTGGTTCTGTCTGATAGTATCATTTTCAAGCATGGGAAATTAGAATAATACTCTAGACTGTGTCATCAAGTGACATGGTGCCAAATCTCAAGCCACTATGCCAAAAACTAACTAAACCTGCAATGTTGAACATCTTTGTGTAGTAATTAGGTGGATAATCAAAAATTGGTCCTTTTTATTGGGTTTTACTTGATATCGGTTAGAATAAGCCATTCCATCAGAACTACAAAAGGTTTTATCAGTGAAATCAATAGTCGTCCACTAATCATATCAGTCTGTTGTATTTTACATTCGCTGCAGTGTAAAAAGGTGCCAATCAACTAAGCCTCAACAGTTAATCATGCATAAAGTTATAATAAAGAAGCATAATAACTTCTTTTGTGTATAATAGTGTGACTGAGTTCATTGAATTTGAAAATAATTTTACTTTCATTCCCTTAAGATTACAACTTAATTATGGTTTACGTTCAATAAAAGAGGTAGACAGGAGCATTAACATAAAACTCCTATTCAGTGATGGATTCCTACAATTTAGGTAACCTAGTGGCTGAGCATCCAAGGCTTTTTTGTTTAACTTGCCTAGAGTATCCCAAAACTTTAATTTTAACCTCAACATAGCTCATCCAGAGGGTTTCATCATAAAGAAGCAATGCTCTGAAGACATCTGTGATCGAATATCCTTATTTAATTCATTTTTCTACCTTCTTGGTTATTTCAGTCGTTTAGTAGGTTGGAGTAGAACATTGGGTGGTACACTCACCACCTGGTAGGCATATGGCTATCTTGCTGATGCTGTAAATGATACCAAACGTTGAATCTTAAGAAAATCTTTTCTTTTTGTTGTCAGTTTTCATCTCATTGGATGCAAATCTTGGCAAAGATGAGGTAGTGGTTGTATCCAATCACTTATTTTTTCAGTAGTGTAAATGCAGACCAGTTATGAAAGAACGTCTTCTCCTATGAACTCTGCTAAATGCATGCCTAACACAACAGAATAAATCTATGGGCTTAGGATTATGTAAAGCATTAACTAAATTTTTATTGAGTTTAAGCGCTTGTTGTGAATGATATCTACTGATATGCATATGTACTGTGTAACTTTTATACTTGGTAATCCTTTGAAATTTGACGCAGTTAACCAGTTTCGAGTGATGAATCTCCTTCTTATGATTTTTATTTATTAAACAGAAATACCAAGTGATACATACTTTGTTTATTTATCCAAACTTTCTTTAGATCAAAGTTATCAATGCCACAATTCCTCAGTCCTGCAGCTCAAAGTTTACTACGTGCTCTCTTTAAACGTACGCCATCAAATCGACTAGGTAAGAGATAAATTGATTTTTCTATTGTTTTAATATCACCAGATGCGTACTCCGATTTCAAAAGAATCCCTAGTGATCAAGTATATTTTAGCAGTGGACAGTTACAGAGGTTTCTTTTATCAGTTAGAGAAGTTACACATACTGAGTCAAAACTTTACAATATTTTTATGTATATATATCTTTGACTCCAGCTGTGCTTATCTAGTTATAGAAATGGCTCACCACAGAGGACTAGATAACATGGAATTGACTGCTCTCCTGTAACCAGGCAGTGTATCTAATTCAGTTTTTCAGGAGGTCGGTCTTGAACTGAGTTGCTCAATAATAACGTCGCTGAGTGAAACACTGGGTGAGGCGGGTTCGCATCTCACGTAAGACATAGTTTCCTTCTAGGTTGCAGATACGTCTTGCTGACAAAGGCAAATAGGCATGAAACGTAGTTCCATAATGGCTTGCCTCCAACCAACTAATATTCACTTATATTTCATCTACAACAGTCAGCTAAGACTAAAGAAAAGCATAAAACTGACTAAATATTAACAGGTTGTTCATCAAATGCCAATCACTATAAATGTCATTTCCCTAATGCTCGAAGTCCGTAGAGAAATGACTGAATGTTCAGTGAGTTACATCTGACATCCAACATCCAAGTAAATGATAAGCCAAAAACCCAAACTTTTAAAAATGTGTCAGTTTTGAACTATTACTTAACAATGATTTATTTTTGAAATAAGTATTTAAGGTAATTAAAAAAGGTTTTCAGTTTACGATGTTCATGAGGATGTTTGTAGCCATAGTTGTTCTTCAGAAGCCTTTCTTTCTTATGTGCATTTTAATCATTTATTCCAAAATATCCTCTCCTTCTTAATAGTAATAATAATTATTAGTATCGACACTTTATTTCAGACAATAACTTTTAGTACAGTTTGAAATTCTCACTGTGATATTTACACTCAAATTTACTTCTTGTACAATTTTCTCAAATTGAAAAGCCATCGCAGTTAAATAAGGTTAATAATAATAATAATAACAGTTGATAGACAGTAACAACCAACGACCAATAGTTTTTAGGTCATCAACTAGTTTGCATGTTAGTGCACGTGAATAGAATCGGAAAGAACACGTAAATTTGGTGGTGGAGGTTCATTCACCCGGTATGAAAATTTGAGGTTCCAGCTACGTGTTTCTGTAATATCTGTATGATGCACTGCTGTGATACTTTCTCATAGTCTTGTTGTTAACCCGTGTAATGATAGGTTGAATATATTTCAAGAGTACGCGAGAATATTTTTTATAATTAGTTGACATTTGAATGATTAAAACAAGTAACAAGGAAGAATTCGAAGAAATATTTTTAATAGCCTAAAATGTAAGCCTACCTCTACTTCCCCTCTCCATTTCTTCATTTTCTGATGCGGGAAAGTAAAACTGTTTAAAAAAATTTGATTTTCATATTTTGATGATGGTCAATAAATGCATCAAACTTCCACCATATTTGTTGTCTGCGGTCTGTTGTCAGTTTATCCTTTTCAATGAGATTAATAGTGTGACAAAGTTTTTCGCCACTTCAATAAACCCACCACTAATTTGATAAACGCCGCTGTGTATCAGAATTGGTCACCGGACAATAATCTTCTCACTGTGCAATTCTTGAATACTGATCACTATGACAGTGTACTTTTGTTCAAGTCTAAACTTTACAGATCGACTTAGATTTCGTGCCAGTTAGAAATCATCAGTACCGAGGCGTATCTGCATTCATGAAAAAATTAGTGTTCCCCCAGAGATATGAACCTGCATTATTCAATGGTGAAGTCAGAGTCTTCATTCTTAATCGATACAGACCATGACCAACCGCTTATTTAAGTTGAATAAGTATATAAATTAGTCTCCAATGGGTCACCAATGTGGTCGTTCAGTCTGAGAGCTGCTTCGTTTCTTGTCCTCCAATGGGGTTTCTATATTGTTCAAGTATAAAAATAGACTCACAGATATTCATCCAAGTGTCTGAATTCAGGCACACTACCGACTGGATGCTACTGTAATACTGACAAGCCAATGATTTATGGGTTAAAGGGGAAATGATATGAGATTGTCATATATTTTCTAATTTGGTTGATATTATTAACTGTTGTCGCAGTCTTTGTCATTATTGTTCAGCTTTTCTAATTGATTATATCAATAAATAATGATAACATTTAAGCTACCCTGGAACCATTTGTATTTATTTTTAGCTAGCAGTTCTGCATGTGTTTGTGTAACTTAATTATTAGGTTAGCATCAGCAAATAATTAGATTGTGTTTACTTACTTTTTATGTGATGCTTTTAAATGACCTTAGCAAGATAATAGCACATGATGCCATATGATCAGTTGACTTCTCACTACTTGGTTCCATACAGCACTAAATGTAGGCGAGTGTGTAACTTAACTACATCAAAAATTTCGCTTCTGACTTAAAATGCGTGAGGATTACCAATGTGATTCAATGTTTCCGAAAATTTACCTTCTTTCAGTGTGTTGTAATTTTATAACCTGGCTCCCCTGTCTAGTTATATGCTAGTCCTCACACAATACAAGTAGGTCAGCAAGATTTTTCTAATGGCGCTGGAATCATTTTAAAAGGCTACCTATTTAAAATTATGCGTACATAGTTTTTAAAATAACGATCATTTTTGTTTACGGTTGTCGTCAACTATTCAGTAGCCAAATATGTAATTTTATTACCATCAATGTTCCATATGCCCTAGGTGTTTAAAAAATATGTAATCAGCTTTGTTTCAGCTACACCGAATGATGTTTATTGTAATACGTCATAGCAGTGATATGAATTTTTGATCAGAGCTGTGCAATACTTTCAAGGTTATCACTTGCATAGGGTATATATAATCCTTTGAATTTCTGTTTTGTCGGAGATTGGCTTTCGCTGAAACTACATTTGTGCTGCCTACCACACGAAACGAATATGTTGACATTTTCTAGGCGTAATTACGAAAGTGTTGACTGAAATGATACAAATAGCTTGTAAATCCTTATTATGACGTTGATTAGATATAGAAATTTAAGTGAACAGTTCATATTTTTTGTAGTCAACTCATTACCAAGCTTTACAACCACATGTGAATGCATCATTTACTTGATAACAAAAAGAACTCTTGTATAAATTATTTGAACGAACACCCTGTTTTGAGTAAATTTCTAAAATATCAGAAATAAAATAATTTGGAAAAATAATAGTCACTTTAAGTTTTGTCAAGAATAAACTACTATGAAGATAATAAGTGAAGGATGTCATTAGCTTAATTGGGTTTGATAAAATAAAAAGTGGGAACAAAATAATTAAACTAACTAAATGACAACACAGATCATATCCATTGTATATCCACTGATCGCTCTTCTTTACAGTGAACACAAAGCTTATGCCTTAAGATATACATCCAGCATTTTCATACAGTTTTATGCTTTAAGCTATTCATGGCGTTTGCATTAAGCCTTTCAATGAAAATGAGATTATTTTCTGGATTCATTAGATGGTCTACCCTGATAAAATACTTCAGAGTGAAATTATACATCGTTTCAACTCAGTATTGTAGTCACTAGTCTTTGAACAACTTCAGCGTGACAATTCATTTGATTTTTAAGGCAAGCATAAATGTCACTCGATTATCTTTATTTCCGAGTCTTTACTAAAATAATTTATCAGTTGAGTTAAACTTTACTTCCTGGTTGTAATGGTAATGTAAATTTGATTTGTCAGGCAGTGTCAGCTGGTGAGTAAATTGTTTTTCTTCAGCTCTTCAAAAACTAGGATTTAAACCTAAAATCGAAACGTTTTCTGTTGCATCTCAGAAAGACCTAAAGCATTTCTTCACATTTATCTTGATACTTCATTGACCTAAACTAGAAAAAAAGAGAAAAAAGTTCTTAATTTTGTCAACATCAACAGCTTCCCTTTTTCATATATTCCAAAAACTAACCTGTATAAAGTTCACCGTTCGTTATATTAAAGTTACAAGTCATATTTCGCATATTGTTTTCATCCTCTTGTATGATATATTCTATGGTTGTATTCAAATCCGAGTAGGAATGTTCGTGTAACTAGATGTGATCCAACAATATTTGTTGTAGGTGGCTGCTAAACAGTTACGGTATAAATGCCAAACATCAGTATGATAGCCAAGTTACAAGCATAAAAGCTGAATAAAATGTAGTTTCTGAATAGATATTGGACATAGCTCAGTTTAAAATGACGAAAGTCAGACGGTGTAGGCTGAACATCTTTTTTAAATGATCCTTTATGTAGACAGATTGTTACTCTGACAAAGTATAACTTGTTAGGATTAGTTAACTATGTGTGGTTACATGAAGAACATGCTGATGAGTAATTCTCTCACTTTATCGAAATTTTCACTGTTAAGTAATCCCATGTAGCTAGTCAAAAAAGGTTAGATTATGAAGTAAATAATTCCATATTAGATTCGTTTATTTGATTTATAACACAGTGATCTAGTATTATTTAATTGATGACGTTTCTAGCATAAATTATTGATTATGAGCAATAATTTATCCTCGAAACGTCATCAATTAAACAATACTAGATCACTGTGTTATAAATCACATAAACAAATGTAATATGGAATTAATTTCTACCATAGTGCCCAAGTTTTACACCTATATTTATAAAGTAAATAGTTTAACTTTTCCGGAAGTGTAGCTTAATTCAGTCGTACTTTTTTTAAACAAAAAGACTTTTTGGAAAGAAGATAAGTTTTTAATAAACAGAATCTGTAATCTGACAACCATAATAACGCAAATCTGATTTAACTGTAAATTACATTTCACATTTGTGATATTTCATAATGATCAAACTTCATCTTAAATCAGTCATCTAGCACCTTCTTATGAGATAACATTTCAGTCAGGTGACTTAACAACTTTCAGTAATTTGAATTTTTGCTTCAACATAATTTTGGATGTGACAACTATCTGTATTCGCTTCGGGGAGATTGTACAGATTAATTTATCTAAGTAGATCATGTTGAACAAAACCAATTGCTCCAGTTTATGCATTGTTTAACCCATAGATATGTATTTGATGAACATATTAGACTTAGGAATTTCACCCGATAATGCTAAATTTAACATACACTACATCTTTTTTGTTTGTAGAATTGTTGTTCAGTCGAAGGTAAACGTAAAATTCTCACTACATAGTCTCATACTCATATGATTTACGCATGTCTGTTAGTGTCTTCTACATACTCGCGTATGTTTGTTGGTTGTATAGTCATTACTGTCAAGATGGTAATTAGATCGTTAATTAATCAGGCTACATACGGTCTGTATATAATTAATCTTTTCATTTTTGTCTAAGGTTTTTAGCTTAACAAACATGATTGTTCATTAAATCAATTAAATTTTAGACTCTTGCAAATACTTGACCTTCATTCTAAATCATTTTATCCTTGCTGTGATTTAGCTAAGTTCGCTTAAAATTCTGTTTTATTTTCCTTCATTCAGCCTGTTATTTACTTCTGTTTTCTTGTCAAATTATTTCGTTATGGTTTTCTCATCTTCCCTTATAACTAAATCATTCATTGAAATGATATTCT
The DNA here is from genome assembly GCA_944470555.2 of Heterobilharzia americana. Classification (NCBI taxonomy): domain Eukaryota; kingdom Metazoa; phylum Platyhelminthes; class Trematoda; order Strigeidida; family Schistosomatidae; genus Heterobilharzia; species Heterobilharzia americana. Next base: position 78,983,493 of record OX104134.1, on the reverse strand, counting down.
GTGTCAGGATTACTTGAATTCCAAGGTTATTGTTCCTTTATGAGATAAAATTAGTGTTTGTAATGAGTTGTTAAGTAACGTATATTATCGAAGTATTCATGCATGTAACACATGTTTACAGACTCTGATACCTTCAGTTACTAAACCACCAGTTAGACAGGAAAATCCAGAAGTTAAAAAAGGATGGCGTTTATAACCCAACAGTTTCATGAAGAGAAATCTCTTGTATCTGAAAGATGCATGTCATCTTGGAGTTCCTAGGAGTCCAAAATCATGGATTTGGAGATAGCTATATACAGCTGGTAATATCCAGTGCACATGAAACGCATATTATGAACTTTCTTTCTTAGTCATGACCATCATCCGCTTTAAGTTTTATTTTACACCGACTATTATGTTTAGCGTATTTGTTTTTATTGTTCTTCTAACTCCATTTTCTGTTTATTCCTTCACTATTCTTTGTTTGTTAAATCAGGTCATGGACCAGATGGATTTGAACACTTAAAAAGTCATGAATTTTTTGCTACAATCAATTGGGATGACCTATTGAATGGTCTAATTCAACCACCCTTCAAACCTCCGTGTTCTTCGATAAATGAGATACTAAATTTTGACCCTGAATATACTTCTCGTACACCACACGGTAAGTATCAATAGTATTTCTGTCTCCCCAATTAAATTACCCTGTATATTCGTGTCTTATCTAATTTAATGTATTTGTGCAAGTTTTATGAATTTATTTGTAGTGTGTTATCATTTAAGACTAGATGAATGACAATAAATAACAGGGTATATTATGAGTAAGCTATCTAAGGATCACCAGTTGCTATTTACAAAGATAAATACTATTCAGTATGAAAGGAAACGAAGGTAAGTTAGCCTGTGAGGTTGCTAAATGGCACTGAATCAGGTTATTAGTTATCAAATACTCTGGTATGTGATCTAACCTTCAATAAGATTATGGAGGGTGAAATATAGGGGTGGTTAAATAAAGCCGTAACAACACTTCGTGCAACCACTGGCTGTGTATCGAAGAAAACAATAATCAGATACTTGTAACGTCCCGAAGTTTTTCAAAGTTAACGACTATGTCTTGTTGTGGTCGAGTTGCATAGAACTAAACGTTTAATCGCAAATTAGCCCTCTGATAGGCAGTCAACTATCTTACTAATGTCGTAGGAAATGATATTCAGCAAGTGTCAAACAGGATATCTGCATCACTGTCACTATTTTACTTCCAGTTAATCTTCTCAGGTTGACAAATTTACTCGAAAAATTGAACTGTCTTTCCACTTAGCCTCATTAGTTCTCATTTTAAAGGCAGCGCTAGTGCAGTTAGAATGTAGAACATCGTTTACTTCCAATAAATATCATATACTTTGAACATTGGAAACGTTTTCTAAAAGCATTAAGAAGGGCTTCTTCTGTTTCCTAGAGCCACATCTCTTGCGTACCCACGGATCACAAATTACCAGTCCTTTTATGTTATTTAATTAAACCACAAACTTGATACACATATGGGTGTAAAGAAACTTGCCACCCAGAAAGAATAACAAAGTTTTTATGTAAGAGAGATATAGATGAAGAGAAATGAAAAAAGAATAGAAGAAAAATATAAATGCATACCTATCGAAGCAGCCTGAAGTATGCATCCAAAGAAGTGGTCACTGTTTTTGTTAAACCGTCTCATTGCCAAAAAGAAATCAAGCTAGGACATGATGGTCACTGATCTCGTTACTGAGCCATGCTTGGTATCATCATAATCCACTGAGTTATAACATCTCCCAGGCCCACCCAATGAGTTATGAGCCACCAGAAGATTCCAGTTTGACTAAATTATCCTCCATCCGATGGAACCACATTGTATACTAACCACCTCTTAGCTTTTTCTAGCCAGACGAAGGGTTAGCCAACGGTTACTGGTATAGGGCCACTGTAAATACATTTGTTGAACGATTTCAAGGCTTAAAAGCCGATGTTTTAAGTTAAATTCAGTCAGTGTTTGGAGACTTTCCATCGCCACCAAACACTCATCATTTCACCTCAGAATTGCTTTCATGGTGCGCCAATCAGATGCTAACAACCCTGCAGAGTCAGCGGTGGTAAAACAGGCTGAGTCGTTAGACATACTCAGCTAGGAGAGGCCGTGTTTCACAGGTGCAGAACAGAACTGCCTGCTCCAACACGCTGTGCACGTGACCTTTTACAATAAGGCTATATATGGAGGGGGATGAGAGTTAACTAATACCACAAGGAGTGACTACTGTCCTCACAGAGGCCCTGGGTAAGCACACTAGAAATAACTGACAGATGGGAGTTTATTCTGGAACTTCACTGGAATGTAGAATGCAAGTCCCTGAAATTCAGTGTTCATTATTAACGAGGATTTTTAGAACCCTAACTAGACCTGCCTGTAGTGTGGACAGTAAAGGTGGTTAACTCTAAAATTTTGTGTACTTTTAAAACTATAGTCAGGTATCTAACTGAAGTACACAAGTGCAGTAGCGAATGTTTAGCGACTTCAGATGCCGTATTCAACCAAGATTGGATTCAGTAACAGAAACTTGAGTTAGTCAAAGATTCACACAAAGGTAAATCTGAAAATAGTCAGGAAGGAAAGTTTATTTGAAATTAAAACCTAGAAGGGGCATAAATGAAGTGATTGAGCAGAAAGTTTGTTTGACAAGGAATTTGACTTGGTGAATACTTCCTAGTTTTCGATGTAGATATTAATCTGTAGTTTTTATGAAGTCTCTGACGCTCCCAGAACCCTCAAACGGAAGCAAATCGTTTCTTAAAGGGATCATTTCCAAGCTGTTAAACTGATGTCCTATCCACTTGGTAGTAGATCTAAACGAGGTACTGGATTCTCAAGGTTACCAATGAGAAAAATAGGTCAGGACGCCATTCGTTTGCTCTGAATCTTATGTTCTGTTTTTAAGAGTCCAGGTTTTCCGTCTCCCTGCGTGAATCGTATAGTCCATGAATCTGGGTGGTTAAGCGCTAGACATTCGTCTTCGCCTCATTACATTTGTGAAAACACTCACCACATGAAGGCTAGAAATAGGATTTACTTGTCAGAGGTCACAAACATTTGTAAAGCTGCGTTAATTTGATTCCTAAGTTGCATTTCGATGGAGTTGGCTTTATAAATTGGTCTATAGAGAAATCAAGCAGGAATAATAAAATCAAGATCTCCATGGTCGTATCAAGGTATGAATGAACAATAAATTTTGTCCAAAATGTAATCCAGTAAATAATACTGTTCCATTGTGCAATACGTCTAATACATCAACTAAAATGAAATTAAAGTTTGCCACAGTGTCCAAGTCCCACTCTCATAGTATCAGCTTTTACCTTTTCAGATGGGGCTTTTTCATAAGTCTTTATCCAGCCTATATCGGCACTATACACGTTTTTGTCACATCTCCAGGTATGCACTGCCAAAAATCTGCTCGGTCAGTAAAACTGAATTCTGTTTATTGGTCAAGAAGTAGAGTGAACTTCAGGCGTTAATATATATCTGTGTTCGAAAATGTTATGCGATGAATAACTGACCAATACCAGTTCAGCTGTTTCAGTTATACCTAGTTGTTGCATGTCTTAGTTTTAAGGCCCTAGTTAGGTATTGAAAGTTCATTGCAATGAATTTTTTGTCCTTGTAATAAAATGGTTACTGTTCTTTGTTCTCGAAATGAAAGGTTGAAATGCATCTTGGTAACCACATGTACAGTTCTTGTTGTGGGCTATAATCCACGCATATTGTGTGACAGCTCATGGTACCATGTGGCTCGGGGACACACTGATAGATGAAAGGCGACTTGAACCCATAACCAACCGGTAGAAGGTTGAGTACCTTGACCAATAGGACATTGCTCCTGTGTACTTTCGTCTAAACTTATAAAATTCGAAAAAGAGGTAGGATGTGTTTATCTTCAAACACCTGAAGTCTTGTTTAAATTAACAGATACCAGCTTTTGAAAAATGAAGCATTAGTATAGGATTTTGTTGTAGTGCATAGTATAATGGATACTCTGATTAAGGGGTGTGGTTTTTAGTAGGTTCACATTTTCGTGAACTTTATTTAGTCTAGTTTGCATGACATGCCTGACTGTACACATATGCTTTATCATTAATTAATGGTTTTTGGGTAAAATTGAAATTAATACCGAGGTAGTATTCATGATGGACTGATATCATTTGGTTGACCATTGAAAACCTGGGACCACTAGGCAGCTGTTTCGTTCTAGGATGGCATTCCCCAGCAGTGTAGCTTGGAGTTCAATGGTTCACAGTTTCTAACTTCTATCAATTCGCAACATTGCGTGACTATCACCCAAGGTTTTCAGTTGCCATCCTCCCCTCTTCCGACTGGTTTACCCCACAGGTCATGGCGTCTCATCAGGATTTCGTGATATCCATCTGAAAGCGTGTCACTAATGATCACTATACAGTAGTATATTTTGAAGCAAGTTGGAAAATGTGAACCAATGAACTCCTAGCCAGTGGCTGAACGGCTTAAGAGTTTACCATTAAACCTCAAGATTCGGAGTTAGATCCCTAGCCGGGTCGTAGGTGCATACTGCTGGGGAGTCCCATCATAGGACGAAATATTCTTCCTGTGGTCTCAGTTTTTCAATCATTCTTCAACCAATATCAGTCTGTGTTGAATACTACTGCAAAAGTAAAATCCCCATTCACCTTAAAACACGCTACTGAAATTAATACCTTCAGTAGCCAGTGAACTTGTTGGCTAATGATATCATGACAGTGTCTACAAATAGCTATACAGTAATGAGTGTTTTGCTTTTATGACGTGTATCTTAAATGTAACTGAACTTGCCCCGGTTTCGGTGGCTAGTCTGATAACCGATATACTTCTTTATACAAAACGTAGCAGTTATAGGCTTATTAGATATGACTACGTTTTCTATTTTGAATCATTTGACAATATATTTTTTAATGACCACTTGTAAGAATTCGGTTTGCTCATAGACTATATTTGGTCTGTACTGTTTAGTGCAAGAATTTTACTTCCTGAATATGAAATATTTTAATCGTTTGATTTCCATAAGTATTGAAGTAATAATTAATTTAAATTTCCTCTGAGAATTAACCAACCAGCTTCGTAATAGGATTCTGAAGAAGAAAATGTACCAGAGTGTTTTTTCTCTTCAAAAAGGTTTGACCTTGCCATTCCCTCCTTTCATGAACGAATTATTTAAAATTAATATGAAATACACACTAGTTAAACTGTGAATGTATACCTAACACTAAGCTGTGCAATTATATAGGGCAAGTTTACCTATCTTTATGACACCGTATTTGTTATTGACTGTTTAAGGATGAAGAGTTTAATGTAAAGGAAATCCACTTTTGACTCTGCTTAATAGTGATTTAAGAGACATAGTGTAACGGTCATTCATTGTACAGTATAGAACACTAGTACTGCATTAACTTGCTTTGTTTTAAACCAAATAGTAATTAATTTGAGGTTTTGGTGCACCATAGTGCTGCGTTACTTTACCTAGTGGCTACATTGCAGAAATTGATTGATGGACCTTGATGAATGCTAAGCGCTAAGAGCTAGACAGCTACATGGGTGGCCAACTAGAATAGTATGAAGCTGCTTTACGAAAATGCATCAACATAGCTTCATTATTTGATTATTGTAACACAGTTTGAAAATCTCAACAAGTAACTTATATTTTCATGTAAGTTTAAATTAAGGATAAGAATAATGAATAATTCCCTCACTAGAATAACTGAGTAATATTCAAATAATAATGTTCCAAGTGTTATCGAATATTGCAACTTGTACTACATTTTTTTCTACTATACCAAGTGTTTGAAGTAGGTGGCGACAAACAGATTTTAGTCTTCAATGAATATTCTACACTTTGAATATAGTTTTAGTTTGCGAAACTTCTGTAAAACTTGACAGTTAGTTATAAATTAAAAGGCTTGTTTACTTATCAGCAAAAATACTCAGCATTGATTGCCTATACAGAAATCTTCATGAGAATATTTTTGTTTCTATATGTTCATAGTAGGAAGTAAAGTAGTTAGAAAAATGCTTCAGCCTATATAAATTAAAGTGATGTATAAATTTGAAGAATTCTAAATCACTGACTACCTTGGCGTTTAAAATCGGTTACAGCAGGCTTGGAATAAAAACGATTGTCATAGAAATTAGTTCTCTACATAGTCTTAAGGTGTACAGTCTAAATGTTGGCATTAGGTGGGCAGAGGGATGAAGGTCTTGCAACCGGGTTTATCTGAACGTTCGTATTCACTGGTTAAAAGAGGTTAGCATTTAGTTCATACCAATGGATGTATTGATATTTATTTCGTCGTGGTATTTTTATATGGTTTGATTCTGTTCAGTCTTGATTCTAATTTTTTTTCACCTTTTTCTATATTGTTTCTAATGATTTTCACTTTATTTGTTTCAATTTTTACCTGGCTACTTCCTCTAGAAGAACATCAGCTTGAACTGATAAACTAATGTAGCGTTCAAGTAATCAATCCATGTGTTAATCGATACCTGAAAGTCTATTATGTAAGACAGATGGAAAGACAAAGTCAACGTAGAACCTCACACACAAGTGCATTAGTTCAAGTTGTCGAATTTCTTAGTACACAAGGAACACGTAGATAGAGAAGCAGTGATATCAAAGTAGATCAAGTTATGTGACACAATAGACAGTTTAAAGATAACAGTTAGTGCAAATATTCAAGCTTTAGATGTCAAGGAGTAAATACATCTGCGCCACTGTAACTGATTTTCAGCCATATCACCAACTACTGATTCCTATCGTCTCGGCAACCGGAGCAAGATAGTCAACAACTCTTCCCACGGCTCAGGTCAACGATCAGCCACTTCATGGACCGGTTGTACTTCTTAGTCTGGCCACCCTGAATCCTCTTCAAAATTAGTTCGACTCCTCCTAGTATTGCTTGTCGAGGTAGGCAGTGACCCAGTATACACAGCAGATGTTACTTCATAAGTTTCCTTCGATTTTAAGGTAGCGGAGTAATCTGACTGCTAATAAATAACCGACAGACTGAAGTTAACAATGAGATTTAATCTTATTCACAGTCATACCTTCACAATCATAACTTATTTCGAATGCATAATACAAACATTTGGAGTAGGCTGATATCGTGCCCAAGAATTTCATCGAAAAATATGAATTTCTCCCATTTCTCTCCGTTATTTCGCATAAGTACTTCAATTTTCTCATTATATTAATGGAGACAGCCTGGATACTAATCTTTCCGTTTTCACACTTGTCTGTTGGTATAAAAACAAAACTGTCCGAATTGTTCAGCTCTGATACTCTGTTAGCAACTCTTTATCTTTCTGTCTATCCACATATCTGCCTGTCTGTCTATCTATCTCTGTCAACATTAGGAGACTTATATCTAATTAACAGTAAAATTTTATAAATTAGTGGTTTGAGCATCGGATGCATATTCTATCATTGAAGTATTATATTTCAGTACTAATCATCATTTCTGAAAAAATAACTAGTGGTTATATTATAGTCTTTTTTTACGCCATTTTTCAGATTCTCCATGCCCTCCGGCCAGTGCATCAGCACATGCTTTATTTCGTGAATTCAGTTATGTAGCACCAGAATTTTTTACAGAACAAGATGCCAATACTGTAACAACAGGTAATAACAACCATTTAAGCAGTACCGTCAGTAATGAATTGTTAAATGGAACAAATGTTGGTCACTTAAATTCAAATGAAGAAAAAACTGTGAACAATAGTAATAATCATATTTCTAGACGTGATGATGGTATGTCTATTGTAGGATAGTAGTTTATTTTCGAATTTCAATTTTTGTTTGTTGATGACTTGAAAAGAAAATCTATAAGAAGAAAAATCTTGACAATGGTTATTCTTTCTCATCATATGTGCACACTTACTGACTAACAAATAAATGAATATGGTATGAATTTATCAGTGGGCTTATGCATATAGATATGTATCTACGTATCTATGTGTACATATTATATGCTTCTCTTTTCCCAACAGTTAAGCCAAGCATACCTGCTTACATGCAAACACCTGCAGCCGACATAAATAAATTTGTTTTTGGTGAAACCATTTTCTATTCATCATAAATTTTCATTCTACTAGTACACTAAAGGAAAATTTTAGCCTGATGAGATAATCAATTCACTTCTTTTTATTGATATACCTAAAGTATACTATTGACAGGATTATTATCACAAATCAATATGATGTGTATACAAGATCTAAATGTATTTCTGTCGTCGAAAATATACAGTTATATTGAACGAACACCACTGAAAGATTCAGGAAAATAATGACAGGTTAGGTGACAGCATGAAATTTGAAATGCATTAAATGATTAGTGTTTACAGACTAAATACAATGAATTATAAATTTGTTGTCATGATTTTTTGACTATTATTGTTTCTGTAGAGTAAAAACTTCGTTTCTAAGATTTACAATTTTTGTTATCATACAGAAACATACTAGGTAAAATTTTCACATTTATCAATCCAGAATGAGACAGATGAACAGGATTGATTATGATACTGAAGACTTACAGAAGTTTAGAGAATTGATTTACTAGTGGATTAATTGTTATTTATTCTAGTCTCCGCTTCCATGTCTAGTCTGTGATTTTTAATATTTATATATATATATATATATATATATATATATATATAAAGTGATTGTACATCTTTTGAAATAGTTTTGGTTTGACCAATCCACTGGACAGTGTTGATGTATCCAGTTTGTTTCCAAGTGGCTGTACTTAAATCTTTAATCTACACAAAACACTTTTAGCCAAAGTAGGAAACAGCCTGCAATATATATTTGAAAAGAAGTTATATTTTTAGTCTGTTTACGAATTGTGTCCATTTTTTAAGCCTGATAATTATTTAATTGTTGTATGCACTACAGAATATAAACCAGAGTAATAATAATATAAATCAGAGTAGTTCATCCATCTTATCTCTTGATGCATACTACGCTCTGTGTTTTGTTCTTTGATTGTCATAAGAGAAGGATTACAAAACATTCTTATTTAGTGTTATCTTTTATTTAATCGTGAAATTTTTGTGTAAAAGATGGTTTGCATTGTCTATAACTAAATCCGTATTTGTTTTCTGTTAATACATTAGTCGATGTATTGAAAATGAAATAAATTATTGTTTCTTTTAATATGGTCTTCGAAGCAATGACTTTCTAAAGAAGCCTTTTGAACCTTTTCAAGTTTTCTATGAAATCTCGTTGCTTTCATTTTTCGATTGTCCCTTTTCTGCGTTCAATTTATAGACCGTATAAATGCGGCATACATTCCAGAAGACCTACCACCTTTAACGCCTTCAGTAGCAAAACGTTTTCTGCGGTTGGCGGGTTTACCGGGTGTAAAGATTAAACCGTTTTCAATGGATTATACTTTACTCGAGGAAATTGGTAAAGGTTCATTCTCAGTTGTACATAAATGCCATAATCGGAATACGAATTCTATTTGTTGTGTAAAAGTAAGCTACTAGTATTTTTTCATTGTTAACAATTTTATTATAAGGTTACTGTTTTGCAAATAGTTCAGTCACAGCCTATATTTTTTCTCTTTGAAACCTGATAATCAGCAATAAACTGATCAATATCACAGAACCCGAAGATCACTTTTCTGTCGTTATTATTTTACGCACTGCTGTAAGAAATGAGTGAATAACATTTACAGTATATGTCGACATCTTTATTAATCTGTAGGAGTCATGTAAGCATTACACTAAATATACAGACTGTTTATCCATGAGCAATGTTATCTATGGTTTCATGCCAGCTGTGATGTTTTGTGAAGTGTTTGAGGCAGGTAGAACGAAGAGAGTTCGCGTGACCGAGATAAACCTGTCTAGATCTAAGCTTATAAAGTAAAAAATGATATTTCTTTGCTTTAAATACATCTTCAGCGGTTGTCAGACCATGATTTAAAATATCTTCAACTGAACGAATATATGTAGGTAGAAATAGTAGTGTTGCTTATTAAAATTATCAATTTCGCCTAAATTCTGTAAGTTTTTAAATCTGAAGAAAAATCATAAAACTTATTGAAAATATTCTTTTGAAGTATTGGTAGCATTGATAGTGGTTTTTATTACTCATTACTAATTAGGAAAAATAGTTAGGGAATGCTAAATTATCGTTCAAATGTAGTCAACCTTTTCAAATCGCTGATAATCCGTTATCTTCGAAAAGGAATTCTCTACTAAAGCAAAAAACATCCTCTTAAGATGCTGAGTTTATATCACTTATCCTGTAACTAACCGAATCTATCGCCTATGAAAAACAATGCTTCTGATCAATTCCAGCGAGACAAAGATTCAACAGTACTCCATAAAGTTTCTGACTCTTGGTGTCAGTGACTTAGAGAAGTTCATGCTTCATGATTGAGCTTACGTAAAATGTTAAGAATGAAAGGTCATCCGCCTAAAATGATTCAGCCGAAAGTCAATCACACAGGTTCAAACATTTCTGCTCTGAAAAAAATTCCCTGGCTAACTTTTTATTATTTCATATCACTGAAGGAATGCATGTTTAGATTCTTTTATTTATATAATGTTATTCAAGATGAACATATATGACAGCCATTTTTAAACCGTGTGTTTTGGAGATGAAAATTTCGCCCTCCTTTTTGACTCGTCAGCTGATTTGTTTTCTGTGTTATTCATATCATATACTTTATATTTTAGCAATGTGGCTAATTTTTAGGAAATGCTATTATTTTAGGTAACTTAGTTAATCCACTGCCTAACCAGATATTTTGCCATTGATTGTTCAAATGCCAAAACAGCCTAGGTTTTTATTCGAATTGATTTCTTATACATAAATATTTTCGCCATCAGAGAGGTATTCTGCCAAGGCAAGATATTGCTTACTATTTGTTGTTCAATGGTTAATTATGTTTCTTTTCTCATGCGATTTCTTCCGAAATTTCCTTCATTTTCTTTCTCAATACCTGTTCTATTTTATATCCATGTAGTTTGTATAAAGATAAGAAGTTATTTAGTACATATATATATGTATATCATACATGGAAATGTGAATCAGGACGTTTGAATGCATTTTCAAGTCTTTACAAACATTCGTATTCGATCACATTCTGCTAAAACTATGCACATGCTTACCTTTCAGTATCATCTTAATTGTTATAAAACAGAAATCCCTATTTCAACTGAATAATTTTATGTGTAAGAAGGTAATAGACATAAACCTATCATGGGAAATTGTACAAAACCAACACAACGTTTCCAACAACTCAGTTAGTGTTCTATCCGTTTTACTTGAAATAAGGTTACTCATTTGGCGAATCCATAAGTAAATTGTGTTCGTTTGTAGTAGTTTGTTTATTGGTTTTGGTATTCATCATGAACTGACACCAGCTGATGAAACAATGGAAACCAGAGGGCAATGGACATCCGTTTCGTCCTCATATAGGACTTCTCAGTAGTATGCACCCATCACCGCACCAGGAATCGAACCCTGGACGTCCAGGTTCCGTGACCAGCACTTTACCATTCAAAAGGGTATGACTATTTGATTTTGATGTGGACAGTTGGAGCTACTCTAAACACTAAAGGTAATGGTATTTATTGCCCAAGACAATTTTCATGTCATACCGAGGTCTATGTCAAAGTTTTAGTTGTTCAAATATACTATAAAGCGTTTCTGTTCGATTTTAATTTATGATGTTTTATTATGAATCATTTTAAAATTCACTATCGAGTGGTGATGCGTGTTTTGAAAATATTTCGCAGTTCTTCATAATATTTTTCTTTTTGTAGGATTTTTTACAGTATATCATTGACTTGTTATATTTAGAATTTTAGTTTCATTAAGTTAGCTTATATTCCCAATATGTATACATATTTACGAGTTTAGTCAGTATTTCATTCTCTCTAATCTAGACTTTTGCTATGTTTAACATAAGGTAGGTGTGTGTGTGCGGCTGAGATGTATTTATTTCGTTCATCTTCCAAACAGTAGTGTCAGGTATCAATTTTCACTTTCCCTTATTTTTTTATTGTAAAGAAGTTTTAAACTGTTTTTCCATCCGCCTATTCAAATGACATAACCATTCATAAGATATGTCACGCTAATTTCAGTCACAATATATATAACTTGGACTTAATGTTTGACTTAACAGTGGATCAATATTTACGGGAACTGAAGAATCTATCAGGTACAGGAAATAATAATTCATTTTTCATCAAAAAATATGATCACAATAACTTTCAAAAGATCATAAATACTGAAAGGAAACAATGGCTCACTGGGTTTGCAGTTTCCCATTGAACCTGATAGCTAGTAGTTTCATATATTATTCATTTACCTATGTTTGAGGAACCAGTGAATGTCTTAACCCTCACTTTGATCAGGCAGGTAATCAAGAGAGGAAACACGAAAATGGCTGTTGATTTGCATCTATCTAAACATTCGTAATTTAGATTGAGCAATTAAGCCATGTTTTAAACGGAACCTTCCACAATGATTGATGTAATTGATCATGTAGATGTTTATCATATAAGAATATTTTCAAAAACAACATTTAAAAAAAACTAGAAAGTATGATGCTTTTAATTTTTTTTTGGAGGATATCAAAGAAAAGTTAGTCTCTGAGTAGGTATGAGTCTGATTGTGGCAGAAATCATTTGTCTCCTAATGACACCGTGGAAAAAGAAAATCGTGTCTTCTTCATCGGTCTTCTATCCAGCCCTACTTTAGATAGTTTCTACAGTACGTTTAACAAGATTACAGTATATATGAATAGCTGTGATAAGATTTTATTAAAGAGAAGCGTTTTTCAAGTAAGGAGGAGAATCTCCTGTTCTGAGTAACTAAGGTGTGTTCAACTTCATTCGATAAGTATTTATGAAGCCATTGTCTGCTTCATCCTTTACCTGAATAGTTCTCCTATGTCTGCTTTACAGATTTCTGCACACCATGATGCATTCTCGTGTATGAGGTAACAAAATACTGATGTAGAGTATTTTTAGTTAGAGTACTTCTCTAGTGTGAATAAATGTAAGACGTGCAGAATATGTATGAATGCACAGAAGGAATAATAAACAGGTCAAATGGTTGAACTTCATGCACAGAGAATAAATCCATTGCATTATACGAAGAATCGACATGCTAGTGAATAGTTTTCTGTTTAGCCCACAATTCCATCAGTAAAATATTAAATTTTATTTACAACTTTTGTTTACTGCAGTTATTAAAAACTGACAGGAAAATATTGCAATTTCCCTACAGATACAAATCAAACAACAGTTCGGAAATAAATTCTTCTTATATATATCATGAGATGAATTCCACCTAAAAGTTGGTTGAAAATATCACTTCTCCATTAAAGTGTCATCTAGCGCACTTCACAGCTGAAGTTTGGACATCTTTAGAAAGATCAAATCTGAAAAAGTTGAAGGTTAATGGGTCAAGATAGTTTGTCAAGTGACAATGTTATTACTGTCTATTTTAGCTTGGTTAGAGAGTACGAGTCACGTTTACTGATTTATTAATGGCCTTACAAAACGGTTATGTGAAACTCAAAGTGATTTGGGTTACAAATACTGAGTTGTGCTTAGTTACTGATTCCGTGTCGTTGTCAAGTTCTCGAACGTTTTATTGGTTACCATCCATTCGTTGTTTGTACTCATTTCTATCTTAGGCATCTCAGTATCTTTTCTCACAGTAAATTCTTATCAGGCTGCTGATATTAAATACGGTATGTGTTTCATTGTACGTGTTTTTTCAACTGTTTTCTCTTCGTCAACTAACACATACATTTACGTGACTTTCTCCGAATTTTATCTCTCTTGATAACTATTGAGTCACTGAAGCACCTTCTTTATAGATTTTAATAGTAGTTTGGCCCATAACAATGCACCTTGAATCAGCGTTAAAATGAAGACCATATTTAAGTAAAAAATTATTTCACCAGTTGATGTATAACTCAATAAACTAGGTCACAATCTGAAACAGACTGTGAACAGAAATTTCAGCACACTTATATGAATTCATTTATTTCATTTATTCAAATCAGATAAGCGTAACCCATTCATGTATTTATTCACTGTTAATTTTCGTCGATGTAAATTCAGTCAGTGGTTAAAATAAATTTAAAAAGCGGATAAAAGCCCAGTTACGGAAATGCCAATGGCAATATATATATATATCGCTTTTGGTGGGAAACTTTCCTGAACATTAAATTTTTGGACACATTAACAAGAATTTTGTGAAATTTAGGTCAGTGTACAGGTAAGCTAATATGATGGAAATGCATAAATGAAATCAAATAAGTTGTAGATTATTGTTGAATTCAATGTCAACTAGAAATTTAACTGCAAAAGATCTTTTTATGAAATAGTTAAGGTTTTGGGAACTGGTTATAAATATATTATAAATTCAACATTTACTGTTTAAGCAAACATCGAAACACCTCTCATCCGTCAATCTCCAGATTATTGTTACAGTTTAATTAAAAAGGGAACCAAGTTCAAGTGGATTGCTTTTTCATTACGTTGGGTTAATCATGAATCTGTTACTGATACTGTTGCTTTTTCACTATATAAAATATGTGTATTATGCTAGCTGGATGAAGGCAATGACGGAAGACAATCCTCAGGCTTGTTGGCGCTCGTTACAAAGGATATTTGTTACTTCAATGGAATTTATGTCCTGTCTGAGATTTGAACCCTCGTCACCTAGTGTTGCTGTCAAATACGATGCAACTAAGCTATTCGGGCTACTACTGGTCTCCTATTGGACTTGATTAAGCGGATTAGTTGATCACTGGAGGATAAATGATCAATAGATGTGTATTATGTTATAGTCTGCATAGTGATGGCTAATAGTAATTCCAAGACAGATATCTCGTTTTACTGGGAATTCGTCATCGTAAAGTTACAAATGTCAATATATATATAAATATTACCTTGTTCAAGCAAATGATGGACTGAACTGTTTAGAAAAACATGGGGCATCACCTAGATTACCAAGCAAAATGCACTTTATACAGTGTATCAATACATAATGTTTCGATGGATCGGATTCATCTTCCAAATTAAGTTAGATGAATTGTCTCATCTTCAATAATGTATGCATATTGTAAGTGTATTGGAAATAAAAAGACAGAAGTGATGAAGATACCCAACCAACAACAACAACAAGCACCAATCACCATCAACAGAAGAAACTTAAAGAAAGTAACCTCTTTCACCTACCTAGGCTGCATCGTTTCAACCACAAGTGGAACAGATGAGGACGTCAAAGCCAGGATCAGAAAAGCATGACAGGCCTTCATCAACCTGGAACCAGTGTGGAGATCGACTGCACTGCACTCAGCACAAAGAACAAGATCCAGATTGTCAACACTAATTCAGTCAAGTAAGTCAGTGCTTCCATATGGTTCAGAAACTTGGCTCGTTACGAAAAGCATTTCCAACAAACCACAAACTTTCATCAACAGATGCTGCTACGCTCACTCGATACTGAAGATCAGATGGCCAGAATAGTAAGAATAACCAACAAGGAACTCATTGTGGCCGGGCAATGAGCCAACCAAGAACCCATCACCCAACAAATGTGCAGAAGAAGGTGGGGATGGATTGAGCATACACTGAGAAGACCATTTAGGGACATCACGCGACAGACCGTTGAGTAGAACCCAAATGGGAAACGACAAGTTGGGCGTCCCAGCTGAGGGTGACATGGAGGAGATCATGTGGGGAAGAAATGAAAGCTTGTGGGGAGTGTTGGAGTCAGGTTGAGAAGACTGCAGAGGACAGAGTGGAATGGAGATATGCTACTGAAGTCCTGTGTTCCACTAGAAACCCAAGGGATCAATAATAATAATAATTGGGGATAAAAATGTTACTTTAGCACTACTTCCTAATTTGTACTAATAGAATGGAATGTTCAAGGCTTCTCTTATTCACGTAGGTAGTAAAGTGAAACTTGCAGGTGGCAAAGAATTGCACTCAGCTATCTGAATTACAATTCATATTTTGCCCAAACAAACTAATAATCTTTAATCTTTACTTGTGCTACACTTCACAGCTAGTTTTCTCGATCCTAATTAGCAAGATTGTTTTGCACAAATGGATACGAGTATGAAGTTGATGAAATAAATCTATTCCATTTCTTTTTGACTAAATTTTTAAGTGTATGATGACTTTCAACACAATTGATGACATTCCATGTTACCATAATAGGCTACCTTCTACTTCATTCACCATTGTATCTCTTTGTCAATATATCCACCTTTTTTCCCAATGCATTTGAAGTCTACATTAGAATACGTATTAATAAACTTTATTGAATAATTATCGTGCTGGGTTGTTATAAATTACTATTTTAAGGTTGTTGCTATACTGTTAGTGTTCACTTTCGTTGCTTAAGATATATCCATATTTCAAGTTGTTATTCATCATAGACTGATATTATTTGGAGAACTATTGGAAACCTGAGGTCAGTGGACAGTTTTCTCGTCCCATTACGGGACTCCTCGGCAGTGGGCACTTATAACCTCATCAGTAGTTGGATCCAGAATCTTCAAATCCCATGCCATTGAGCTACTGGATCGGGGTTCCCTGGTCCACATTTTCCTACTTCTTCCAGTTGACGATATAGTCCGGCCGTTGTTCACTACAGTCATTGAGTACCTGTCCTCATGTATGACTTGGTTTGCTCCATCGGTCACGACATCTCATCAAAAATTCAGGGATCTCATCTCGAAGCGCGTCAATAACGAGCACTAGGTAGTGATTTTTTTGAATTACATCTATACTTTTAATACCTAATTCGCCTTATTGAAAAAGATGGAATTCAAAACTAATCACTGAGAAGCAGGTACATCCAGCTGGTGCTTCTGAAATAGGACAAAACGCACATCCTGGATTCCACTGCTCACCACTATCCATGATTACTATAAAATGGGAAAGATAGGCTACATCGAGGCATCGGTGCAACACCAATATGCTAATAGAGACTGATCAATTCATTTCAGTCAAGAAAGGAATAATACTAACGTTAACAACTTAACATTCATTTTGACAATTTATTTATTAGTTTTTTGAAATTAAAATATTCGCAATAAGGAGTAGTAAAGAACTGAATTGTTTTGATACCAAGTTTTGTTTTCTTTCTTTATCATATTTTCTTACGCTAAGAAAATATACTTGTTGACAGTGAATGATGAATGAAGGTGAAACAAAAACCTGAGTTGCGGTAGGTCGATCACTAGACCGGCAACTTCGACGCTGCTTGTTTGACTCTTACCGTAACTCAGGCTTAGATTTCACCTTCAGTCAACATCCAGTGTCAATAATACGAGGCAGCCAAACCAAAGCTATCTCAGATAGTCTCATTTTAAAAAACAGTCAAGCATAAAAGTTTTCCGACTGTTTGCAAAAATTAGTTTTAAACTTAAATCTGACAACGAACAGCTATGCCTTAAAATAAATAACTCATTGATAACTTAATATTGCTAGTTCGAAAAAGGTGTGCGTGACAAAATGCGATCACATCTATGAATTTTCATGAGTGATTTTGATTACGAAATGACTTTATTCAGGAAACCACTGAAACGTCAAGTGGACTAAATAGCTATTCCCTGCCAGTTAGAGAGTTCGAAAAATATCTGCAATCCAATATTTTTGGAGCATCATTACTGGTAAACATCAATTTTAACTGAAATACAGGCGTTGTTACAGACAACTGCTTCATTTTAGAAGTTAATGAAATTCATCTTTAATCGGGGACAAAGTAGTTTACAAATCCTTCATGATTTTTATGATTATTACTTTTTCGCTGGCCAATAATCTTGTAATCTATGGCTGTATCAAATCAAGTTCATGAAACCAATATTTCTTTAAAAATAATTCACAAAATTATTGAAAAATCCTACTTTGCAATTCATTTGGTTCAAAACGGAAGTTTTTGATTGCCCAGTTTGCATATCATAACAAGCTTTTTTAAATATGTTCTTTGTTCCGTAAATATGTTACTCTTCAAGTTAGTACCTTAATAGCTTCACTTTCTTGCTAAGAAGAATGGTCTGAATGATGCCAATACTGCTAAGTAATCTTCTACAAGTATTTTTTTCAAAAATGTTTCAAATTTGGAGTTTAATTAACTCAACTATCCTCTTAGGTTTAAGAAAATCAAGTCTGCGTTAAATGTTTTTCTCTTTATATTAGATGTTAGTTGGTTGGAGATAGTCATCAGGAAGCCGTGGGTGTTTTGCTTATTAGCACTCGTCAGCAAGGCATATCTGCAACTTCGAGGGAGCTGATGTCCCACCTGAGATTAGGACCCACGTCTTGCAAAGTCCGGTTGCTATACAGGGTCGAATTACTCAATCTCTATTGACAGATGGGCTCCTTTGTGGATGCCTTAATACTACTGCGTATTCTTGATGTTGTATTGTTCTCGGTGGCTAGCAGTGGAATCCAGGATACCCCTTTCGTCTTATTTTGGACTCGTTAGCTGTACTTATCTAACTCCTTGTGAATGAAGGTGCTTCCACTAGAACTCGAAACCATGAGTCATTGCTTAATGGATAACGGCTTGGCGTTTGAAGAGACCAGTCAAGGTTTCAGGTCCTAGAGGGAACACCAACGCTCACTGGTAGGCAGTTAAATCCAGACGACCAGTCCGATACAGGGCGAAACGCGCATTCTGGAGTATGCTGTCAATCCTCAAGATGAATACATCAACATCACTTTATTTTTATTCATTGAAGTTGGTTGACAAACATTGAGTTTCATGCTTTATTTAGTGTGTAATTTTTAATTTTCCATTCAGAAACAAAATGTCGTTTATTCCTTTCTCATGTGTCATCATCCTTGGTGCATTATAGTCATTAGTTATTTAGCTTTAAGAAATTTTTCAGGGTTCCCGTCGATTTGTATTCGGATGTTTATGCGTCTGACAACAATGAAGATAATATTCATATGTTGTTTGTGCCTGTCTAATAATGAACTTAATTTCTCCATATTGTTTTTGTTTTCTATTGTGACATTTATTGCAATCTATAATCAAGTTGTTTCTGTTGTTGTGCTTAAACCCGTCTTCACTTCGTTTCAATATTTCACTCATCTAAAAATGTTCACAATGAACTGTGAACATAATGATTGCATACATGTGTCTTTCTTCAATATTGATCTGTGATCTTGTAAATAAAATCTTGGAATTGAACTTAAACTATCATGGAGCAATCAATACTAAATCTGAAGGTTATTGTCTTAAAAAAAAGACATAATGTAACAAAGCTTTCGTAAAGTAATTAATTTCTTACTAACAAGCGGTTGTTCAATTTCAGATTGTCTTTACTTGACTTGCCTAGACAAAAAATTATAGGTCTTCTTTTCGGCTTGAATGACCAGATTTCACTGGTTTCTAGAACGGTAAGTTGAAAAAAGGCTCACGGTCATATCTAATGACTTAAAGGTGATCAAAATAAAACCATAGTTAATGCACTATAAACAGGCCAAATAGTGAAGTACTAGCAACCACAAATGTTAAATGACAGTTTTAAAACGAACCTAGGTTTTAATCTAGTGAACTGTATTAAATGTTACCTGAACGAAGTCAAGAAGACTATATTGCGAGTATACAGACTATTAGCGACATTAGACTGAGGGTAACAACCCTGAGGTTTATTCATCATTCGATAGCTTACAGTTTGACATATATAAAGTATGCAGTATTTAACGTGTATTTTGGAAATCAAATGAGTCAGAAGAGCAATGTTTTTTCAAAACAGTTAACTACTATGCTTAACTTGGAGATTCAGTATAAGCGTAATAAGTCCTTTATGAAAAGCGTTTTCGTTTCGATAAAAATCCAGAAAACTTTAGTCGGTTCGATCTCTCCGCAGATATTTTAGTTTTTTAACCTGATTGACTAGTTTGATGGTTGTTTTCATAACAAATCAACGTCAGTTGGAGAACCACAGAAAATCTCGGGGTACTGGACAACTGTTTCTGCTTAGTCTGTAACTTTGAAGCAGTGTGCACCTACAAATAGCAGTGAGAAGGATCAAGGCCTGAACCATGAGGTCTCATGATGCGCTCATTGCTATTTAGATGCTGAGTTAGAATTCAGTGGTTTGATTTCTTCATCTTCTTACAATACAAAAAAAACGTGGCCATCATCTATTGCTACCACTGTTACCTTCATGGAATGCATTCCTGTCTCACAACTCAGGCGATTTAGCTAGTGTTTACATCATAATTAATGCTGATAAGTAATCTGACGCGCTGTTTTACGTAGAAGTAGCTTCTGTCATAATAATCAGTTGAATAAAAATTGTATCAAGTAGCTAGTATTCAGCCATTCACAGTCATTTGGAGTCAATTGATTTTACTGACTAATAAATATGTGACTATTTATCAGTGAATATGTTGACTCAGTTTGAAATAAAATCCAGATGGGTTGAGTGGTCAATTGGTTGTTGACTTAAATCTCCTCTAACTGGGGTATAAGATCCAGTCAACTAACATGCTCTAGTTCCCCTTAACTCACTGTATCAACCTACTCAGTGAAATATGACTGTATATAAATCGTAAAGACATCAGTTGCTAAGCCTTATCTTATTGAAGTTGAGGACTGACTGCATCCTTTTGCTGATTATTTCTAATGTAAAATGGACTGAAAAGTTTGCTTGTGGCAAGATTCCAGTTATCAGAAGTTGTGTTACGAGGTTGTGAAGCGTTTCTAATTATTATTATTCTATTTATTATTAGTCTCTTGGGTTCCTAATGGAACATAGGGCTTCAGTAGCACGTCTCCAGTGAATTCTGTTCTCTGAAATCTTTTCAACCTGGCTCCACGAAAGCCCACAAGCTCTCACTTCCTCCTCGCACGATCTCCTCCATGTCACCCTCGGACGTCCAACTCGTCGCTTCCCATGGGATTCCACTCGAGGGCCTAGCCTGAGGCGTGATGTCCCCAGTCGGCCTTCTCAGTGTATGCCCAATCCATCTCCACTTCCTTCTGCATATTTGCTGGGTGATAGGTTCTTGGTTGGTTTGTTCCCAGAGCTCCTTGTTGCTTATTCTTATTATTCTGGCCATCTGATCTTCAGTAGCGAGCCAGCGTAAGCAGTTGTTGATGAATGTCTGTAGTTTATTGGAAATGCCTTTCGTAACGCGCCAAGTCTTTGAACCACATAGAAGCACTGACTTGACGTTGGTGTTTCTAATTATATGATCTCATATTCTTCTGTTGCATATCGTTGATGGTCTGTTTCAATATAACATGCGTATATAGTCATTCTTGTGACTATCAGGTCCATATCTTCCAAATCGTTTCAGACTGAGGTTTGTTAGAGTCAAAATTCAAATAAACTGAGTCTGTAAGTATGAAGGTCATCAATGCATCATGTATTTTATCAATTCAAGACTAGTTTTCGTCTGACCATCTATCAACTTAGGATTTACACCATTCGAAGTACGATAAATTATAAAACTTTTTGTCAAATATCAGTGAATACGATTATATTTGAAAGTGAACATTTACAATCGATTTTGTAGTTCCGATTCACAAGGCTAACCGTGTCTAATTTATTCTGTTTTGTAGTCAGGTGCACATATCATTTGTACTTTGTCTTACCGCGTAGTCAGATCTCAGTAGAAGATGAACAAAGACACTTACATGATCGTAAAATATTCTTTTTTTATTCAATTCTCATTAGGTTCTACAGTTATAAAACGGAATTCTTCAGCATAAAAACAGGCCAGATTTAAGGCAATGACATTTAACAAGGGGACGGTAATTAAATCAGTTTTCTGTTTTAAGTTTGCTATCAGTATGACTATTTGAGGTACCATGGTTTAGTAGACTCTCATTATTGATACTGGGTGATGATAAAATACAAAATGAAAATCTAGGTCATGGCAGGACT
Source organism: Heterobilharzia americana (assembly GCA_944470555.2). Classification (NCBI taxonomy): domain Eukaryota; kingdom Metazoa; phylum Platyhelminthes; class Trematoda; order Strigeidida; family Schistosomatidae; genus Heterobilharzia; species Heterobilharzia americana. Next base: position 78,961,528 of record OX104134.1, on the reverse strand, counting down.
TAAACTAGTGGCCCGTAGGCTAAAAAGTAGGTGTCCTACCTACTGAGCTTTTGACCAGATCATTTCATTTCAGTCACTAAGTCTTTTGTCTATCTGCCGTGTGAATTCATGATGTGTGACTGTCCATTCATTGTATTCATACTAACTGCCTAGCCACGATTTTTCATAGCAATCTAAATGGTACTAAGTTGGAGAGTAAGAGCGTCATATTGATTATCTGTGTGACTACCTGAGAAAGCCATGACTTGGCAGACTCATGTCATTGCTGATACTGTATGATGACTGAAGGTGAAATGAAAATATGGATCGTGTCGGGACTTAAAGCAACGGCCTCAATACTAAGATGACATACAGATATAGAGTATGTGATGGTAAAAGAGTAAAAGCAAAGAGACGACATCCAAGAGTGGGGTGAAATACTTTCTCTCTGTCTAGAGCCAAGGGAGGCATGATGCATAAAGGTGTTTCTTCTGAATGCTTAATTCAGGTTTGGTGGATCTTATAGCTACACCTTCAACTGTGTGACAAAACAGTCGGTGATCTGCATGTGGTATTGATTTTGTGACATGGTGTATAGCAGTGAAAGCTCTATCAGCAACTTTGTGATGCCCTGTGTTTACCAGGTGGACTAAGATATAGCTTTCTCACTCTATGACTTTACCTTTTCCAAGCCCAACCAGCAAATATCTTCACGTTCGTACATTCACCTACCTAATCTTTCATTTTAAATAATTTGTTTCATAGAAGCAGTTAAATTATATATGCAAGATGAGAAGATAAGATCAGGTAAAGTATTCTTTAGTTTTGAACTGTTTTTTTATCAAACATTTAATTTTAAAGCTATGCAAAATGGTGAAAATTACCGAAAAAACACAATAAATTGAAGTTGTTATTCATCGAAGACTGACATCAGTAACAATAAATTGAATGGAAATCTTTAAACAGGAAAAAACGTTCAACTTTTTGTTTGATATTCACATCAGATTGATTTCTTGATTGTGTATTACTCTCGGGATATCGTTAGTTCACCTTGATTTGAAAAGATTTAAGTGGTATTTGAGTGACCAGAATGAATAAAACTACTCGAAAACACTAGTTCGACAAAATATGCTGGATAAAACTGAGGGCTCTTCAATGCGGCCATGCTTTTTATTATTGCCACTTAGAGATGCATGCTGTACAAGATTTGATGCAGAAGAAAGTGGAGATGCATCGGGAATGCACTAAAAAGACCATCCGGAAATATTTCGCGCCAGGCCCTCGAGCGGAACCCAAATGGGAAACGACGAGTCGGGCGTCCCAGCTGAGGGTGACATAGAGATTATGTGAGGAAGAAATGAAAGCTTGTGGGGAGTGTTGGAACCAAGCTGACAAGACTGCAGAGGACAGAGTGGAATGGAGATGTGCTACTGAAGTCCTAAGTTCCGCTAGAAACCCAAAGAACAAATATAAATAATGAGGTAACAATCCAAAGCACAAGGCGCTTCTTATGAACAGTAATAAGTTTCTATGGTACATGATTACATATATTCAGATTTAGCTTCCATGTAATGTTTATTTAATGGAATTAGTGACAATGTCACTGCTCACGCTATTGCTCCTGTTAGTATTTCCTCCGAGGGCTATTTCTAAGTATTGGAGATTGTTTCACCCAGGCCCATTGTTTCCTCTATTTTAAAAGTGGCTGGTATTTTTCGATTTCATGAAGTAAGGTCAGTCAACAACAAACCTCTGTGGCTAGCTCGTTGTTGCTAAACTTATATTTGACGCCCTGCCCAAATTTTAGGCTATTAAAAATATTTCTTCGAATTCCTCCTTGTTACGTGTTTTAATCATTCAAATGTCAACTAATTATAAAAAATATTCTCGCGTACTCTTGAAATATATTCAACCTATCATTACACGGGTTAACAACAAGACTATGAGAAAGTATCACAGCAGTGCATCATACAGCTATTACAGAAACACGTAGCTGGAACCTCAAATTTTCATACCGGGTGAATGAACCTCCACCACCAAATTTACGTGTTCTTTCCGATTCTATTCACGTGCACTAACATGCAAACTAGTTGATGACCTAAAAACTACTGGTCGTTGGTTGTTACTGTCTATCAACTGTTATTATTATTATTATTATTAACCTTATTTAACTGCGATGGCTTTTCAATTTGAGAAAATTGTACAAGAAGTAAATTTGAGTGTAAATATCACAGTGAGAATTTCAAACTGTACTAAAAGTTATTGTCTGAAATAAAGTGATTATTTCCGTATGCCGTCCTCCTATCATACTGAATGTTGGCAACAAGTAGAGCCCATTTCTTGATGTCATCTAGGGTTGACTCTAGTTTTTCATCTATCAAGAGTATTACCTTCATGATGTAACTGATACAAGATAATCTGCACAACTTCCATGGATCTATTTCGCTTTTCCTTCTATTTCTACCATTACTACTAAATCTTTACAGGTGCAAAATTCATAACTTAGCATAATGTCATGTAATTATAGTAGTGATATTTAATTACTGTTATAGCTAATGCAGTTTATACAAATTGCTCTAAATAATTTCGTTATTTCGATCATATTACAGGAAATCCAATGAATCTTAATATCAGAAATTTTTTATCCAAATCATTAATTTCTAATGACCGATTTCAACATGAAATTTTGGAATTAAATACATTTCTAGTTGATATGATCTGTAATAAAGAAATGTATCTAATATTTGTACACGTGGATCTAACTACTACTATTTAATTTCCTATTGGCCGAGAAAAAAGAATGATTAGGCCAAGACTGTAGTAGTTATGCCCACTAAGATAAATAATAAAAACTATTTTTCACTACATTTTATTGATTAGTTGACCGTCAGCTATATCAACGTATATTTTATAGCTGATGTATTGCATTTCTTTGAATTTTTCCCTGGTTATGTGAACATGTCGTGTACGTATTCTACCTAAATGGGCTGACGTTTGTGTACTAAGTCACAAGAAATATCACTTCCTGTAGAATATAAGCTGGTGAAGTTTAGGAAGAAAAAGAGAGAACCGTAAAAGAAATTCATATTTCTTAATTAATGATGATTACCTTGCATGCATTTGTTAAACGGCTATGATTTACATTCACAAAAACCTTTAATGTCCTTAGATATTCTCTTCGCTCGTTCATTCTGTCCTCAGCTTTTCTTCAAAGTATCTTACAAGCTATTAACCTCACTGAATTTGACATCAATGTTTCATATTTCCAGACCAGTCATATTTCTATCCAGTATTTATTAATATCAATATGGCGGTTTAGGGTTGTTTGCTCGTTCTGTTAAATTCGACTTTTTTAAAGAGATAACAACTAATCCACGCTGTACAAGAGGTGGCAATCGTATCCCAGTTGCCTAGTAGATAGCGCTGTATCGTTCGAAGCTATGGGTACTTGGTTTGAGTCTCAGTGGGAACAATACCACTCACTGAGGTGCTGATGTATCCAGCTGACAAGTCCCAAGTGGGACGAAATGAGTGTCTTGAGTTCTTTTGGCAGCCACAACCAAGTGAATCATAACAATGTTGATCTTGCTAACAAGCACAGGAAGCCAGGACGCGTGTTTCGTCCTACTTGAGACGTGTCAGCTGGATGAACCTGCACCCTAGTGAGTGATGTTTCGATTGAGGCTCGAGCACAGTAGCCAGGGCGTTATTTACTAGGCCAGTGGGGCACGACAGTCACCTCTTGTACAACGGGCATCACTTGTTGTAATGTTACTTGTAATTTCTCTTTTGCTATACAAGGCAGAATCGCTTGACCTCTGTTGGCAGATGGTCCCTAAGCCGGATGCTTCAATACTGCTGGATATTCATGATGTTATATTGGTCTTGGTGACTTGCAGAGGAATCCAGGATGAGTGGTCCATCCTATTTGGGCCTCGTCAGCCGGATGTACCTGCACTCAACATCAGCATCATAAATACCTACCAGTATCGGGGTATGCGCATAGCAGCACACCTGCCAACAGAGGTCGAGCAATTCGCCCCGGTATAGCCACGCGAAATTACAATTATCATATCATCAGTCACTGTAACTTTGCTTATGTTTAGAAACTTCATGTAAATGCAGTGTGTCTTGATAAACTGTTCTTATTTGTAAACCTTGTTGGAAGATTTTATTACAGTTTGATAACAGTTTGGTAGGTGTTTAGTGAAAAAAACACATCCACTAGTTATTGTGGCTTTCACTGTTCATTTCAGCCTACTTTGTGGATATTAGGCGGTCTTTTCGTGAATATGGGCTTTAAACTCCATGCTATATCTCTCGAAACGCATGTATGTGAAAGCAATAATAATAATATTAATCATACTGGCTTGTAATTTAATTAATCGATAAGAGCCTTAAAAACATGTTCCTTCTTCAGCAATAAGAATATGAGTTACGCATGTAAGAAAATTGATAGCATAGTCTTTTTCTATGCTATTTCACTCGTCGATTGATAGATGCCAAAGATGGATGGTGCATTTGAGTCATGGACCATTAAAAGAAACACATTTGTGTTAGATCGATACTTTTCAAAGCTTTTAACAACTGGTTTCAACCTTTTGCAAAATAATGGGTTTGTGTTTTCTGATCACTTAAACCGGAAATAACTGATGATTTGTAAAAATTAACTGACAGGAAGACTATTCCATGTCACAGTAGATCTAAAAGTCGAAAGTTTTTTGCTTTGATCTCATACTGTCCTACCTAATTTCTATTTATGCCTTGGATAAAAGTGATCATGTTGCTTGCAAAGTTACTATACCAAACAGAAGTTTTTTATCCCAAACGATCTAGTCACTCGATGACCATCAGTTCAAAGTTAATTTATTTGAAGTAAGTTCTTCAGTTAAAACGGAATTCAACTGCTTTGCTGCTGATTTGCACCTGGATGACTGTAAAACCACTGAAGTATCAGGTGTAGCAGTGACAAGATCCCTTTGGTCGGTTGATAAAGTAATACTGAGGTTTAATTGCTCAATATCTTGAATCCATCTCTTTGTTGCAGAGTGACAGAAAAATATTTTGCCCAGCTCATTTTCAATATGAACCTAAAAAAGACAAGGAATGCACTGACCGGTCGGTATTATCATACGTAACACGACAGGCTGAAACACTTTAACGGAGATGATAGATTCATTGTTAATTTTGGAATTTAATAGCTTCTTGTATTAAATGCTCAGGAAATATTGTGTACATCCTTGGCAATGTGAACCAGTTAACTCTTTATTCTGTTTAGTCAATTTTAATCTCTCCAGTTTGAACATGGAAAAAATAAATTTAAAATGCTATATCAATTTTGTGCAAATCGGTACTAAGCATATGCACAAAGTTTCACCCATACATTTATTTATGAGGCCTACATTTAATAAAATAAAATTTAATTTACAAATTTAGTCCATTTATTACTTGGTTGATTGATTAAAATTTACATTATCATAAGTTACTGACATAAAGACAATTACTTGATTTTTAATCAGAATCCAATGACTTACGAAATTAAGAGCATAAGCATAAAGATAAACTTGAGATTCAATTATTTTTGGTCAACAGTAGACTGCTGAGGAGGTATTCGATGCACCTGGCTTTGCATTTACGCGATAAATCTGAAACGTATTCCCATCCTCACTCCCCCAGTTGATGTCAGTGTGTGTTTATTTGTACAGTTTATTTTTTCGTATGATTTACAATGATATATTTACATAGGAAATAACTCATGGTTTATGTTTTATGATTTTGATGATAAAGCTTTAGTGTTCAGGTGAAAGTGTTTCAGATGTCGTACACTGATGCATAAGGTGATTTGTCACAGATTACCTGTTAGTGAACACTTGCAGAAAAGACTAAGAAACGCACATTGTTCGGGAATTTTCCCACCAACAATTTTCCAAATTCACTTTTTACTAAAATCAGATTGTGCTCTCAGATGATTCAGTTGTCCCTTAGCATGAATAAAAAACCTGAAAGTGAATGCACTGGACTGTGTGCAGTTGTGGAATGACATGCTCTGAAACATAAGTATCTGAAGGTTCCACCTTTTTGCCTTGGAAAATTTGAATAATGGTTGTTTCGCCTTTACCTGGCTTTACTCTTCTGGCTCTGTATATTTGGTGCTTTAGTTAGTATTTTTTAGGTAACTAGTAGTCTTCATGCATTTGTGGATTCACTGTTTATATTTCTGCTTTCTTTCATTCCAAAGAAACAATTTGTTACGATGCAGCTTACTAAGCAATGAACATCTATTGTTTTACTAAGTTGTTACTGCATTTATTCAGGCTGTTTGTCACGTATAAAATAACTATGATAGTATTTGTTTCCATGTTTTATTGTTGTTAGAGTTTCACTGATACAGATGTACAATTTCAAGTGTAGAATATGGGTTTCTTTTTACTGTTAACATGTAATCTGAAAGTCTGTAAGTAGCAGTATTAGATTTTTCTTACTGGATTGTTTGCTATTTCCGGGTCATTCTTTGGAATTTGTCTAAAACATATACTTTTACACTGTCTATTTGTCTATCTTATCGTATATATTGAAAGGTTATGGCTAGAATCTTGTTTTCCTCCATCATACAACGCTCATAGCCAAATAGGTTATCGATCATACTTGGTTGCATCTATACTAAATTATATATCAACTTTACTGCAACGTTATAAATGTGGAAGGATATGTATGCATCATATATGTACTATTATCTGTGTTTGCGTGATGAATATGATTTCATGCTGTTTTGTACTATTACATAGATATATATTTATATATATATATATATACTTAGCACCGCAGAATTTCAATGTGATTTTCTTCAAACAACAAACATGAAGTAAAAGAAGGATTACCAAACCTAGGTTGAGTCACTGCAATTATTGCATGAAATCTTCTATTTGTTTCACTTTTTACTGTAATTAAGCTTGTTGAAGATGATTTGTTTAAACTAAAGAAGTAATAGCGATTCAGTTGTCGGCTTGAAATTCGCTTATTTTATTCTTATTAGTATCGTCTTATAATACTGCAACTTCCGTATTGCGTGTTATCTAACTGCCATCGGTAGGTAAATCTAGAAATAATTGTTGCTTTTTATCTATTACCCTTGTTGTTGTAGTCGTATCACGACTTTGATATGATTATGGTCAATAAGTTGTATCCAAAACGTAATCCAGTAAATAACACTGTTAGACTTTATCATACATCTAATAAATCAACTAAAATGGAAGTTGCATTCTACCACAGTTATCACTGCTTTACAGGAATAATTCGACAAACGAGTTTTCTTCCCAATGAAGGATCATATTTCAACCCGTTCCACTTGGTGAACATACTTATCAAGCACTCGATGACATTTTAAAAAATGTGAAAGTTGCACTTCGATTGAATTATGAAATTTTATGTTAAAGGCTAACTATAGACAACTGATGATGTAACAACTTTTAAAAAAAAGTGATCATGAAATAGAAAGTTAATGTTTCATTTCTTGTTATTATTCTCAAGCCATTCACAGTCACTGAGACACAAAGGAAATTAAATCATGCCCTACCATACTAAGGTTTAGTGAGACAGCTGATATCACTTGCCACCAGATAATATAGTCTATCTTAGTTGAATTATTCTATATGTTATACAGTAAAACAGAACTATTTACTAGATTACATTCCGGACACAATTCACTTTCCATCCTAATATGACTATGGATAATAAATTGTGCCCGAAACGTAATCCAGTAAATAATACTGTTTCACTTTGTAATACGTCTAATAAATCAACTGAAATAGAATTTGCATTCTACAACAGCGACCAAGTTCTGTGCTTCCGATAATCTGTCGTTATTATAGCTGTAAGGTTTCGTCTTGGCTATTCACGTTATCCATTATACATTCCATATGGTTTTCGTTACATGTTACACAATTATATATTGAGTCGATGGCCGTGAGTGTTAATCACTTTGAATGTGTTTATTTACCACTGACTGTTTTTTTTATGTTGCCATTGGTATAACGTTTACTGAATTTCTGTTATTTAAAAAGTGCCTTTAAATATGCAGTTTATTTAAAAGAGAAAAACGTTTTCATGCAGTGGAAGTTTAAATGTAATCCAGTTGGCTGGCACCAGTTAATGAGACCAATTAGGAATTATTGCAGAAACTTACTTGCATTTCAAGCTACAAGTCTATCACATGGGTCACAGCTAATCCCTTTTAGGACTGGATGCGCAGCTTATGCTAAATAGTCAGTTAGTGATAACAAATGAAGTTATTAATTCCTAGATGTTGATTGATTATAGTCACTCAATACCAAATAAAGAAACGTTGAAAAGCTTAATAAGCGCACTGAAAACTTAATCTATGAGCACTATGATAACTATATCGACTACTATCTGATGATTAATATTTATGGTTATGTTTTGCGCATAAAAATCAATTGATCACTCAGACATATTTTGTAAGACATTTTTAATATTCTAATACATTATTGAGAAAATTACTTCTATATTGATTTTTTATTGCAGGGTAGATAAGCACTTCATGACAGCTCATTCGTTAATTTTTTCAACTAACAGCATCAACATATCATCATTTCTTATACAGGCTTTACTGATCAGTTACTGCTTATTCACATGTGTATTTCACATTTCCAATAGCACAATCTGATGGAGTTTGTGTTATTATTTTACTATGATTACAGATTATAGACAAGTCGAAACGAGACGCCAGAGAAGAAGTTGAGATACTACTTAGGCATCACAACCATCCAAATATTGTTTCAGTTCGAGAAGTAAGTTAACTGTGTTTTTTTTATTCATGAGAAAACCATTTCTTTTGTATTTTATGTTGGTCAATGACTCAACGTATGTCAGTTCGCTAGCTACAACCTCAGCCCTGATCTTGCAACTGATATTCAATTGTTCCATTCTTGAGAAACTTCCGTTATTTAAGGGTGTCTTTAAATCCTAATTTTCGTATTTGTACTTTGTTCTGAAGGTCAATCAATTCATGCTCTTAAGAAAATTGACTGAAAAGTGATCTATTTTACTTGAATAACCTTTTCTTAAACATCTAGTAGCTTAACAATAGTGATAGATACTAGTTAGTAGTAGAATCCTGGACGAACATTTCATCCTAATTAGGACTCCTCGGCTGAATCTAACTGCCTCCCAGCAAGTGGTATTATTCTCACTGAGATGCAAGGCCCTCACGTTCTCATCAAAAACCACAGCATTATTCACTAAAATACTGGATTATGACATAATTGGCATTACCTAAGATCTGTGCAGGAACCTGTAAACCCTTAGTTGCTGTTAGGTTCGATACAGTCAACTATGGGAATACGATAAGCTATCTTGTGATTAGGCCGAATATAAAAGTTTATAAAGTCTCATGGAAAAGTTCATACCTAACATTACCAGACAGATTAAAAGGTTCATGTCTAATGAGTTGTGTAATACCACATCCTATTTATTTTATTGATGCAATAATGTATCTTGGGTAGCTAAAACCACTCGTAGTTTGGTAGAGAGTTAGTTTAATGTTTGTGTGAATCTTTGCATAATAAAAACAAGTCTTTTCACCGAAGCTATTATTTTCACTAAGGATATAGTTTCATTTGATATTCTGCTTAAGTTTCTCGATATTCTCAAACTTGAAATACGCCTATGCAGTCTAAGGAAATGAAGCACACTTGCACTATTCGAATAGAAAACTCTTCATAAGTAAAACTTATTGAACCAAAATAAATTTGCTCTACAACCGTGTCAAGTTTTGTAACTTGCTTTCAGCAACGTAATGCTTACTTTCATTACTTCATACTTCACGAAACTAAGCTTAATTCTTGTCTAATAAAAGTCAGCATTTTAATCTTTATTAATGTATTATGATTAATTATTCTTTTTGAGAAGACAAAGGATTTGGGCAGCTATGTATTGTTCAAAAGTCTCATAAGACTCAAGCTTCAAATATATAGTAGTGATACACAATAGCGTACACTTAGAGTGTTCATTCAGAAGTAATATGCGCATATATGTATTTTGAGGTAAATGGGGATTTTAATCTTTATGATTAAAAGCCTGAGAGCACTGGATAGCTGTTTCGTCTTGGTATAGGACTTCTGAGCAGTAGACACTCATGATATCGCGAGTGTGTGCTGTTGAGGAGTCCCATACTAGAAGCAACTATTCAGTGTTACCAGGTTTTCAGTCGTTCTCCAACTGATGTCACTCTATGATGAATACTAGCCTAATATATATAACATATAATATATATGCATATATGAATGTGGGTTGATATTTTTTCCCTTAAAGCATTGTAAGTTAATAAGAACACCTAAGACATGGAAATAAAAATAGTTTTGACATAATTCGGCTGTCTATTAAACCAAGTTTAATGTAGGCGGTTTCTATTTTAAACGGAGAATGATAGAAGCTACTGAAAAAAACAGGTTATCATTACTCAGTAGAGAATATGTGAGAAAAGACAAATATATTATATATGTACACTTAAGAACTATAGTTTTCGTGCACATCTATCCGTCAACTTAAATGTATGGACAAGAAACGAGTGCAATAGATAAATGGCATACTTGGTACTTAACTTAAATGGTGCCACCTCAGTGTTTCACGTTACATCAGTTATCTATAGACGTATAATTATGAATGCTATATCTCACGAATCTTCTAAAAATCATATATAGAATGATATCTTAAGTAGCTGACTAGTTGTTTACATTAATGATTTCGTTATCTCTGATAAAACACTGAAAAACAAGTAAATAATTCTCTTCAAAATGAGTTCATTTTTATATTTTATATTTCTTGCATCAGTTTCTCGTTGTGAAGGTCAACTTTCTGAAGAAATATATGCAGTCGATATTAAATAGAGTGGAGTGAAAGTGTTTAATTAGGTTTTTGAGGTGTGTAAGGTAGGTGAACACTCAACCCATGATTAGAAAACTAACAAACAAACAAGGTGAATTAGTTAAGCTTTTCAAAATGTAAGTGTTTCTTGAAAGCCTAATTATTAAGTGATATATGTAATAAAACTAAAAACGAATAAAGGCGGTGTAGAAGTAGCGAATATAGTTTACTAAAATTTGTTATGAGGTGGAGAGTGAAATAAATGAATAATTGAGGAAAAATAGAAAACTTAGGAGATCAAATATCTCACCGATTTTATGGAGGCGTTTTTACGGCTGCTGTGAAATGTGGTCGGTCGGTACTTCCAGGCTACTCTCACACTGTAAAAGTTACTTCTGCAAGGTATTTGAGAGTGGAATTCGGATTAGTAATTGTGATTTGTGACTGCAAAATCTGTGAAGTTTGAGGTCAGTCAGTTATATTTTTTTCAAGAGATTTGAATAAAAATTTCACAATGCTATCGCTGAACGCAAACGCCCAAAAGGAAGGAAAGAGTGAGCTATTTACGAGCCTGGTACGGGAAGTAGAATAAGAGCGGATAACTGATCATCTGCATGTAAATCACTGTTATCTTACCCCGGCCAGCCACTTCTACAACTCCCCTTTTTTCATAATGTCACCTATAAATTTTACACTAATAACTGGTTTCAGTCCTACTTCTATCCAAGAAACCTTCTTGACACAGTTTAAGCCAAAGAAGCATTTCTGTTAGGTAGCATATCTCGTTGAGTCATTGTGCTCCAGTGTTTGAAGTGAAAAATTTGCATTTTTGTGATGTCATAAGAAAATTTCCTAAATATATGCGGATATAGTTTGACAGCTAAACCCATGATTCTTCTTCTCCATACATTTCTGCATAATCGAAGTGTATATTAAGTATACGGCTAAGAGAAGGCTTTTTTAAAAAAGCTTTGCTTTTTGCCAGGTTTAAATACTCAAGTTTTAATAAATGAAGCTAAAGTTTTGATTCCCTTTAGATGGAAAGCTTAAATGCGTTTCAAACAAAGTGTACTAAAAGTGATTTGGAAAACGTAACTCAGTACCTTCCATATTCATTTGCAAAATCTCTTTGGTATCATACATTGCCAGTCAGTCTAAAACAGATAGGCTGAACAAGAAAATAGTGGAAACATTAAAAGCAATAAAAGATCTGCATAAATCTTTAAAAACTGTAATGATTCGCAGTATATTCTTCAGTCTCTTTACTAGCTAGTTTCAAACACCTCACGCAATTTTATCACAGAATGCTTTCAGTTTTCATTACAGATGAAACGAATGAAAACTGAATTCATGAATTGGCTAAATACATGCATCTAGTTATACTTACTTCTTCTCAGATGACACCCACTTGCAGTATTTTTAATGTTCGTTTGAAATATGTAATACATAAAACCACCTCAGGTATTGTGGATTGATTGCCTACTATTACGCCTCCGCTTAGTAGTCTAATAGTCTACTTATAGCTTTAAAATTGCTCAGGCAAGTGGTAATAAAATAACATGCAAGTGACGCTTCTTAGGTATAATTTCTGAAACGTATATGACTGTTTACACAGTGTAATTTCAACTGCTGTATTTTGGACTAGTGGAGTACAATAAATTTCATAACTCACTAACAGTGGCTATCCTTTAAGCCCATTGTTTTACAATAATTTACTTTAGTATCTAGGCTTATTCTATTGGATATGAGTTTTAACTGATCTGATTAAGACAGACCTTATGCACAATCGTGAAGAGAATTTGTCGTTGTAAATTTTACATTTCTGAATTAACCATTTAATATGACTCTATTACTGACTCACATGTGGGTGTCAAACGAACAAGCATCGCCAGTCACCTGTACCGTATCCTCTGACTAGATGTGTTACGTTCCAGTTTAATATATATATATATATATATATATATTTCTGAGGAGTTCTATTCTGGGGTGAAACAACTGTCTAGTGCTTCTAGGTCCTAAGTGATTCTCCAACTCATATCACTTTGTGATGAATTCCAACCTGAAATCAGCCCTGTGCTTTGATCTAAAGGAGCAGAAAATGAACTGCTTCGTTGTTCAAATAAATTTCGGTTGGAAATTTCGGAATTCCAGTGTAATTTGATTGCAGTGGTTTTGAATTGAATAAGAAGGATGCCAAATTATCTGAATGGAATGATAACAATACGGCATTCAACGTGCATTCATCAGCATTTTATTAGCTTGCCAAAGTGAGTGCGATTAACTTATTCAACAAACTATCCAAAGTATTCTCCTATGAGTCTTTTATTTATCTTTTTTGGTCAAATGTTTAATCTGTGTTACACTTACTAAACCCAATTTTAAAATTGATCAAATCCCTCATGATGAATGGCAACCCTTTCATGTTAGTATGTCGGTGATTTCACCTGGGATACAGGTAAGTTAATACACTGTTCTATGATAGCATTTCTTCATATTCGGCACCCATAAGCAGTAGGATTCACGGCATACTTCAATTTCTTTCTGGTTCTTTGTCTTTCTGAGTATCACTGATTCAAAAAATGTCTACACTGCTCACCAGCCCTATGGATTGCGGAATTCGGTTTACTAGTCTTCTGGAATACATTCGACACCTTGACATATGAATAATAATTACTGCGGAATTTACTAGACCTGGTCACTTCCTTCAAGTCAACCATTGGAACTTCCCCCTTGTTGATAATGGAAGAAAATCTACCGAAAACACTGATTCATTTACCAATCACTCTTACGGTTCCCAAAACCACTTTAACTGAGAATCTGGCGAATGTAGCTTTTTTGACTGCAACCAGTTACTTGTGTTTATGTAATCCATCCTAAAACAATAAAAACCTATCTAAGATAATTTGATATAAGAGTGATCAATGTTCAAGATATTCAAATACCTTACTAGTTGACCAAATTAGCACCATGGTAACGAAAAAGATTTAACAAACTGCTTTGTGGGGTTCAAACTATGAATTGCCATGGCTTTCGCAACAGGCAGTAAATGCAAAGTTACACGTTTTAGAAGGTTTGGTTTGGTTTTTATATGATATCAAATGAGGTATTCTGAGCCAAATGTCACACATCGACTACATGCTGCAAAATTGAATAACTTGATTGATCTTCTTTGCTCTCTACTAAGCCATACTAGTAGGTGTTTTCGAATATGGAAAAGGATAGACATAGATAAACGACCTACGTACCTATTCCTGTTTATTTCTACTTATTTTGCAAACTTTTAATAGGGAAATGAAAACATTTGATAAATACATGCTACTGTACAGCTTTAGAGAAAAAATTTGTCTGTTATTTCAAGAACATATCATCGATAACCTTGAAGAAGTTTTTACTTGTCATCAAAATCCTTAGAATTATGGTTATTTCTCACAGGAACCCAATTTTGTATAGTTCATGCATTACTTTCCCTCTTCTGATAGTTATTAACTCCTAAAATGTGATCTAGAAAAAGAATTTAGCGCGTCACTTATGAACATGAGGCAAATTGCTGAAAAACCAAAAGGATTTAAATTTGAATGAAAACAACACTTGGTTATACATTTGAAGGTAACAAGAAATTTATATTTACTTGCAGTTGAGTTCATGATAGTGATATAATTGTAAAATTAAGATCTAACCGAGCTGCAGTGTTTGAAATAGATTTTTTTTTCCTGAATTGCATTGTTGAAATCGAGGTTTACCAATATACATATAATTAAATATGTTTTATATTAGTGTGGGTAGTTAGGCTTTGTAGATGTCAGAAGCGCTACAAATTTAAACGAAGTGAATACAGATTTCTGTGATTCACGCTGCTACAGTAAAGAGATTTTAAATGCCTAAAAAATGAATGTTATTTTCTCTATTTATAAATTGCTCAAATGTTGCGGTATCTTTCTTTTTGCAGTATCAGGTTGAGGAGTGCGTGACTCACTAGGTTTTCCTTTATGTATTTTTACTTAAAAAATTCACCGCCACCGGTTTAACACATTCATCGCCGCAAATTTATCCCAGAAAACTTCCTGTTACATCATTTTAAATACGATTCCAATAATTCATATCTTGACAAATGAGTAGTAAAAACAATATGAGTAAAAGCTGTAGAGAAACCTTTCATCGTGCTTTAAAAACAATTTCCAGATATTGAGTGAAGGTAACCGGATTGTCAGTCCACTATTGTGATCGGTGAGAAACAACGCGATTACTTCTTCAGCTCTTCTACGTTTAGAGCATGTTTATTTCAGAAACTGTTTCGAGTCACAGTGATTTTAAAATATTGAGGTATAAAGTCTACTATTTATCATTAGCTATGCTGAATAGTGAAAAGATTGTGTCACTGTTTCTAACAGGTTATTGATTCCCATCAAGTAACTCCTACTGTACAGTAATATTTGCATCATATTTTTGTCATTTTGCTCAAGTCAACAGATTATTTAAAATGTATGTACCAGTTGCTAACAATCAATTATACCAGTTCTATGTAAAAGTGTGTTGTTAGTTGTCGTGATCTGACAAAGCTAAACGTTTGTCCCTCTTTCGGTATGTATTTACTTGCTTTTGTATAAAATGAGAAGCATCACATTTGGGATGGATTTCGATTGTCTGTAATTGTTTTTCTGGCATGAATTTATGTTTCTGCACTATAGACAGGTAGGTAGTGAAAATCTGTCTTCTTATGCTTCCTGCATCATAGTACTCATCAAAAAAGTTTATTGCAAAGTAACGAAAACTTATGCCGTCGCTTGATCAAAACAATGTGGTGTTCAGCCATATAGTGGGGGGAAATAGTTAAAAGCCTACTTCACCGATGAGTATGCTATTCTACGTAGTTTTACTTAAGATACCAGTAGATGGCGACCACAAAATGTAAAAGACAAGCTTGGTAAGATGAAATATTTAAAGGCTGCATTTAGGCGCCAGAATGGACAGTACATTGCAGAATTTTGTGAATAACGAGTAAGAGGGTTTAAACTGACAGATGCTTGTCACTCCATAGATCAATCTCAACCGGAATAAATTTCCCAACTATTTCCCCCACTATATGGTTGAACGCCACATTGTTTTTGATCAAGCGACGGCATAAGTTTTCGTTACTTTGCAATAAACTTTTTTGATGAGTACTATGATGCAGGAAGCATAAGAAGACAGATTTTCACTACCTACCTGTCTATAGTGCAGAAACATAAATTCATGCCAGAAAAACAATTACAGACAATCGAAATCCATCCCAAATGTGATGCTTCTCATTTTATACAAAAGCAAGTAAATACATACCGAAAGAGGGACAAACGTTTAGCTTTGTCAGATCACGACAACTAACAACACACTTTTACATAGAACTGGTATAATTGATTGTTAGCAACTGGTACATACATTTTAAATAATCTGTTGACTTGAGCAAAATGACAAAAATATGATGCAAATATTACTGTACAGTAGGAGTTACTTGATGGGAATCAATAACCTGTTAGAAACAGTGACACAATCTTTTCACTATTCAGCATAGCTAATGATAAATAGTAGACTTTTTTATTTCAACGTTCATTTTATTTTTTTGTTTTACCCATTTTCTGTCCTTACTCTTGTCTTTATCAATTTTCTGTTATTCTGAACGGCTGAAGGCTATTTGGGCTGCTTAAATACTTTTATACCCTTGATTGAATCCTATAGTTAACAGGCTAACTGATGAATTGTTATCTCCTAACACGTATTTGTCATATAGTTTATTGTGTTATGTCGGCACTGAGGGTAAAGTATCACTGATTAAAGATGCCGACATTTCACGACTGGCTCATACTTTACAAAAACACACAATTCCTATTGTATTATTTTTATGAACATACATTTCTAATGAAGAAAAACTGGTAATTTTCAGTTTGTCATTCGTGCGGAAGCTACTTCATCAGCGTTATCTTTTAGTGAGACGATAACACTTTAAACTGTCTCAAGATATAAACATCATTTTCCTTTGAAAATTTAAGGTGACTTTGGGATTATTCTAAATAGTTTTGTAAGCAAAAAAATGAAAGGTTATTCTGTAAGTGAACACATTTTTGTAGGTTTTGTAAGTGGTACTTTGTGTGTCTGTTTTGGCCTTTTTATTGAATGAACAGTACAAATATCTACTATCCTTCATTAATATTGTTAAGTAATACAGTTATAAGTGCATTACGCATGCTCCATAACCTTCATTCGTTGTATATGAAAAGAGTTACAAAATCCCGAAATACAACATTTCACTTTTATTTCGGATAAATATACTGCGAAAATAAGTTTGCATCTAAGTCATAAATGGAATAGCTTCTTTACTGCACTGTTAGTAAACACATTTATGCGAACTCTCATCAGTAGGCTTCAGTTTTTCCACCCGTATAGATCAATATTTAATGAATAACTGTTGAACTCAGTTTGGATGTCCATTTTAACTCTTCAATGAAATTAACTAGTGTTAGAGTGTATTCACCCATTTGTTTTGTGTTATTGGTTTCTTAAGTTGTGTTCAAAGCCATAATATTAATTGCAGTGTGAGAAAAATTGATAAAGATTTTAACGTCCGCCCATATTTAAAGGCAGATATGTCTCCGATTCAATGAAGATAAAACAGTCAGATTATGAGTGTACTATCTTGTCGGGTCATCCCTTATCATGATTAGTACCTATATACAAGTAATATGGTTTGCTAATCGCACCTGTGTAAAAAGTATATTTCAAAATCTTTAATTTGCTGGTTTCTTATATCTTACCATTTTTTCTTTTCTTCTTTCTCAGGTTTATGAAAATGAAAATATAGTTTATCTTGTTATGGAATACCTTAAAGGAGGTGAATTACTCGATAAAATATTCCGAGAGAAATTCCTCTCCGAACGTGAAGCCAGTAGTATAACCTATGTGATTGCCAATACCTTAAGTTATTTACACAGTAATATGGTAAGTTTTTGTTTATTTGTTCAAAACTCAGCTTTCTTTTCAGTATGCCAACTTTAAGTCATAACCTCGATGTATTTCTTTTTCCTACTATGTGATTTAATCTTTACTGGGATAAATGGCTGGCTAAATTGTACTTTTCAAGCACAAAGCTAATAATTTGTTGTGCTATACACATATTTGCGAAAGTTTAGATGTGGTTTACAAAATATTCTCAATAACATAAATCAATTTCTCAGGGCGACATATAGTGATGTATGCACCCGTTACTCTTCAAAATAAATCAGAAATAAGGCGAAAAGCGGAAATTTGTTTTACTTCAAGGGTTTTCTAATGAGCTGATTAAAACAAAAAACATTTTTACTGCTCAAATCTATGAAAGTGTACTTACCTACTATAATCAGCTTGACAAAGAAATGTCCACCCTGAAAGAAATAGAAAACTGACATGGTCAAACTACTGGAAATTAATGAGCGTAATAAAATAGTTATTTGGATAGCCTATTAACATGTGAATTAGATAAACATGCCATAAGCAGCAAAGAAAACTGGATGGCAGATCGAGAAAAGCACCTTTTGATTAAACATCAAAGATGCTACCTCCTATCATATATATAAAATATCAAAAAATGAATACTAGCTAGGAAAGTAAGGTAAGCAAGTATCAGATGTTGAGTTTTTGTACTCGAAGTTGGTTAGATAAAAAGAACTATGTATTGGTAGTATTATGTAACCAGTTATCAAAAGACCAGCAGAATAGCGTCATATGTATGCTACTTGATAGTAACTGTTATCAAGAGAAAAGATTACACAAGGGATTTCTAATAATGAACAAGGTGTGACTTACAACTAAGAAATATGATTTATGTGTGGAATGTAAGGGTGATGAAACGAAATATATACAAAAAAGTTGTATTGGTAATCGAACCATAAGTTTTACAGTCTCAATACTAAACTAATGTATGGAACATTAGTTGTTACTGTTTATTGCATACATAAGTCTAAAACTCAATCCTTTAAAAAATTACTGGAATTTATAAATTCTTATAAAATGTACTTTCTGACTTCTTGTTCCCATTTATGAATCCACATTCAAAAATTGAATAGCATACACAACATGCTGGAAACCACATTTTATTGTGTTTCACTATGAAGGTTCATTAAAAATAACACTGGATACAAAGCTCATAAAATATACCTTGATCTTACCTTAAAGGGATTAATTATTACCATCGCTAGATTAGTGTATATTCACTTATTTTCTTATGAACTTAAGAGATATGGTTGAATTTCTTCTTAAATATCCAGACTCAACTACCTTTCAACTGTTTGGTTTTATACAAAAGTCACTTTTTATTAAAATAGTTCTTTGAATTGTGCATATTATTCTAGATAATTAAACATTGATTCAAGTAGTACTCTAACTATTATTTTTATTGGTGTTAAACAGGCCCATTTCCGTTGAGTAAACGTAATCATAGTATACGTTATCTGCAATTATATCAGGGTGCACCATATTTGATAAGATAGTTTACTTTTTCCTTGTTATTGTTTGGTTACAACTGAATGATCGGAATTTCTCAGTGGGGTAAAAACACCTAGTAGGGGGCGGCTGCATCTAGCTGAGTCCAAAATACAGCGAATCACGCGCTTTAAATTTTAATGCTAGCAATTATGCATCTTAAATATTGCTCCATATTTTAAATCAAACTCACTTGCGCTTCGCTGAATGCTTAAATTCTTGAAACATGTTGGTGATAAACATCCAGGTCTTTTTTTCTAATATACCACAAAATTTAAGAAATCTATTGTTACTTTATTCCCTTAACATAAACGTTGTATACATATACAGTTGTTTACATACAACCTCTGTATTACTTATTCTTGGTCGGCCCTATTGTACTGCCAACTTCATTATGCAAAAACTCATGACGAAGCTAATGCTCCAAAAACCAAGGTAGCTGTCTACTGGTAAAATACCACTGAAATCGCATTTCCTGAAAGATGGATGGTAGCAGGTGTCTTCACCTAATACAACCTTCAAAATATTGATATTTTAGATCTGAAAATTTATAGAACAGCATTTTAGTGGTTGAAACCAATAGGGAAAATAGTGCATCTAAAATTCATTCTTCAGTTATTATTCATACTATGGATCACTATACTGATTCATTGGCCTGCTTTTTCAGTAAAGGTGAAATTTGGAAACTGTGGTATATTTTAATTTCATTCGAGTCTGTTCAGTAAACGCATCTACAGTGAAATGGTAGTATGCACTGGTTGACGCTTTTAATGCTGGTTGATATCTATAGCTCCATCAGTTTTTCTTTAAACACTGACCACGGTTCAGAAAGTCACAGAATAAATCATGCCATTTTAATATGTTACATACCTGATAATGGTTTAATTTTTGTTCGGAATCTGACTGAAACCTCAGGGTGAAACTTTAGTTTTCGTTCCTATATACTATCTTTGAAGGAAAGCATAAGTCTGACAACAAACTTTCGACGCTTGCCCTAATAAAGCTTAATTCATTGTCAAGATGACTTGCTAAAAGTAAAGAGAAATAGGCATAGTGTAATCTTGAAATGGCAGAGAATGTTTGTAGCCTAGATGGATGGTCTTTGTTATGTTGCGTTCTCCGAGCTGGGTCTCTTAATCGTGAAGTTTTCATCGTCTTTCCACACGACATCACAAGCACTAACTTCATTATGAGGTGGGCTGCCAATATCTCTCTGTGAGTGATTCAGTAGCTTATCCTGACAAACTGCTTTGGCATTCGTTGTTACCTATGATTGTTGTGTCATTGACTGCATAGATCTTCTTGTTGGCTATTCATCTACTTGACCTCTGATTCTTCTATTGTTTATCATTTTTCTTATTGACTGATAGACTGGATCTATGTCTATGCATCTATTGATTGCTGACCGACTTGAATGTTAATCTTCTGGGAATTTTCTGAAATTCTTTGTGTCTCCTCTGTCTAAGATTTCTACATTGTCAAAATTGAATTCGTGTTCATAGTTATCTACATGCATTGAAGTGAGCCATGAAATATCATGAAGTGTAATAGCCAGTAGGTGTTCATGTAAACGGCGGCGAAGTGAACGACCACGTTGTCCAATGTAAAGTCGATCATAATTTCTCAGTTGATTTTGCGAATGATATTTCGTTTATCTCTTTTAGCTGTTGCGTTCTTTCGCCTGCATTATATCATTTGAAGGGCTTATGAGCCGTACCAATCCTAAGTGGCCTCAGTAATTTTGTTGTGACTTCTGATTTAATCCTTAAGTACGGTAGGGTGGTCCCTTTTTTGATATCTGTTGATGACTTTTGAGGTGACGATGCAGGAGACAGTTATGTTGTGATAACGTTTCGTATGTAGCCGCTCCTCCTTAGCATAGACCATGTAATTTTCTTCATTTCTTCATGAAGTTGTTGTATTCCAGTGTGTTCTTGCTCTTTTGAGTAGAGTCTGAACGCAACTTACTTCGTGCGTTGTTGCATTTTGCTACTAGCTATTAAACGTCATGATATTTCATGGCTCACTTCAATGCATGTAGATAACTATGAACACGAATTCAATTTTGACAATGTAGAAATCTTAGACAGAGGAGACACAAAGAATTTCAGAAAATTCCCAGAAGATTAACATTCAAGTCGGTCAGCAATCAATAGATGCATAGACATAGATCCAGTCTATCAGTCAATAAGAAAAATGATAAACAATAGAAGAATCAGAGGTCAAGTAGATGAATAGCCAACAAGAAGATCTATGCAGTCAATGACACAACAATCATAGGTAACAACGAATGCCAAAGCAGTTTGTCAGGATAAGCTACTGAATCACTCACAGAGAGATATTGGCAGCCCACCTCATAATGAAGTTAGTGCTTGTGATGTCGTGTGGAAAGACGATGAAAACTTCACGATTAAGAGACCCAGCTCGGAGAACGCAACATAACAAAGACCATCCATCTAGGCTACAAACAACCTCCACCATTTCAAGTGAGGTGGCAGATATGGATGATATTTCATCCATCCATAAGTACTTTATTGGCTATGTATGGGAAATTGACAGAGCATTCGATGCCAAAAGAGTATATTTTTCATTGTGAAATAACAAGACATCTAGAGAGCTAGCAGCAGTCCACTAGTAAAGGGTAACATGTCACTATTCAAGGGAATCGACAACAACAGGCGTCAATTATGAAAGCAATTGAAGTTTTCTGGAGTAGTCTAGCCTTCACACAGAAATGAATAGTTGGCATTGGTTGATTATAATACTGGGAAAAGACAAGAAAGACGGTTGCAGTGAAGGAAGGTTCTTTTTGATGAAGTCATTTTCTATGCCGTACATCTTGAAATATATATTAAAAATGGCGGAAACTTCCAGAATTATTCCCTCCCCCCCCCCTAGGGTCAAAATGAAATGAATAACGAAAGGAAACTACACAATACAAATGAAGGGTTTAGAGCTGGAAAATTAATAAGGGGATGACAAAATAAGTGCAATTGTATAATACAGGATTAATCTGTAACAGTCGATGTTTTATAATAACCATGGTAAAGACAAAAGTTGAACCTACATTTTTGGAAGCATAGAGGTGGTTTTAACTTCTGGATAATTAGTGCTTCAGGTTTACCCAAATTTTTGATCTCACTTCGTTTAAATGATTTGGTTGAACCTTTAACAGAATTTTGAAACAATTCCCCAAAGAAGTTGAGTAGACTAAATTCACAACGTTGTCTGTTAATAACCTGAATATTCATTTCTCTTCTGGCTTTGCTAGCCAGGCTGGGTATTGTTCTTGAGCACGTTTTAAAAGCAGGCTCACTGTAAGGTTGGTGAACTTGTATGCATCTAATGATGTGGCCTAATGAGTTAAACTGTCTTTGATACAATCATCAAGAAGCTTTTTGAAGCAGAAAATTATTTGGAGCTCAAAAGTTATAGGTGGAAAAAAATAACAGGTCATTTCTTTTTCAACTGCTTCTAGCCTGAATTATTAGAGAAGTCAAACCCTAGGTCGAATAGTTTACTGGACTAATCGAACAAGACAAAAACTAGGGCATAGCTCTTCCATTTTAATGACTAACTGTAGATCTTAGGAATGCAAGCAATGCATTGAAAGTTAAATGAACCAATAGTAAGCAAGAGGTTTAAACAGCGTAATGACAATAAGAGGATTATCTGAAACATGTGATGTCGTTTAGCTACTTCAAATTGTCAAAAGGATTAACTAATTTAAAATTTTTGAAGAGGTATCCATTAATACAGGTTAAAATTATTTATGACCACCATAAATTCTTTGGCGTAACAAATTGAATAATGGATAAAGAAAAAAAGAAAACGGTAGAATTCAGGACGCGCATTCTTTCCTATATGGAACTTGTCAGTTGGATGTACCTGCCTCCTCCTCCTAGACTTGAACTCAGGACTGATCTGTGGCTCTACTCTTAAAACTATGCTGTTTAGTATTCTATACACTTCATAGTGAAGTCTTTTCACTGCATGCGGTGTTTTACTGCTTAAATCCAAATGTACTAATAATTTTTACTTTCTCTTTATACTTGTACCAGATATATGTGAATGGTTTTCAGTTCAGTGGTATTTATCTTGCCTGAATTGCATATGTTTTGCATTCCATTCCATTCGAATTGCTTAGTGCTTAATACCAAAATGTCAATACTTTACAGCTGGTTCACTGTTATGATTCTCACCTAGTCATTCGAATGTTGAATGTAGTTGTACACAGTTTATTTATGAAATATAAAGAACAAATTATCTTTGCTTGACCATTTTCAGACATATCAAAGGATGGTTTTATGGACCACATGTTTTAACACTTCAAAGATAAGAATAGTCTGTTTGAACAAATATATTTTAAAGTAAATAGATTAAATACTCTCTTCCAAAGTAACATCGAAGTTTTGTTTGTTTTTCTTGACCAATAGATTGTATATGAATCATTCACCCAATAAAACTGGCTTTTTCTGAAGTTTCTGGTCGAGATTAACTCTCTGGAATAGTACAAATTGTGAAATTTACTCCACGTTATCATTTTGGCTATCTTAGATTGCCGACGTTTGGCAGACTAGTATTTATTCTGGATGGTGATTGAAGGTGACATGGAAATTTGGACCGGGGCCGGATTCGAACTAACGATTTCCTACCAGATACTCTACTTCGTAGCTCAGTCGGTAGAGCGTCGGGCCGGAAATCCAGTGGTCGATGTTTCAAACCCGGTAGTGGTCCAAATTTCCATTTCGTCTCCAATCATTACTCCACGTTGTTATCTAGTTTTCTAGCAGCATAAATTGCTACTTATTCATGCAGCTACTCTCTTTCTTTGGAATAATTTGAAGTCAGCTTGTATCAAACATGTATTTTTCGCATTGGTGTTGGCTTTCGTTTATAGTATTCATGAGGTGAAAGCGTTATTCCAACAACAACAAACGTTCCACCTATTCTAAGGGGTAATACGCTTAAAATGACTATTCATACCCGATGGTCGCTGGTTAGAATGCGGCCACAGTCCAGATTTTCATCTCGCCTTCAATCATCACCCAGTATAAATACTAGTCTGTCAAACTACGGCTATCTCAGATAGTCAAATGATATTCATCAAATCTTGATTGTTTCTGTTTACTAACTTAGTCCACCGGGAAATGAAATTTTTCGTAACACGGTAATTAGATCACTCAACATTCATACTGATGTTAATGAAAGACACTCATTCCCAGGAAGATGTAATTGTTTTTCAATATGAATCATCTGATTCTTAACATATGAACATGGTCGTCAAACTTGAATGTTAATCAGATGTTAAGCAACTGGACTAATGTCTTTCATATATTCAGTATCGATTCGGTTTCAAACATGATTGAGATGATGAATTCTGTATTAGATGCATGAAAAGCTCTCACCTTTAACAAAAGGCCTAGTCACTATTGATCATTTGTGTTGTTATGTCTACCCGAATGCAAAAGTAAATGCTTCACTGTCATATTATACTATTCTATGCATATTCTTCAACTATAAAAGGTCAATTTATGCAAACAATATTTGTATAAAAGATCATCTGTGATTTTATAGCCGCTAAAAATGCAAATGAGTCCGTTTTCACTTGAAATGTCAGATGAAATCGAGCGAAGGGAAACCGCAATTAGGGTTGAAAGTGAACGTAAAATTGGCTGGCATAAAATGTACCTTACTCAAAACAAAGACAATGTAATTGTACTAAATCACTTGAATATTGGTGAAACTAAACAGCAAATAGACTACGTTTTATCCTCGAACTGAACACCTGGTCGTTGCTAATGTAGCTTTTACGTCCTTTCTGATGACACAGGCCTATGAATCATTTTTGAAATTGTGTCGTTAGGCTGGTCGACATAAAACTGTGGTGCACTGAGTTTAGCATTTTATATTCAGCACAGAAGTTTCGCTTTATTTGAACTTTGTGCATCAACTGGTTACTGTTAAAATCTTTGACTTTATTACTATTTATACATACCATAATCTCGATGAACCATGAGACACCCTCAGCTCGTATATTAGTGCCGAAAGGAATGTAGCTTAGATGAATAAAGATTTTTTACTGTTTCTCCTTGCAATAAAGGCTTCATGCAGTGTATTGAATAAAGGCTAAAATTAGTGTCCTTATGAAAACAAGCTTTTTGGCATACTCCAACCATATCTGCCATATGAAATGCATATATGGAATTAGCACACATGGATACTCCATTAATTTTTCAACTGATGGATGGTTTATGTAGCCACAGAGTTTCTATCCACATCAATGTTTGAACGAATTTCTCTCAGTCATTTGATTGAACGACAGAACAACGTGTTACTGTGAACCTTAACACATCTAACTATAAAATATTACTTCCAATATCATCATTTGTTAGTTTGTTACACTTTTATGTGAACAGATGCAGTGAATATGAAAGAAACTAGAGTCAGAACTGGAACTAAATTAGCTGTTTGATACAGTGTCATTGCTGCTCTAAGCATTTCAGCTAAGTTTTAGATCGCTGTGACTAACACTTGGCTACACTGAACATTAGATTTCAGCAGGAATAAAAATGATAACATGTATGTTGGCAGCTAGTTAATAGTTATACATTTGATAATCATTAGTGATGACTAGCATTCATTCAATAACTCATTGCCTAAATGTAATCCAACAATTGATTGCATTTTGTGTACGAAATGTTTTTCTTTTATCTACCCACCAGGTTGTACATCGTGATCTGAAACCATCCAATATTTTGTATGCAGATGATTCTGATCCGTCGTCTTCGCTAAGAATATGTGACTTCGGCTTTGCTAAACAACTGAGAGCTGAAAATGGTCTGTTAATGACACCGTGTTATACTGCGAATTTTGTTGCACCAGAAGTAAGTTGTTTTACTCATCCACCTTTCCATACGTCTTCCAACATCAATAATCAATATCTGCAACCAAATGATCAGTAGCTTAGTCGACTAGGTAATTCATCACCATTCAATGGTATTTCTTGGTGGTCAACAGTTCGTGAAGTTTTGAACTAATATGACAGTCATCTGAACCAGTAATCTGCATTGATTGGTTACTGGAGGGTAGCAAACTTCATGCTGTTTAGTCACATGTGTTGATTAAATTCTAGCGGTCGTTTCGCAGTGCGGTCACCTAGCTACGAGACACCATCGTGATGCACCAAGAGTGATTTCAGTTGGATAGAGGCAACTGGTAAGAAGCCCTAGACCTAGGTTTCGTGCTTTTTGATACTAATCAGCAAGGGATATCTGCAACCTCCAAGGGACTAAAATCCCACCTGAGATTCGAACTCATGTCACCCGGTGTTGCATTCAGTGATGTTACCACTGAGCTAATATAAGTAACAAATAAAGAGGAATAGACGTACAGTATAGATAATGCAACTTGTCAAATGAGGCAGTAAAATATGACATTAACTCAACTGTGCAATGAATTATGCGAATGTGTTTAAACATTTTGCTTTGAATTGTGGACTGATATCCACTCTATGCATATCTTGTGATGTTACTTTACAGATGAGTGGATTTTATAAATGTATAATTGGATAGTTCATGTAGAATACCCTTCCAGTTGTAGAACAGATATCCAGGCAATTCTTCAAAGCTAATGACCAAATTTAAGTAGAAAAAACTGTAGACGAAGAACGATGAAAAAATAATCTCATTTCTTTTTGCTGATGAATAGTTAGTATTGATTTCTCAATCATACAGATATAACACAGAACAAATAGCGTCTCGTGAGCAATCATTTACCAGTTTTATTTAACAGTTAACACCCAGCATTGCATAGGTGAAGGTATACAAACGTGCTAATCTCGATAATTATATACAACAACATCTTGAAGATTAAAATTTTTATCTTTGTCACGATTATTAGTAGTTGCATCTCTGGCCACTGTTGAATTTCACTGATACATACAAGTATTCAAAGCCAACAAATGACAAAGTTATCACAATTCACCTAATTACTCAAGTGGTATTTATTCATGTGATCAATATTAGACTTAGTATTCACTTATGTGTATGACTGCATATGACTCATTGATCCCCTTTTTGAGTAGACGACGTAATGACTCAATCACTTATATGAACTATAACTCCTGCATAAGTATATATGTAACATGTGAAAGGGTTTCTCGTATTTTCAGTGTAATAATACTCGAGGTCACGATTCATTTTATAACTTTACAAGGCCTCATAAACCGATAAAGATTATTGTATCAAATTTATTGAACAAAATGACAATTTGTTCATATTCTTTATTTTGTGAGTAGTAGTATAGTAAAGCGTATACACACCTAGTTAAAATATGTTTAGTGAACAAAAAATATAGTTATTCATTCTTTAGGAGCTGCTCAATACAAATTACATGTTTGTTTGTTTTGACAATCATAATTTGAATGCATTCTAAGCGGGAAATAAACTATGTAGCTATCTCTGGAATTTTTATCTCTATTACTGGAGACTGTGGTCAGTAACATTTTTCAGTTATTTAACTCTTATTTGACTTTTTGTCAACCTGATTTATCGGTACGGCTTTTTCTGGAAAGTACTTTACTATTCATCGTGCTTTGAAAACTCACCGTAGTATAAACCGTGAGCGTGCTACCGGTCAGCTTTAGAAATCTGCCATCGAAATCCATACTTTCTAGTTATGTCCCTTTTCTGTTACTCCCCATTGTTGAGAAAACCTAATTATCATTGTATTTTCTGAAATTAATACTGCACAAAGTATTTCTGTCAAGAATCTGTTTTTTATTAGAAATGCTGTTTCATACACCATTGAGATATGAGATGTGAGTCTATCTATGACATAACTTACTTTTCAGTATCACAAAAAGTATGTATTTATTCACTTTGGTTTGCAAAAACAGGTACTTAAAATGCAAGGTTATCATGCTGCGTGTGATGTATGGAGTTTAGGTGTGCTAGTGTATACAATGTTGTTTGGACAAACACCATTCGCATTCAAACCAGATGATACACCAGAGGTGATCTTGTCTCGTATAGAATCTGGACGATTAGATCTAGTGAACAATGATTGGAACAAAATATCTGACTCAGCAAAGGTATGTCTTTCTCGTCTTTTTTCTAATGGTATTAAACGTCCAATATATACATATAATATACGTAATCGAGTTGTGATACCAAAGAGGAAGAATATTTTATGTGGGTCAGCTATTCCGTTTGCAGTTATCAATTCACTTGTTCTATGGAAGCAGTCCTGTTGACATCTGGTGGAGGAATTACGTTTTTTCATGCTAGAACTCATCGCCTAGTGTTACTAAACACACGTGAAATATCTTAAGCAGTTTGTTAATAGCTCTTTCTTTCTCCAGACATTCTGTGTTATGTATCATGCTTTGAACAGCCACTTAAAAGAAAGACATCAGACTCCAAATTCTCCGGACTGCAGAAGCAATGGCAGCCTAAACAAGAAACTTGAATTTAGTATATAAAAGAGTCACATTTATTGATTACTGTTACTACTTTCTATGTATTAGTGAATTCTTAATTGCTTCTCTATCTAACATGCTTTTCTTTGGAGCTTGGGGGCTAAGTAATGTCCCTTGGAATTTTAGTAACATTACCTATTTACTTATTTTTACTGATGAACAACTGAAATGTAAGTCATCTTTAACTACCAGAGTTTCCTTAATTGGTTAGTTATTTGATGGCATATTCACTCACAGTTATACAAATACTCACTGAACATTGTGATCCATTTTTTTGTCCAAACTTATCTCTGCCTATTTCACTGTACTTGTTTTTATTCAGTGGTTTAAACTATCCCACTTCAATAATTGGAAACACTATAAAGGCAGACATTCATTCCCACTGTCTCTTTTCAAACTTTACCATTACATTTAGAAATTATTAATCATACACGTCTGAAATCGTTATGATTTATGTGATTTTGAGTACAGTCGTATGGTGCTAATAGTAATAGTTATTATCATTGTTATTACCATAACGGTAGTGATGACAATGTTTATTTACGTACAGTTCATAACTTGATTTAACAGAATTCATGTAAAGTTTACTTAGATTCATTCATAATTTTAAAACCACGCATATATCTACAGAAATAAAGATAGAACTTGGAAAAGGAATAGTTGAAATAGGTTTCCACTACTGAAGGTTAGTGGCCTGCGTATAAGTTTCGGTTACATTGGTTCTGTAACTTAAGCGAAGGATGTTACTGATGTTACTCAAATGAAAGGCATAAAGACAGTTGAATCGAAAGACATACATGATAACTACTTTAAGCGTGATCTGATATACCATTGTCAGTCTTAGTGCATTCTGTGACAAATTTTAAGACAAAAAGCTAATTCAAAAATTTTTTGCCTGTATGTAGTTATGTCCGTTTTTTTTCTTATGACTAAAAGTCATCCTGCACACTTTTTTCAAAGTGCAAGAAAGGTATTCAGCAACAGGATGAAATAATCCCATTCAGAAATGTTCCATTACTGCAGGAAAAAGTGTGAAATAAGAATTTCGGCTTACCCATCACACATCAATGACGTTGGTCTTACAACAAAAAACATGAGGCTTATAGACTTTACTGCTAAGGGAAAGTGCAAGATAAGTAGTATTCTGCAGAAAAGATTTTTCATGCCCTGGAATTGGCCACGTGAATTTCCTTTATGCAATGACTACAGATGTGGACACTTCTTAAGAATATCTTAACTACATCCATAGCGGTAGAAGTAGTATTCTAAGAAGTTTCTTTGAAGCAGTTCTACCGTAATCGACCAATAATATCTCTGAATGGACCTGAATGAACAGCACGTATTAAAGCTGTGATCAATTGTTATAGTTTGGAATGAGTTGGCTATAATCTTCATAAAAAGCTCTTGATCCCTGAAACTTTCTATAACCAATCGTATTGCACAGAAGTTTTGAGAGAAAGTACATGGACTAAAGTATTAGTATTAGATTGGTTGAAGGGGCGAAAGGCTTGAAAATGGCCAAGGTCATTGAAGATATCTAAACTATTATATTTTATATATTTTGACGTTGCAATACACCTTCGTTACCTTGCCTCCTTTTACATTTACCAAGAAACTGGGCGACCACTAAGAGGTGGAGTCTGAAAAGTATTGTTTAGGCGTTGACATATATATATATATATATATATATATATATATATATATATATATATATATATATATCAATAATTATACGTTTGTATAACTCAGGCTATATCAGGTCACTACAAAAATATAACAAGTTACAATGGAGTGATTAGAAGTGGTGACTGGGGTTATAACAAGTGGCGATGGGGACATAAAATCAATGTTATTCATGTTTGCATCGTTGAATCTAAAAACCTAAAATATCACTGTTTGTCACAGCCAAGTCGTCTACTTATGAGTTATATATTGTAAAGCAGTAAATGCCATAAATCCAGTTTCAAAGAGGAGGGGTTTAAGATTTACTTTATGTACAGTGAACTCATGCATCACATTTAGAACAGAATAAAATTCAGGTGTGTAGCAGTATGAAAAACAGTCAATTCATATGAACTTTTGTTTCCACTCATGATCAAACATATTCTTGATATTAAACTAACCAACAACTATGCGGTAGGTAGTTCTGAAAAAAAACGTATTGCTTATTAAAATGATGATAATTGATTATTTCAGAGTGTATAACATTGTCACTGTAATGAGGTTTGTATTCAGTGAAGACCAGACTCAGGTGTCTCCTACTAATTGTGAGCGACGAATACTTTAGAATTCTTTAACACGTATTTTTAGTCCTATATCATTCATAATAACTAAAAATCCATAAGTTCCTGTTACTGAAACTCACGTGTTACACGCAAATACATGTATTTTGGACACCAGAAATAGACTCCTACTTGTAGTATACATTTTGCAAAATTGTAGACCCTTTCCATTATTAACTATTCAGCAATTGGTTTGAATTCAGCTTCATTTATCTCAGCTAGACTAAGTGAGTAGTGTGCCACAAATCTCCAAGCAATGAGGTGTGACACAGTCCAATACTCAAATTCATATTAATTTATTTAATTAGTTGTATTTTAAAATGATTTTTTAAGAGTGGAACTAAATTGCATACTTTGTAATTCAAGATACAAAGACTAACTTATTAGTGTTCCCAGTGTTCATGTTTTTCTATAAAGAAATTTTTGAATACCGCCAATTCCTCACTGTCTCTCTTCATGAAGAACATTTTTGTTTATCAGTTTTTGCATATATTTATTTATGTATATTTTATTCACTTCATAATATTAAGGCTGCATCTCATTGATCTTATGAAATAAGTTGGCTGCACCTTGCGTAATTTCTTTTTTTTCATGTCTCTTCACGTCTAACGTATTAATGTCAGAGAGATGACATACTTGTCAGTAGCTACATTCCAGTTTGAAAATATTCAACCTTTAGAAAACTGTATCGATCCATCTCCTCAAATCTTCTTCTCATTACTGTTTTCATTTTTGATTTCCTTCATTCGTTTACTTCTCACTGTCACTGTGTCGATAAGATTTTAAATGACGAGAATTTTGATTATAGCTTATCTATTCATTATATATATATATATATATATATATATATATATATATATATATATATATATATATATATATATATTATCCGAGGTTGGATTATTAGGGAGACGAAAAATGCTTATTTTCTATAAAATTGGCCAACCTATCACATGAATTTCGACCACTTTGTTTCAACAATTAACAATCGATGCCAACTGTATCAATGTATTGGATGTTTTTCATTTCATGTTGTTCATATTGCTGTTCTAAGGGGTTACTAACTCTAAGACTCTCTGCCGAATTTCATGGTAAACTTCAGAAGTCTAGGCCTAAGTGGTCTTTGTTATGAATAACGTTTATTTCTTTATAACACGCTTACAACAGTTGTGTATGATGGCTTCCTGCAGTTGGGTTCTTTTGTCTTCTGCTTGTTGACAATCCATTGTTGTATCATCAGAAAAGTAGGAGACTGTTACTCATAACTTATCAAGAATAACCGTGTTCGTAGTCTTGAAAAGTAATCTGCATGCCCTAAATCCTTCGTACCCTTGTTCAAATCATATGAAAATAAAAATGAATTCCAGGGTTTAGTAGCAGTTACTCATCGACCTGTAATTCTGCTAACAGTTTCAATTTGAAGACGTATGCAAGTACTCTTTTATGAAAATGAACTCTAGCGTCTATTTTTTAAATTTTTGGGCTATTTAATTTATCTTACAAGAGTTATTGTTATTTTTCTGATGCATCATATTACGATATATGATTTGCATAAAGAAAAATATCTTCAGAAGTGCGGTTGTCGTGGACATTACCATCGATGGAAATGTTAGAAACACCTACTAAGATGGCAATCAGTAGTTGTCTATAGCTCAATAAAATATCAGGCTAACCAAGAAACCTGTCTAACCAAATGGCTGCCATGATGTGAATCAATAAAAAGTCAGCTATCATTTCGTAACCGTCTTTGAAGTTCAGTGAAATCTAAATGAGGTACATTTCTGAAGCAATTTTAACAGTAGTTGATCACCACGCTTTATAATTACGAATGGAAACTTCTTAGCCCCTATTGCATTTCAAACATGTCCTATTTTTAATTTAATCCAAATCATCACAGTGATGACTGTGCGATACATAAATACATTTGATAGACCGTTTACTCTAAGTGATTAGGGACTTTCTGTAATGGTAACTGATTGCATTTTCAAAATTCTTAGTCGAGATCGAATTTCCGCAATCTATCCTAGCCATATTTATTCATTGTGAAGGCAACATCCGAATCCCTTGACTTGGATGATACCCAGTGGTTGGTGAGAAGGTGCTTTATGTTGCTGATAGGCATAAATCCTAATAGTCGATTTAATTTCCGACTTTTAACGGACTGTCGCTTCAGTTGAACAATATGTACTATGCGTTACAACGATCCTCTGAAAACAACGGTTGGTATTAGAGTGCTTATTTGGACTGCAATCACAAAACCGTTCAAGTTGTTATTCGCCCAAGTACGGCTGATCTTAATATCATTATATTATTTGTGCCTTGGGTTTCTAGTGGAACATAGGACTTCAGTAGCACATCTCCATTCCACTCTGTCCTCTGCAGTCTTCTCAACCTGACTCCAACACTCCCCACAAGCTTTCATTTCTTCCCCACATGATCTCCTCCATGTCACCCTCAGCTGGGACGCCCAACTTGTCGTTTCCCATTTGGGTTCTACTCAACGGTCTGTCGCGTGATGTCCCCAAATGGTCTTCTCAGTGTATGCTCAATCCTTCCCCACCTTCTTCTGCACATTTGTTGGGTGATGGGTTCTTGGTTGGCTCATTGCCCGGCCACAATGAGTTCCTTGTTGGTTATTCTTACTATTCTGGCCATCTGGTCTTCAGTATCGAGTGAGCATAGGCAGCATCTGTTGATGAAAGTTTGTGGTTTGTTGGAAATGCTTTTCGTAACGAGCCAAGTTTCTGAACCATATGGAAGCACTGACTTACTTGACTGAATTAGTGTTGACAATCTGGATCTTGTTTCTTTGTGCTGAGTGCAGTGCAGTCGATCTCCACACTGGTTTCAGGTTGATGAAGGCCTGTCATGCTTTTCTGATCCTGGCTTTGACGTCCTCATCTGTTCCACTTGTGGTTGAAACGATGCAGCCTAGGTAGGTGAAAGAGGTTACTTTCTTTAAGTTTCTTCTGTTGATGGTGATTGGTGCTTGTTGTTGTTGTTGGTTGGGTATCTTCATCACCTCTGTCTTCTCTACACTTACCTAAAGTCCCGTTTTCTCTGCCCTGCCTCTTCTATCAACTTGTCGGTTTTTGCCTGTAGATCTTCTGGCTTGTGCGACATTAGACATAAATCATCATCGGCGAAATCCAAATCTTTTTTCTGGGGCCTTTTCATCGGTCCAGCCAGCGTATGTCCATCTTCTCACAGCTTCTCACATTTGTCTGTTGCATGATCCAGTCTAGTCCAGTCCAGTCGACCACAATCAGGAAGATCATCGGTGATAGTAGCAGTCTTGTATTACTCCTGTCCCCTATCTTCACTCCAAAGGCATCACTGAGCTTTCCATTGTGAATCATTTGGCATGTGGTGCTATCCATATAGCTGTTGAATGAGGTTGATTAAGGTTTGTGGCACCAAAACCGTAGTGTTGAAGCAGTTTCCAAATTACTTCTCAGTCGACGCTGTCGAAGGCCTTTTCAAAGTCGATGAAGTTGAGGTTGAGTTGACTGGCATTCTATGCTCTGTTCTATGATGATGAGTAGCGTAGCGTTGCAATGCGGTTCGCACATGTTTTGTTCTTCCTGAAGGCCACTAGCCAGCCTGTTCCGGTCGTAATTTTGAGTCCAAGGCATCTTTTAGTCTCTCTAGGATGATGTGGCTTAATATTTTGCTTGGTGTGGGTGTGGACAGTAGCATAATTCCGCACCAGTTCTTTGAAAAGCTTAGGTCTCCCTTCTTTGGAAGTTTGACAAGGTAGCCCTTCTTCCAATCTGCAGGTAACTTTCCTTCCTCCCAAACCTTCTGCAATAGTGTTGTGAGCGTGTCCGGTGTTGTCTCTGTGCCTGTTCTCAGTGCTTCTGCTGGAATCCCATCTGGTCCTGCTGCTTTCCTGGAGTTCAGCGACTTTATGGCGTTCAGAACTTTGGCTTTAGTAGGAGGGCTTGTGTTCACTGATAGTTCTGTGCCTGCAGGTGGTATTTCTGGACGAAGTGCAGGTGGTGGTCGATTCAGGAGTTTTTTGAAGTGGCCACCCCATCGTTTCCTTCGTTTCTCATCTTTGGTAACTAAGTTTCCTTCACTACCTTTCATTGGTTTCATCTGCGTTGATCTCTTGTCTCCCAGATAGTAACCTGGTTATTTAATATATCATGTTGTCAGGTCTCTCCTGCCAGCAGCCTGTTCTGCTTCACCTGCCAATGTGTCGTAGAAGTGTCTTTTGTCTTTCTGCGCACTCTTCTTCATTTGTTTGTCCAGCGTTTTATAGGTTGTGTTCAGTTCCTGTTTTCATTGTTCATCCCTGCACTGCACTGGTTTATCTTCTGTTTCGCCATCGTTCTCATGGCTGATCTTACAAGGGATTAAACTACAGTTTGTTTCTGAGACGTATCACAAAGTGAAGAATTATTATTGATACATCTGATGAAATGAACTGGAGTTATACTCTATCACAATATCCATATTTTGTTCATATACTAATATATATTTTACTACCTTCAGAATCACTACATTTTTTTCTATACATTCTTTGTTTCACCCGACACCCAAATAATGTGTACATAAGATGCTTTCCTTATCTACCAACTTTGATTTCATACTGAAGTTCAACACTATGAGATTTTCATGCATCTACCAATATTGTTTTCTTGTTTATGATATTTATGAAACAGTCCTATCTATGCTTCCCGGAAATTGTTTGTTTAAACTGGTAAAATAATAAGTTACTTTTCTTATTTAGCATGCTGCTAAGTGTTCTTGACACGGGTAATAACTGTTTTTCAAGACTAAAACGAGTTACTCCTGAGGCAGATGGTTTTGAAATGGTAAATAGTGATTATAATGAAGATTTGCCTTGTTAACTTTGCAACTCTGCACCCGAGTAGTGAGTCTCTGTTCAGACCCCGCTTCACCTACTTTGCTGTGAGTGAACCCGTACTATCGTAAGCCTTCGCACAATATGTGTGATTCAAAGCTTGCTACATAATGTCTTCCGGCTTGTTACATTATTTCTACAGTTTCTTATCAATCCAGATCTTATTAATACATCGTACAGTTACCAAGTAAACAGCTCTTGTGTTGAGCTAAGGTGAAAGTTTGCTTGTCAATATTAAGTGTTTGAGAAATCACTGAACAATATTTTCGTAGAATTCACATTGGGCCGGTAATAAGTAAGCAAATAATTTCAGTATTAAAGTTTTTGAAGTTATATGTGAGCAGTGAAATTTGTAGGAAAGTGTGAATTTAGCCATCTGTTCTTGCATAATATTCCAATATGGTTCCCAACTCATGAATTTTTTAAATAGTATGGTATATATTGATGTCTTTTTATCCAAAGGTAGTTGACTGACCAATCTTTCCTTTCACTTATCAAACACTCTAGTAATTGAACGAATAAGTAAACTGTGATTGACAGCGTGATAACGGAGCTTGTTTGTCATTCACCACTTCTGTGCAGTTAGTTTCATTATCCTAGACAAGTACTATGTATTTATTGTTGTCTTGTTCACTCGGCATCTTGAAATCTATGTGGAAATTGACTGTTAGTAGGAACATCAGGCTTTTTATACAGTAAATATTATGTTTACAGTTTGCTAAATTAGCATCGTCTGTTGATAATAGTCCGAATGAAGACGCTAGTTGTGTGTAATTCTGGGCTTTCAAAAAGAATAATAGCGTTCAGTTAAATTCGCACATAAAATTGGCACATTCTTCATTTCTTCAAAGAGGGTCAATATCACTTTATATGATTAGTTTCCATTCATTAACCGATGAACTCCAAATCAAACTGATTTCCATTCTGACCTATATTTACAAAACAATGAATGATCTTGTTCATTTGTTCGCCCCCTTAAATTCACTGATAGTTGGGAGTCTTTTAAAATCAATTATTTTGCAACTGTAACCTAAAAAATTAGTTGTCCACCTAACAGTTCTCACTGTTAAAATGTTTGTAACCAGTCAACTTGCAGATGTTCTTGGTGTAAAATACTGTCTGAGAGTAAATTTTCATTAGAAATAAGCAGATATAGTTCTCTACCTCTAACGGATTAGTAAAATTATCATGTAAATATTTATTTTGGTTTACCGTTTTGTTGTTCAGCGATAAAATCATTCTGCGTTCCACTGATATGAATGCAGTATCTATAGGTTGATGAGGAATAATTTCATTTCTTCGTAAAGCTTAAGATTTACTTAATATAAACAATTCATTTTAGTGATTTAATTCTACTGTTAAGTCACTCTTCATCTTTTTCTAACAGTCAGTCACTAACTAACTAGAACTATTCAGCGTGCTAATCAAATGCTGTAAATTACTGAGCTTCTGAATAGTACACACATAGAAAACTTTTCAACATTCGTGGCAAAATGCGCTTAAAATGAACTTGAGGAAATCTATACGACGGTGTAGATAAGGAACAAATCTAAAACACTTCCTAATTTAGGAAACAAGGTGACACACATGTGATCCACTTGAATTATGTTTTGACCATTTCATTTAGTCTACAGTTATGAGTCCATGCTTTGGTCATGTAAACTTCATTCGGTAAAGGGATATCCCTTGGATCAAGGGCACAAATTTTCCTGGTTCACTAATTTTTCTGACTTTTTTGACATTACTCGAATATAACTGTTATTCTTTCTGATACTGAATTTGAAACTATAGTCACTGTTTTCATTCAGAAAAAGCATGTTGTGAATCATTCCAGTGTGCATATCTTCCAGCCTTATTTATTGGTTTGTTTTCCAAACCTGAAAGTTTATGCATAACTCAGAGATAAAAAGTAGACCTTGTGTAGACCGGCCCATGCAAGTTAGCTGACCAGATTCAGGTGATCCGAAGTAATTCGGCTTTATAAGCTGCATTTGCTCGGGTACAGTGGTGGTGGGTTTGGCCTGAAACGAGCAAACTGGCCTTTCAGTGGTTAAATAACTTTGATATGACAGACAAAATCGACAGATCAGACTGTGTGGTTTCTAACTAGCCAAGTTGTTCAGTAGTATGTAATTCGATAACTGACATATTGCACATTGGTTTTACAGATCCACGTTATGCCTCAGAAAAAGAAAGATAAACGAAATAAGGTAGTACCTGGCATCAGGGTGTGCTGGTTCCACTTTTATACTTTGCATTGAGAGATTATCATTAAAATTCAAAACATGACAGAATAGTTATGAAAAGTGACATGAGTCTGTAGTGTTCAACACAAATAGTGCTAGGATGATTAAGACCTCAAATGGCGCTAACTGCTCTGTTTCCATGCATTGACATAGCATAACTCAGTATGTGGCCCTCACGCATTTCGGTGCATACTGAAATATTCAATGAACACTGAAACTTTTACCGGTTTACCTATAGTGACTAAAACTTTTTATACCATTCATAATTTCTCTGATTATAAGCCGGTTCAGGACAAGATAAGATCAGGACTTAACTCACTTGAGTTATGAGTTCCAGATTTGATGTTGGTGTAGCTACTTTGGAAGCATCAATTTGCACTTGTCAAGTAAGAAATATCCACCAAAAATACTCAATTTTTATGGACAATGTTCACTTTCTTTTATTTGGATATGTCATACCACCTACATAAGTAGTAGGTTGGGAATTGTTGACTACTGCAAAATACTTTGGAACGTTATGGAATGGAATATTGCCAAGAAAACAGATTAACCGTTTACGAGGAATGAATTTTTTCATTTTTTGACGGAAACGAAATCCGGTAGATACGTAGAGGGGCCTTAAAGTTTCGTACTCTTTGCGTTTATACCCATTTATTTTATTGTTCGACAAAGTAATCAACAATTGTAAGTCTACGTATATTATTTGTTTTGCGTAACCACTAAATTACTTCTCCTTTTACATTGGTGATATTAGCCCTGATAACTACTTATCGCTTTTTTTTCGATACTTCTTCAGTACGTAGAAAAGATCTAAAAATCAACTGGGTATTCACCAACTACAGATTTTTTGTCACTAAAGTAGAACTCTGTACTCAAACCCATGAAACTAAATGAAAAATGCTGCAGTAACGCCTCTATTAAAAGAAGTAGCTAGTCAGACACTTAATAAAAGCGGAGGTGTTACATCTAATCAGAACTTTGTTATTGTTAATCTGATAAAGAACATTATGCCATGAGAATACCGTAATCAAACAAACCAAAGATTTTTGTTTAAGCTATAAAGGATTTTGTAACAAGATTGTATTCTGTTCTCAATTAAGACGGTATCTAGCACTTCGAGTGAGCTGAAACTCAAAAGTTACTCATAGAAGTGAAATGTAAACAGAAGTTACAACTCTGTTTCAAAAAGACTTCAAAGTCTAACACAAGTGCCAGATTTTATGGCAGACCAAAAATTCAAAAACCAGAGATTCTACTGAGACCTGTTAGAAATATTCATGAGGAAAACTTAAGCCGTTCAGCAACATATTTCTTCAAATCCTAAAAGTGTAGAACATTTGGAAGGCAGACTGTTAAGCATCGTTATGAAAGGTGAGGAAATCATGCACGCTCTGACACAACTTCTCGTTTTGCAGTTTTATCAATGGTTAGTGTGGTTACTATTGCAAAAGGTACACTCAAAAGCGGACATGCTTCACTAGTTAGACGTCTGACCACCTTCAGTAGCAGATTGTATAAAACACTTTAAAGCAATATCTAGAGTCTAAATATTTTACTTTCAGTATTAAAACATACTATCAGACCTATGGAGTTACAGCGGACTTGCTATCGCCCCTAATTTTGGTGGACCTTTACATTAAGATTTTGGGAGACACTGCAACGATCCACAATATATCATAGTTATAAAGATAACATTTTGTTTTTATTGAGCACCGACATCCAAAACTTTTTTAAATAAAGTGATTGGTTAGACGATGAAAACGAACGGGGAAAGAAAAGATCTTAATAAAACCATGAGTGTTAACTAGTAGTAATGCCATATCAAAATATACATCTGTACAGATCTAAAGAGTATCCACCTCATGTGTTGCTAAAGGCTGTCTCGAAATTTTGAGTCACTTGGAATTAATCTTAGTTAATATGCAAGATTAGTGAAGCCAGGTACATTGGAGGAAGTTTTAAAGTTTTGGCAGTTACGGTGACTGAATGCAGGTTATCTAGTAATTGTCTTTTAAAGAATGAAACAACTGAAGATTTAGGAAAAAGTGATCAAAAACCGTTGTATGATTGATTTTAATAT
Source organism: Heterobilharzia americana (assembly GCA_944470555.2). Classification (NCBI taxonomy): domain Eukaryota; kingdom Metazoa; phylum Platyhelminthes; class Trematoda; order Strigeidida; family Schistosomatidae; genus Heterobilharzia; species Heterobilharzia americana. The sequence continues at coordinate 78,921,222 of OX104134.1, read as the reverse complement.
AATATTAGAAAAAGGTTTTCATTTACACAAAGAAAGATCGACTTCTGAAGCGTTACATTAATTACGTCTAGCTCAGTGAACGAAATGAAAAGATATAGACTAACATTAATATGGTGAACTTCAGACAAAATAATTGAAAGGACAAGTTAAGATTATCTTTCAAAATGGCTATATTTAACTATAATTAATGAGTTCAAGTTCATGAATAAACATGTTTGTCATTCAATGGAATACATAACTACACATCAATTTCCTGCTTAACATGCATAACCTTATTTTGAAAATGATAGTCAGCTGTTTCTCCTTAGCTTCTTCTCTTCCTTTAGTCTGTATAATGCTGTTTGCTTATGTCTTATACAATGAAATTAGAAACTAAATAGTCTATGGGCATGGGCTTTGAAGATAAACCGTATCGATACTAGGTGGTGATCGAAAGTGAGAAGAAAGTCAACACCGTGGTAGGATTCGAACCAACGACCGTCAGGTTACCGGTTGTACGCTACACCAACTAAGCTTCGAGACCCAGCTGCTGACTAGATTTTAATTTCACTTCAGTCACTATGGGTTTTACCCGACTACCATATGAACTCGTGACGCGTTACTATCTCTTGATCGTACTCACACTGGCTGCCCAGTCATTAACCGGATCTCTTGGGTCATTTGGAAGAGCACCAGGTAAGTTGCCCGAAGACCTTTGGTTCAAACTCTGACGTGGCCCAGATTTTCATTTCCCCTTCAATCATTACCTAGTACCAACACAAGCCTCCCAAACCCGCACTGCCTCCGACTGTCAAACTGTATCAACAAATTATATTACACTTGCAAAGAAAATAATTGGGTAATCATTCTTATCCTACAAAGTACTTTTCTCTAACATAGTGCTTTGTTTTCCAGTAGACCTAATCTTCTCTTTCTTGATGTTATTCTTTGTTCTGATCAGTGACGTCTTAACAAAGAGAGATGGAACAGCTAAAATGTCGCATATTTTCTACCTGTATCTTTAGAATGGAAACATATATATATATATATATATATATATATATATATATATATATATATATATATATGAATTGTGTCACCATCATTTTAAACTGACAGCGCACTTCACAAAAACGTGAAGCAAGGAATCACAGTAAATAGGCAACACCACTTCAAGAAATTCTTAGACAAACAATCTGTTTGGTGACGCCAGTACAAATGAATGAAAAGTCGAGAGAGGTATTTTTTCTTTCCTAACTTATTCACTACTAATTGCACCTTCCGCTTTCTGTCAAAATCAACCTTCTAGACAAAAAGAAGTGGACAGTCGAGCAAACTTATGTTAATTATGTAGTCAATCGATGTTGACCAAAATTTGGGTATTTTTCGACAGTGATATCTAGTATTTTTTGATTACAATTAAATTTTGTTGCAGTACATAGAATTTGAAAGATGTTGCAAAGTTTTAGTTAATTCTGAAATATCTTTCGTTGACTATTAGTTGAAACATACATGTTGGTTATGGCATCAGATGAACCGCAGTGTAGATAGGAATGAATCACTTTATTTTAGGTTGTTCCACTTTCCATTTTCTGGCAAATAGTGAGAGAGTAGGCATTGTGCAATGTCATATGTGCTCAACTCCCATTTATTGAGTCACATTCACATGTGTGTTCCACCTGTTGTTCTGACCAGTTGGTCGACATCTCTAGTTTTAAAGCCAATAATGTTATTCATAACACAGTACCTTGACCTGTACAGTGGCTTTGGGTTGCACCATTACAATTATAAAACGTTAGAAAGACGAAACCTTTTGGTTAGGGTATCTAACACATCTTCAGTGCGTTATAAAGAATAAAAATGTATTTTTTCTTTTCATCACGTCAAATTAGAGTCTTTAGCTTTTAAACCGATCCTTTTGCATAATTTAAGCTGAAATGAAAACCTGAGTGGCTTTCTGACATTGGTTTAAATTTTGCAACGGCCCAACCTCAGTCATCATTTACTCAGACTTAAATAGATGTATATGAAACGGAAATCATTCTAACGATTAATTCTCATTTTTGCTATATTCGCTGGTGCACACAGACTAATAAAGGGAGTTACCATAATATTCCTACTACCAGGAAGCATTCGCATTTCCTTTTGGTATCAACTTCATCTTTCAGTACAACACAGTATAATACTCTATATTTTTAAGGAGTAAAAACTCAATGATCCCTTTTGTTAGTGAGTGACAGGTTGACATTGTCAAGCACTAAATAATTTCAAGATAAAATTGTTTGTAAAAATGATGTCAGTAGCATTCGCTTAGGTTATTTCCATTAACCCCAACTTTTAAAAGTATACAGTATGATATCTAAGTTAAACAACATTTTGATTATCATTTTGACTATCTGAGATAACATCGTATCTCAGTTAGTAAAGCACTGGGCTAGAAACTCAGTGGTCACTAGTCTGAATCCCGCGACAGTTCAAATTTTCATTTCACCTCCAATCTTTACCCAGTATCAACACTATGATAACAATTCTTTATTACCCATGGTTGCGGTTCCTGAAGGCTTGTTTGTTCATTCAGTTCCTCTGTAAAAATTTAGTTAAAATATATTCAGTGATCGTTTTCCACTTTGAATATAATATATATATATATATATATATATAATTTCTTCGCCTTCAAGGAAGCTGGTGATAGACCTCAATTCAAGTACAACATTCGGAAACTGAAGGACGAAACTACAAAGGAAATCTTCACTTCAGCCATCAAGACAAAATGGGAGATATCGAGCAACATCCCTGAAGAAACCTGTGTGGAAGAACACTGGAAGTCTTTGAAAGAGATGTGGAAAGAAACCTGCACAACAGTATTAGGAAGGAAGAAGAAAGAAGACAAGACAAGGAATGAATCTCGATGGACACATGGAAGCTGATAGAGGAGGGAGAGGAAGATGGTGAAGCAGAAGATAAACCAATGCAAGGATGAACAACGAGAAGTGGAACTGAGTACAATGTGCAAAACACTACACTGGACAAAGAAGTGAAGAAGAGTGCACGCAAAGACAAAAGACACTTCTACGAAACACTGGCAAGTGAAGCAGAACAGGCTGCAGGTAAGAGAGACCTGACAACATTGTATCAAATAACCAGGTTGCTATCTGGGAAGAGATCAACGCAGACGAAACCAATAAAAGATGACGGAAATTTAATAACGAAAGAAGAGAAACAAAGGAAACGATGGGGTGGCCACTTCAAAAAACTCCTGAATCGACCACCACCTGCACTTCGTCCAGAAATACCCCCTACAGCTGCTGAAATACAAGTGAACATAAATCCTCCAACAAAAATGCAAGTCCTGAACGCCATAAAGCTACTGAAATGCGGGAAAGCAATAGGACCAGACGGGATCCCACCGGAAGCACTGAGAACAGATGCAGATACAACAGCAGCGGACATGCTCACACCACTATTGCAGAAGGTGTGGAAGGAAGAGAAGGTACCTGGCTAGTGATTGGAAGAAGGGTTACCTTGTCAAACTCCCGAAGAAGGGAGACCTCAGTGTTTGCAAGAACTGGTGCGCAATCACTCTCCTGTCCACCCAATGCAAGCAAAATATTGAGCCGCATCATCCTGGAGAGGCTGAAGGCTGCACTGGATTCAAAACTGTGACCGAAACAGTCAGGCTTCAGGAAGTACAAATCATGTGCCGACCAAATTGCAACGCAATACGATTTTGCGTGTCATCCTTGCGCAGGGCTCGATTGGCTTTTGCCAATTTACGCCACCTATGGCACCGCCGTGATATCCGTTTGTCTATTAAGGGTCGCGTGTACTGCACATCAGTCCGCTCTGTTCTACTGTATGGCTGTGAAACATGGCCATTGAAAGTGGAAGACATGAGAAGGTTACAGGTATTTGACCACCGTTGCCTTCGTAGTATAGGACGTATTCCGTGGTGTCACCATGTGAGTAATACAGAAGTTAGGTGTAGAGTTTTAGGGAGAAGAGGTAAGTCAGTCGACGAGGTTGTGAACCTTCATCGACTGAGATGGTTGGGACACGTACTACGTATGCCTAGTCACCGATTGCCTCGTCACACAATGTTGGCTGAGGTGGGTTCAGGCTGGAAAAAGGCCCGAGGTGGCCAGACTAAAACATGGCACCAATGTATGAAGTCTCTGACTGTTTGGTTTAAGCCATGTAGGACGATGCAGACTAGGTGGTTGGGGTCCACGGGACAAGAGGAACCAGTGGTTGGAGACTCTAGAGGATATGGCTGAGAACCGAAGTCAGTGGCGCGGATGTATACACACATTATCCTCATCTTAACGAGGCTATACCGAATCTCACCATTTTGTCACTCCTCTTCCCTTTCTTCTCGTACTTTATATTTCTTTTGACTGCATTCACTTATCTTCATCCTTCACCTCACTACCTTTTTACTTGATGTGCTGATATGAGGTGTGGCAACTCGGACCGTTACGCAGTAATGCCTGGTCCTATGTTGATAATGATGATGATGATGAAATTGCAACGCTTCGCATCATCATAGAACAGAGCATAGAATGGCAATCAGCTCTCTACCTCAACTTCATCGACTTTGAGAAGGCCTTTCTTTGACAGCGTCGACCAAGAGGTAATTTGGAAACTGCTTGAATACTACGGAATACCACAAACCTTTATCAACCTCATTCAACAACTATATGAAGATGCCACATGCCAAGTAATTCACAATGGGAAGCTCAGTGATGCTTTTGAAGTGAAGACAGGAGTGAAACAAGGTCGCCTACTATCCCCCGTGATATTCCTGATTGTGGTCGACTGGACTGGATCATGCAGCAAACAGTGTGGAGCTGTGAGAAGAGGGGGATACGCTGGACCACGGAAAAGAACCTAGAAGATCTGGATTTCGCCGATGACTTGTGCCTGATGTCACACAAACTTGAAGATCTACAGGCGAAAACTAACAAGTTGGCAGAAGAGGCAGCGAAGGGAGACGGGACTTCAAGTGAATATATAGAAGATAGAAGTGATGAAGATACCGCACCAACAACTCCAACAACAACAACAACAAACTCCAATCACGATAAACGGGAGAAACTTAAAGGAAGTAACCTCCTTCACCTATCTAGGAAGCACTGTTTCAACTACAGGTGGGACAGACGAGGATGTCAAAGTCAGAATCGGAAAAGCAAGACAGGCGTTCATTAGCCTGAAACCAGTGTGGAGATCTTCTGCACTGCACTAAGCATATGGAACAAGATGCGGATTTTTAACACCAACTCAGTCAAGGCAGTGCTTCTGTATGGTTCAGAGACTTGGCGCGTTACGAAAGGCATTTCCAATAAACTACAGACATTCATCAACAACTGCTTACGCTGGCTCGCTACTGAAGATCAGATGGCCAGAATAATAAGAATAAGCAACAAGGAACTCTGGGAACGAACCAACCAAGAACCTATCACCCAGCAAATATGCAGAAGGAAGTGGAGATGGATTGCGCATACACTGAGAAGGCTGACTGGGGACATCACGCGTCAGGCTAGGCCCTCGAGTGGAATCCCCATGGGAAGCGACGAGTTGGACGTCCGAGGGTGACATGGAGGAGGTCGTGCGAGGAGGAAATGAGAGGTTGTGGGCTTTCGTGGAGCCAGGTTGAAAAGATTTCAGAGAACAGAATTCACTGGAGACGTGCTACTGAAGCCCTATGTTCCATTAGGAACCCAAGGGTCTAATAATATATATATATATATATATATATATATATATATATATATATATATATATATATATATATATATATAATTTTTTCAGTGTTACTTCTGAACTTAATTTTCACCATAATCGTTTGTTATCGAAGTCATAACCATTTGTGGGCATCATTTAAGGGAATTCTACTCACCGCTTGTGTACTGTAAACAAATCGACTACAATATTTCACTTTTACCTTCACTCAGGGCATAACATTACTGCTAATTAATCTCTGAGTGGTTGCACTACTGAAAGAGAAGTAGAGATTTACCAACTTCATAAGTGTTTTCGAATTCTTGCGTCGTCATTACAACAATACAGGTGAACATTCGTCTCGACAGCTAGCAGTGGAATCCAGGAGGCGCGTTTCGTCCTGTATGGGACTCGTCAGTTGGACGTGCCTGTCCCACATAGGAAGGAACGAGTGTCTTTGGTCCCATCGCTAAACACCAAGATGAATACAACATTAAGAATATCCGGTAATATCGAGGTATCCGCATATCAGCCCATCTGCGAACAGAGGTTGGACAATTCGACCCTGTATGGCAATTTGGAATTTAAAGTATCAAATAACTGCGGGCAGGCTTTTATAATTCTCACGGTTCTCTTTTTCCTTTCATTGTGACATTTTTCTTTTGTGATTCTAGTTTACACATGAATGTACAATATTCATTGCTATGAACTTCAATTTGTTTACTAATTGTCAATTACCTTTTTTCTCTCTGTGCACCTATTTTTTTCAAAACAGGTCTATTGTTTTACCTTTTCTTCTCATATAGGATTTATTGATGAAAATGTTAAATCCTGAACCATCTAAGCGTTGTACGGCCAGTATGATATTATCGCACCCGTGGATTAAGAATCGTGATGAGTTATCCCCTGATTTGTTGGCCAACTTTCAAATACGTGATGTTACTCAAACCAAAGTAAGTGTTCATATATACTACTGCCTGTTTTCTAATTATAAAAATGAATAGTGTGTATTCTATGTATAGGATTTTTTAAAATTTCTAAAGGAGACGTATGTTTACATATGTAAAACAGTTTTCTGTCATTTTGATTCTCTGTAATATAATTATTTAGGTTAGATAACAGATTTGAGCCAACATCAAACTATGCTGTATTACCTTATATTTCTAGAATAGCCTCCTGCTAGTTTCACACCTTTTCTCTTTCTTTTTCTTCTTCTGTGGTTAATTTACCTACAAGAAGCAATAAACATTAAAAAGTGGAACACTTCTTTCCTTGATTCCTGTGTTATTTAAGTGAACAAAAGAATCAGGAAGTGGATTTTAAGTTGCTTAATCTGAAATTATATTTTTATAATGAACTGATAAGGAAACTGAAAACACAAACCAGATCATGAAAAATACAATTTCAAACTAATGAAATCAGTGATATAAAAACGCTATAAGTCTTGAGTTTGTCAAACAAGCAAAAACTGTTTTAGTTCCAAATTACACTACTATTGTGTCGCAGGACTAAAAAATTTACGGTGTTACGGAAGACTCGTTCAGAACCCTTGCTGCAATTTCTCGACCTATTCGCATCAACCAGCTCATCAAAACAGATCGAACAAAGGGAAACTAACAAATTTATTTCCCATTTTAACTGATAACATGTTTCTTTTGTAAGAATCTTATCGATGAACCATTAAGAGAGCTAGTTAATGCGGCTAAATTTCAAGTTTGACAAAGATAGTTTTTTGTAATTGCCTGTTCAAGAAAACTGTCTTTATGACCTAACTAACACTGCCAAATCCAAAAATACCATTTTGTTCCATTGTTGTTTTGCCGTATCAGTATGTAACCAGTGAACTCTTAGAACCACTAACTAGACAAGTTTTCAAGTATTCTGTGTTTCATATACCTGAATGTTTTGACTGCTTGGGGAAAGTACATTTTCTTTAAATATTTATTTGTTATTTACGAATATCCTGTCCAGTGTAGCTTTATGCTTCATATGTGATCATATTGATTCATATAATTTACATCCATAAGTACTAACGTCTTGAGTTCATGCCACATTTTCAATAATAAATAGGATATACCAACTTAATGATCGTGCTGTAATCGTCAGATTCATTGTTGAATGACTTTTTACCCTGTATATTAAGAAAATAATGATTTCTCACCATTTCCACGAAGTGATACTGTAGCATATTTATCCCAATGAGATGACATATGTGATGTACAAAGTGTAATTGTCACTAATCTGTTCAACTCAGTTTAAAAAATGAGATCAGTTAGTGGAAAGTGTATTTTTGATGAACAACTTGGTGAATTCCATTAAATAAACTTAATTCAACCTATTATTTAATATGCACAGAGTATATAAAGGGACCGGAAGGCCAAGAAGGAATTTCATCTTCAATAAATAGTCGATTGAAGTTAAACCATGAGAACCAGAACAACCAATTACAGACATCTTTCCTTTTTAACATTGAAGGTAATGATTTGAACAGTAAAAAAGCTTTAAATAAAGAAAATTCAAAGAATGTAATCTAGTTTCTCATGCCCATACAGAGGGAGAAATAAAGTCAGTGGATGTTAAGGTAATGGCAATACCATCAGAAGACCTTTATGTGTTTCGTATATTTCAAATTTATAGTCATTCTCCTGACCTTTGAATAAATTAAAACGGTCTGGTAGGTATGTATATTCAACGAGATCCAACCAGCACCCTTATCATCTGGTTGAATTGTAACGATGCAGTATCCCTACAGTTTTGAAACTAACACCTTTCTTAGCTCCTGGCTATAGCAGATAATTATTATTGTTGCTGTTATTCTTAATTTTGAGCCTCTAGAATACTATCTGTTAATCACAAACCAACTTTGACAAAGACTTGAGGTCATTTTTTTGTACAGAATGGGCATCCAGCACATTTTCTGTGGTGTGACGATAAACAGATTGTAAGATAATCAAGTATGACAACTGTATCGAGATGGAAGATTTGGACAAGTTTAAAATCCAGAAGTGCTACAGTAGATGTATTTCTTAGGTACTGTATGGAAAAGTCACCTCTCTAATCATTACCCACATCACCTTTCCATCCGTCCATCAAAAAGTTAAGGAAATCTCTTCTCGTTGTCTACTGTGGTGTTCATTTACGGTCTCATCTGCTGGTGAACATTTCCAGTCGAACTTTAAAGCCCCTTTTAGTAAATCTAAGCAAAGTAGGGCATAGAGCCATGAATTCTTCCATCTTGCAAAGTATAATCGGTTATCCGATTTGAAGATTTATTTATTCATTTCAGGTTGGTATTCATCATGGATTGACATCAGTTGGGGAAACATTGGAAACCTGGAAGCACTGAACAGCTATTTCGTCCTAGCATCGGAGTCCGCAGCAGTGCGCACCGACGGCCCCACCAGAAATCGAACCTAAGACTTTCGGGTTCCGCTGCCAGTAGGTCACCACTGAGCCACTCGGTCGGAATCCAGTGGTCTATATTTCCTATATTTCCAGTTCGCGATATGAACATGGGGACAGTTACTCAACGATTGCATTGGATGAAGGTTGCGCTGTATCGTGAACTGAGTAGTAGGAAATATGGACCACTGGATTCTAATCCAGAGGCTCAATAGTAAAGTACTCGCCACGGAACCCGAAGATCCTGGATTCGATCCTTGGTGGGGTTTATGGATGCGCACTACTAAGAAGCCTCATACTAGGACGGAACGGCTGTCCAATGCTCCCAGGCTTGCAATGTTTCTCCAACTGGTATCAGTCCATGATTAACACTAATCGATTATCAACAGATGGCCTCCAACATATCGTTTCACGTAACCTATAAAGTCATACCAAATTTGTGCGACAGGCATTTTCGCAATATATAGTCTTGAACCAGCACTCTTTCAGCAGGACAAATTTGTCTGATTCCTGTCTAATTCCAGTAATTACTCTGAAATGCTCTATCTTTTTTACTATGTATTCACAAATGTACAGCGAAGAGGATGGTTTCGTTGAAAAGAGAAATTTTTCTTCACTGAAATCGTATGTTTTCCTATCTTTGTCTAGGCTACAATTTATCATATTGACCAGATGATTTGTAGAACTAGCTCTTCATTACTTGATTTATTTTATTTTATTATGCTACAACATTTCCATCCTTCTAAGTGAAACCACACAGTATTCATTTACACGTTTACTTATGTTGCATTTTTGACGTTTATTCTGTCGTATTTTACATCCCACTTCAGGACGTATGATTTATTCTCTTTATACATACTAGTCCACCACATGATACCGCTGACTGTGAAAATCAAGTGTTCAAACAAACATAAACTATTAATGACGGATAGTGGAGTCCAGGACCCGGATTCCGTCCTATTTAGGACTTGTCAGCCGAACATACCTGCACTACTAGCCGCAACCAAGTGAATTATCACAATAAAAGTTCAGACAAAATCGAGGCATCTGCATAGGAGCTTATATGCAAACATAGGTCGGTCAATTCGACCCAAACAATGATGAGATAATTCAAGCAGCATCATAAATTAGTTTGCATTACTTACCCAAATTTATCGATAAGTATAGTTGTACACTTATATAAAGGAAATCTCCGTAAGCACTGTTACTGCTGAAATCTTTGTCTACTTTTTTAAGTTGGCGTAATTAATTTAAGAGTTGAATTCCAAATAGTTTTAAACCGAATCTTTATGAAATAATGGTATTTCCCAATGAAAATAATTTTGCAATTTATTTAACTGTACGTACAATTTTTCATACTGTATATTTTTACTACTTTGAAACGTGACAGGAGGTTTACGACACTTGAAGTATTACCGTTATTCAAGCAAATGCTTAGTAGTGTTTACCAAATCAAATCGCGCTCAAATTAAATCGATTACTGAATAGCATGACATGAATTCAATCAACTTCGACACACACACACACAGACTATTTAGTGTCACATGCAGGTATTTGTAGAAAGCATAAGATCTAAGCAATCATTCCGCTTACATTCTTTAAAAAAATGCCTATAAAGGCAACCATTTGTAACTGTTTCGTTTGATAGTTACTAAATTATAAATGACTGTAATCAGCTGGTTGTAACTACTTGTAACTGAAAGTAGATAAATTGCTAATCGGTGTAGATCCTCAAGCGCTATCATACCACTTTATGTAATATTACACTGATTAATAGACTGTCATTAAAACTGCCTTACACTAACTTGTCACTTCCTTGAAGATATGCATTAATGTTGTCAAGATAAATTAAAACTTCATTAAAATTACTGACAAATTACTTCAAAAATGTGACATTATTTCTATTTCATCTCGAATACTAACTCGGTTTAGCAAGGATTGAATAAGTTTTACGTCCAGAACTGTAGCGATAGACAGACATCAGTAGTATGTTAGTAACGAAAAGACTAGGGAACAATAGACTGTTTTTATGTTGTTGCTTGTATCCTGTCATTAATTGAAACGACTTGACCGCTCTTTATTGGCATATGGGCTCCCATGCAGATGCCTCGGCATAACCTGTGTTTTAATTATATATTAACGATGGATATTGGCTAGCAGTGGAATACAGGATGAGCGTTCCATCTTATTTGGGACTTGTCAGCCAGATGTACCTGTCTCCCAGTGGGCGGTGTTGTTCCCACCAGGACTCCAACTCCGGGCCAATCACCTCAAACTCCATAGCGTTGTCTACTAGACCATCGAGTCTTAATAGCAACAACATTATTTCATGTTATGTTAATATTCGAAAAATTCTTCAATCTTTTCAAACATTAAAAGCAAGTAAACATTATGCACTGTAATATTTATAATGTACATGTGAAAAATGGAGAATTATAGCAAAACTGATGATAACAGTGAAGTAATAATTTATGGTGATTAACACTATCTGACTGTTAAACTACGTATGTGTATGAACATTCGAAAGATTTGATAAGTCGTACTAGACAAACAATTCATGTTTACTGTGTAAATCGTACAAACCATTTAAACCAGTTTCTAAAAGAAGCAATCAGTTTTAAGATAACTCACTTTATCCTCTGTTTTAGACGCAAATCATAATGGTACATTAAAATACTGAATTGCATGTTATTAAGCAGAAGGAAGCAAATATTTTTCTCTCATATATGATATAAAATTCGTTGAAACTTGTGCTTATATAATCCACAGATGTTTGAATATGACGTTTCAGCATACAACCATTATTCTCCTTATTTCTAGTTAGCTGATCAAAAGCACTTGTTAACTCAGCTTCCAAACTTATTCAGAACGGATTACTTGAAACCATGAGTGGACTTGTCCTTCTATGAGATTTTCATTCGGCTTTCTCACTATTATGGCCGGATGCATTGTAGTTGATCATTTAACTTCATAGCTGGTTCTCTTTAGGATCGGATTATAAATATATAAACAAGAACCTTGACACAACTGTAAAGTACTGTAATAAAAAACTGAATATTCATTTTAACTCCACTTAAGATGACTCAGTGTGATATCCTTTGAAAACGTTTCTGCACATATTACTTTGAAAATGAGTTCTTTCATACTACTGTGTAAATGTATATCTTTAGAAAGTTCGTCTATTCATATCTCCTTAGTTCACTTAATCTTTATTTTCTTCATGTAAACCGTTTGGATGAAGTTTGTGTCTAAATCAATGTCTATAAACTAGTGCTATGTGATTCCATTCTGATGATTAACTATACATATCAATCATTGAAGGTATAATTTTAAGTAATCCTTTATCATTTAATATTGATAATCTCCTTTATTTATATCATTCTGTTTGATACGTACCTTTTACAGAATTCAGTTGAAGCAACATTTAGAGCACTGAACAGTACAACTAAAATACCAGTCCTTGAACCAGTTGAATCATCAACATTAGCTAAGCGTCGTGGGCGCTCTAAACCAACCTTATCCAGTCAATCAAAGGAAGTCAAATCCCCCCTATCAAAAACTCCGCCAACAAATACTACATGTAATAAAGAATGAACAGTTTGAACAATTTTTCTGATTATTTCCTATCATCCTGTTGGAAGTCACCTCAAATTATCGACGAAAAAGAGAAGACTCTTTAGGCTACAGCAACAATACTACTAATAACGAAGCCCTACATGAGAAAGTTGGTCTATTTTGGCTGCTGATGTGGGCGACATTTTGTGCAGGTGCGGATTTCCGGACAACGGTTTGCATTTCATCCATTAGGGTTACTGGTTTCTACGAAAAATGATGGCTAACCAAAAACGGTCTTCGGTGGCTTTCGCGGGAAGTATTTCCTGCGAATGAATCGCCTAAGCCAGCCCAGCGATCCCCAAATACGATTACTTAAGTTTTCGTAAACAAACAATATACAACGATTAGTTGCACGTGATTTTAGAGGTCTCGGGGTCCTTTATAAGATCTGTACGGCACTAATGAGCTCCACAATGCTCTGCTTCCAAGATGTGAAGACGTGCGTGGGTACAATTTCGATTTCAAGTGAATTTTCTTCAGTAGTCAGCTTGGCGTTAATATAGTGAGACTAGGGACGGTCTCCAATGTTCTTTTCCTGCTTGACGTCGTGGGACAGCTTTCTATGACTGTTTTCTGTCTGGTAGCTGATCTACGAACCAGCCGCAGGGGTGCCTATTTCCGGCCATCGTGAAATCTAAACTATATTTGATTTGTACATCCCCTCCAGATTTTTGTGCCTATTTTTGACTCACAAAGTACTGATTCCATTCTTCATTCAAATACTGCTGCTTTTTAGGGGATTTTTTTTTACCTCGGTGGGCTATTATAATAATCCTATCACCAACGAAGAAATTCGTGCCTAGTATTGTCGCCGGTTGTTTTCCGAACCGAACGTAAATAGCGCTGAAATGAAGGCACTTACTATCCCCAAACCAAGCATGAATTTCGTCGACGATTTCCATTTTGATTGGCCCTTGTTTGCCATGGTAAGCTCCTGGAAAGTTGTAGGTGATATTGCCCTTAGAATCTCTTCCTTCCGCCTTCACTCAAGCTATTTCAACTCTTCACAAATCCTGCTACTCGATAATTCGATTGGGAAATATCACTTACAGAATGTAAGCGTTGAACCACATTATTTTAAAAATCTGTGACCGATCACTGACGTTTCCGGAACAGATAAACGAGTTCGAAACTTCTGTTATGAGTCAGGTTTTGGTCTGGGCCACACTAATAACTTCAGATCACTCGGTATGCACTTTAACGGCTACGCTTATCTCCAAACTGTATTGATAGAGTCCCTGGCAAGGCATGAGATTCGCGAGTCATCAAACAGCACACCTGAAGTAAGTAATGTCTATTTTTGCTGGGTTCCTTTTAGCAACTGCCTGATCGGTAACGCCCTGTATTTTTGCTGAAATCTGGATTCAGTAGGCTGAAAAGTACTCTAGAAACTTTTTGAAACGGGGAATGAAAGCAACTTTTTGATCCCCTGCACGTACTGGATGAGTTTCTCCGCTTGACTATTCACAGATTTCGGTCCATGATGAATATCAACCCGAAATCAGTCAATACATTCTCATTAGCCTAAAAACTGAATTCAAGTGTCCCATTTTATCCATTCGATTCCGAATTCATATTCATCTTTTCTAAGTCAGAGTTGGTATTCTACTATGCACTCTAAGTTCGGGTTAAGTTTGTGTGTAAGTTCTTATTGTTTCGCCCCTCTATAAACGTGCAAATTACTGGAATACAGCAGAAGCTATTTTCTCTCCGAATAAGCATAAGTTGTAATTGAGCAGTCACTTTGTTGTTGGTGATGATCGGAATTTCTTCTCAGTATCCTGTTTTCGGAACCCATATGTGTGTTTCGGACGCGTTCAATCCCGTGGAAACACCCCAACAAGCCAACTGGTAGGCATGTTTCTAGTTACTCGCAATGGACGCTGGTGACATTCAGCGTCTCAATCACAGAGGAAGGGTAGCTCACGCTGCAAAATATGCTGCCGCAAAACCTTTTATGACTGTTTCCACTGGGGAAAAGGTCCAGTACGGTCTCTTGATACTTCTCAGGGTGAACTTGCGGGGAAAACTAAAAAACTATTCTCGTGGAAGGGGGAGAGACCATTTAATCTGAGAATGAGGAGCAAAAGCCTTCCAATAATCCGACCGTGTGCAACACGAAGTCAATCAGTATCTCTAAAAGACCTGAAAGATTTTGCAAAATTCTTCTTCCAAGATGTTCTTTCGGGGGAAATATGCAGCATGCTTTAAGATACTCATGGAAGCAGAAGGGATGCGAAATTGTTTACCAACAGCCTAAACTTCCGTTACATTACTGGATGTCGGAGAACAAAATGAACAGTTCAGACGGATTTGTTTCCCTCATTTAGGTCCCATTGTCCATTCAGTGGTTTAGAAGAAGGCAATGATGTTTTCGCCGAATCACAGAGGGAATGCAAATTTAAGAATCTGTCCGAAAGTCCTCGTGTTTTTGGACAGCAGGGTTCTCGTTGCAATTACGCAAGTTGGAAACTAGGCAGTACGTATCTCCGTTCTCGCTCACTCATGCTTCACACTTGAAGAATGGCCTGCAATATGTAGTTTCTTATTTCATCTATGAAAGGACATTCAAATCTGAATGGATTTACGTAAGATGTGATAAAAGATGATCAGCTATCCTCTAATCCTCTATTATCGGATGTGTTGTGGCTTACCGTCGACCGAACCACCTAAGTGAAGCCGTTGCCATATTTAAATCTCAATTTTCATAGCTCCTCCCAGAAATCGCCGCTTCAGGAAATGTCCTGGTGCGAACTCGACAGACGCAAAGACCAATCACTAATTATTCGGACTTGTTACATACCCACGAATATGAGATCAAGGAAGAACACAATAGCGTAGTTGGATGGGACAGTATACTTGGGTGGTTGTGCCAAGATACCGACGCGTTCCGACTAACTGGCTAGAGAGTTGATTGCGAGCAGTGCAACGTGACACAATGGTGCGCTAAATGGCGCGGATGTTTGCCTGGGTGCCTTTAGCTTAGCGAGTCCAGTTACACTATCAAGTTCAGCATCAATGTTGAACCTCGTCAAACTCTAGACTATGGATTTTGGGGAAGCGTGTGACGCTACTGATCACTCCCCCCCTAGTGGGCTTGTGAGGACCCTAAGACGATACCATCCGGAAGTAAAGACCCAGTGGTTTATCCACTGGTAAAACTCTTCTGATGGGCTCACTGCGTGAAGTGGCCCCTGGTTGTCTGAACTTACTCTACGGTGTCGGGGCAAGTTAAAAATAAAATACAATACATCGAATTGTACGCTGATTGCGGTCCTCAGTTTCCCTTGACGTTCCGTTCAGTGCTAGTTGCACCTGGAATATAAATAAGAGTCTTTAATACCACGTTAACGTTTCGTAAAAATGGGAATCCTTTATACATAAATATATCGAAATAAAGTTTACGCTTATTTCCACATTTTGGAAAAAGTCTCATTACGTAGTGGTAAAAAATTGATGTAATAAGGGTAAAACGTAGGAGGATTTTCGCTTTGCGGGTAAATAAAAAATGGTGCCCCGAAAAATTTGAATCAAAAATATGGTTGGCATATTTTATTTCACACTGCTTAGTTGAATGTGACTTCAAATACTCCGGGAACCTGAAGGTTTGACCTGATCGTGTTTTTGTCGCGCCGGTGGTTGTTATATCTTTGCATTATGAGACACATCGTCGAGAATTTCGATAATTGAGCTATGGCAGCCTGGAACGTCACTTATAATGGGTTGCCTTCGAAGTAAGCTGGTTTCAAACAGTCGATACTAACAGAATCTTCACACTCGTTTCGCTCAACTATATAGGATCTCTCGTGTCGCTTGACCATTTTGAATGTCCCATCGCAAGGTGGTTCAAGTGGTCGACGAA
Organism: Heterobilharzia americana; assembly: GCA_944470555.2. Lineage (NCBI taxonomy): Eukaryota > Metazoa > Platyhelminthes > Trematoda > Strigeidida > Schistosomatidae > Heterobilharzia > Heterobilharzia americana. The sequence continues at coordinate 78,904,646 of OX104134.1, read as the reverse complement.
CGATGTCGTGGCGAATGAAGGCATGTGATGTCTTTTGTAAAATGGGGTGAACGAAGACATCAGTCGTTGGAGGTCTAACCGGAGAAGGCCTAACTGAACTCATTGCGTTGTAAGCCACGAAAGGGAAGCTTTCAGCCGTCAATGGAAACTCTCTACTATGCCGTTTGCTTGTGGATGGTAGGCTGTCGTTCGGAACCAAGTGCAAACTAAAAGTGCAGCTGAACGTGAAATAATCCACACTCTAATTGGCACCAACGGTCAGTTGTTGCTTAAGATGGACATCCAAAGTTAGCGATCCGTTTTTCTGCGAAAACGTGAGCCACAGTTTCAGCGGTAGTATCTTTAATAGGTACTGCTTCCTGCCATCTCGTGAAATGATCCGTGCAGGTGAAAAGGTAAGCATATCCATTAGATTCTTGTGGTGGTCCTAAAATGTCTATATGGACTTGGTCGAAGCGCATGCCTGGGGCTAGGAAAGAACCTAAAGGGCCTTTGGTGTGTCGCGTGACCTTGCACTTCTGGTAAGCTAAGCACGACTGAGCCCACCGGCCAGCAGAAACCTGGCGCAGTAAGCCTGACGGTGGCTGGTACAGCCGGATGAGAGAGTTTGTGCGACATATTGAAGACGTTGCGTCGATATCTCTTCTGAACTATTGGGCCTGGCTGACCGGAAGAGACGTGGCGCAAAATCGCATTCTCTCCTGATCCTACTGGACACAGTTGTAGCCAGGGCGTTGTGGACGACAACTCGTGATGCAGCTCAAAGTCTTCCTTTTGACACCAGGCTTGTTCGACGAGATCAGCGCTCTCGATGCGGTTTATGGAAGCCCTGTTCGAGGTAGCAAATCGGCTACGGAGTTTTGTGATCCAGAAGTGTGGCGGATATCTGAAATGAACTGGGAAATGTAGTCCAGTTGTCGTGACTCACGAGGAGAGTATGTCAGACACCAAGCTGAGAGAAAAGGTTAACGGTTTGTGGTCTGTGAAAATAATGAAATAACGACCTTCCACCAAGTGTCGAAAGTGGCGTACAGAACAGTACATAGCTAGGAGTTCCCTACCAAATGTACTGTATCTTACTTCCACATCTTGCAGCCGCCTCGAGAAAAGGACTAACGGTTGCCACTGGTTGTCAGTCAACCGTTGCAAAACTGCTCCAGTTGCCGAGACAGATGCATCAACAGCAATACTCAAAGGAGGATTGGGGTCGTGATGCACAAGCATGGCTGCGATTGAAATGGCCTCCTCAACTTTAGAGAAAGCAAGTCTAGTTACGCTGTCCAGAGCCACGAACTTCGTAGTTCCTCTGAGTAGACCTGTTAGCGGTCTCATGACAGAGGCACAGTTGGGGATAAACCTTCGGTAATAACTTACCGGGCCATTGAAAGTGCGGAGATGTTTCACAGTGGTCGGCTCTGGATAGTTTGTGATAGCCGCCACTTTATCTCTCAATGGGCGTATACCTTTGTCGTCAGTGGTATGCCCAAGGAAGCTGAGTGATTCAACTCCTATTTCACACTTCCGTAAGTTGACTGTGATGCCATGTTTTTAAGTCTTTCGAATGCGAGGTCCCAATGTTTAAGGTGAGTTTCCTTATCTGGACTCGCAATTAGACAGTCATCGATGTAGACATGAACAAAATCCAAACCACGGAAGACATCATCCATAAAGCGTTGGAATGTTTGTGCTGCATTCCGAAGACCAATTGGCATGCGCAGGAATTCACACAAACCGGAAGAAGTAGTAACGGCTGTTTTCGAGATATCTCATTATACGCTTTGACCAGGTCGATTTCGGAAAATATGTTCGCTCCGCATAACGTCGCAGTCAAGTCGTAACGTGAGGTATCAGGTAGCAGTTCGGTGTTGTCTGGGAGCTAAGCCTTCGGTAATCACCGGTTGGACGCCAGCCGTCACTTTCCTTTTTGGGAACTGTATGCGATGGTGACGCCCAGGGACTACTTGAAGGTTTGATAATGCCCAGTTCGAGCGTGTGGTTGAATTCACACTCCTCTGTTTTGAGCTTATCAGGGGCCAGATGGCGTGTTCAGGGTACCACAGATGGACCTGTGGTTGTCATACGGTGCATAACTTGGCTGGTCATGAGCGGAAGAGTATGCTTCGGTTGTTGTAACTGTGGATTTTCTCAAACACTAGCTGAATGACGCGTCGCCTGATTGTTCGGTGGCCGAATTCGGACCTACATAGGTGGTGCGGCCAATAGATAACTTTGTGTTGTTATCTATCAGTCGTCGACGACGAGTACCTACGAGTAGATCGTAATGGTCCAGCAAATCTATGCCAATGATGGGCATAGGAACGTCAGCCAGAAGGAAAATCCAGTGGATAGGTTTACGTAAACCTAAGTTGAGGTAGGCATACCGTCCCCCAAATGTTGCTGTTGCCTTGCCGTTAGCTGCTCGAAGATCGAAGGATGGGTCATGATGACGCCAACTTGTCATTGCGAGAAGAACGCTTACTTCTGCGCCGGTATCGACGTGGTGGAGAACTTTAGCTTTCATACTCGTGACGTAGAGCAAACGGCTGTTTCCGCCGGCTAAGGTTGCAGTGAACACGTGCCGGCTTGCCGTTTCCCAAGTTTGTGTCGGTGTTGAAACTGCATAGCTTCTGCATTTTCTAGCCTCTCCGTAAGTATTATGAAACCAGAACCATTTCGGGTTTTCCACCCTGTTAGGTTTAGTTTTGGGGCTACCACGAGAGTTGCTGCGATGCGCCAAGGTGCGCTTCTGTGAAGTGCTACGTGAGCTAGAACTTCGAAAACGTAGCAACTGTTTCACAGAGTTGCACAGCTTTTTCACCTCTGAATCCTGGCAATCTGGTTTGTCGAGACAGAATATACGTTCGAGACAGGTCTGCCAGAAATCTCCAGTGTTTTATCTGCCGAGTCTGCCAGGTCATCGAGTGGGACTAACTGAAGTGTCACCACACGGTTTGCACCAGTCGTGGTAGTTTCGAGAGAAATAGTTCTCGGAAAAGGCCATTGTCGAATGTCCGTGCGCCGATAACTTCTCGGATGCGTGCTAGGACTTCAGTGGCTGAGTTGCTGCCTAGCTCGATGTTACGAAGCAACTTGTCTAGGCGCTGGCGATCTGTGAGGTCACCGTTCCTCAGGAGTGCAGCTTTGAGAAGTGCATAAGGACCACTTACTTCACGAGTAAACATATGTGTTGTGACATGCCTGTTTAATTCTCGCGGTGGTGAAAGTATGATATCAAGAAATCGAAAATGAGGATCTGCGACTCCGTCCTCGAAAATCTGCCTCGGCATACAGAAACCATGTTTCTGCATTGTCTGGTCAATATGGTACGAGTTGGATAGTTTTGGTAGTCTGCTTAATAAGGATACGCTTGGGAGTATGGTTGGATATGGGAAAAAGTTGTATACAGATACATAAAGGTTATCAAAATGAAAACGATTTACAAGTATAAAATGGAACAGGCTCATCAATTCAATATTTGTTATGGTCGGGATATGTTATCACGTCGGGCTCACCAATTTAGGAATTGTCCTGATGCGAACTCGACAGACGCAAAGACCAATCACTAATTATTCGGACTTGTTACATACCCACGAATATGAGATCAAGGAAGAACACAATAGCGTAGTTGGATGGGACAGTATACTTGGGTGGTTGTGCCAAGATACCGACGCGTTCCGACTAACTGGCTAGAGAGTTGATTGCGAGCAGTGCAACGTGACACAATGGTGCGCTAAATGGCGCGGATGTTTGCCTGGGTGCCTTTAGCTTAGCGAGTCCAGTTACACTATCAAGTTCAGCATCAATGTTGAACCTCGTCAAACCCTAGACTATAGATTTTTTGGATGTGCGTGACGCCATGTCCGAATCCCGGTGTATTTTCAAAGGTAAATTGACGTAGGAAGCAATATGAATATAGAATCCAACTATGGTCATGAATGAGCTCACAGTTTGTTCCTTCAAGTTCCGTGTCTTGCTCCACACGATGACATGGGCTTTGTTGATTGAAATGCAGCAGCTTCCAAAAGATCGAAGTTTTTCATTGAGGGTAACCCCCATGTGCCTTTCAAAGTTTGAGCACGTGGTGTTTCAAAAAGTGTCGCTTGAAGGGTTTCCAAAGCCATGGAATCAACTAACCGTTTCAAGTAAAAGACATATACCATTAAGACAGACGTAGAATCCAAAGGACTATCATCCTCTACTTCTAACGCACGAAGTTCTATTTATGAATATCCATTGGTTCCCTCCTCTAGAGTATGTTGTTGCCCTGAAAAAAACAGTACTGTCTTAAATCCACTTCTAATCCTGCATATTTTGGAGCTGACAATCACCTGACACTTTTTTCTCTTTTTCTTTAAATTGAGATTTATCGCTGAAGGTGGCGTTTTCGAAGGTTGCGTTACAGTGATGTCGTATCTATCTTTTGTACCTCACACACTTTCTCCCCTGTCTGGTCATAAAAGAAGACATGAAAAGACTCGTAGAAAAGCTTCAAAACGAGCAAAACAAGATGAGGAGGTATTTCTTAATGTTCTCAATTTTTTCTTGAAGTTAAATGAACGAGTACCTACTGGAAATGAAGCTGTTCTCAATGAACAGAATGAAGACACTAGAAGTCGTTCGTGCCCATACTTAGATACTATTCGAAGAAACATGTTGGATTTTGACTTTGAAAAGCTCTGTTCCGTCTCTTTGTCCCATCTCAACGTCTATGCATGTCTCATCTGTGGAAAATACTTCCAGGTATTTTTTTTGCGAGTTTTTTTTGCTATAAGTACGTCAATCTTTCCCCCAGTTAACTTAGCTTACCAGCCAAGTGCTTTTTGTGGCTTGTTTGAGGCATATTATAAGTGGTACTTTTTTGTCTGTCTGCATGGGGTGTTCGAATGATGTATATTTCCCTTTTCACTGTCCGTTGAGTGTATACAAATAGACCTTTTTAGTTTTTTCACTTGCATATTTTAATAACTAAGTTTAGCTGTGGAGAAAGTTGCATTGTTCTGTTTTGTTCCGTACGTTGTTAAGTGAGTTAATAACGAGCACTTTCTCCTTCTTTACAGTAATCTAGTGGATTTGGGTCATGATGTAATTTTGCTAAGTTTAAATCCTGACATAACTTTACCTTATCTAGCACTGTGTTGCAGAAAACCGTAGTTCGGTGTGAATCTACTGCACTAATTACATGAAAATTCCTCATCTAACGTCTCTTTGTTGTGCATCGGCAGCTTTCGATTTAAGATCAGTCTTCTCTGTGCGTAACAGTCATCAGTGTAGTCGCTTGGTATAGTTGGCGTTGAAAATGTTGGATATCATCATACTTTAAAACTTACCAAAATGTATCGGTTGACCGATTGAAAGCTGTTCATATTTCATCCATGTCGTGGATAAATTAGTGATATGCTTGTCCTTCAACAGATGCTTAACAACTCTCTTATTACTAGTCATCATTCATTTATATTGAGCCTTCCTTTGAGTGGGTCAATGAGATCAGATTCCAGAATCACTTTTCAAGGATTGTCATTGAAGTTTTTATCAGCTGTCTATCTCACCAGGTAAATATTACATACTTCAAACTCAAACAGTACAGCAGAGCATAAACCAAACTTTATGGACGCTGTCCACCAACTATATTGAGTTTGACTTGTGTAGCCTGTATGTTGTCGAGCAGTAAAATGATAACATGCACATACTCGAGGTTGAAGAGTCTTTCACCTAGTAGCAGGTCCCCACCACTACAGTGCATTTGCTTCAGAGTTTGTTTGAGAATGTCATCGGTGTGAAGATTAAAGAGAAGTCAAATCAGGCAATTTCACTGTTGGCTTGGAAAACTGGAGATGTGTTGTATGATGTTCTACCGCAAGATTTTTGGATAGTGTTTCAAGAAGTTAACAGACTTCTCATGGACACAGCCTTCTAGCAGAATATTTCAAAGTACGGTCCTTTCCAACGAAATGAAGGCAACTCTAATGTGAAGAAGCACCACAAATATTGGCCTGCTCTGGGTGTGACAGTGTTCGGGCATTTGGTAACACGAAAGAAACTTGGTCTGCTCCATGTGAATCAGGTTTCAATACATTTTGAAGAGCCTAAGAGGTATAACCAACCAGTACTTTCGATGTAACTGGTAGAAAACGGATACGCACATATAACCCCGCAAATAACATAAACCCCTTTTACGATGACGAAAATAACCTCATTGTAGAGTGAGGGGACACTTAGTCTGCCATAATTTGTGAAGCTATCTAGTTTGTTGGCCGACTACAGCCTAGTAAAGGTCTACGACCACCTTTCTTCCCTACATCTAGCCAGAAAAGGATTTTGGCAGGTTCACCTGATTTCACCATTATTCTTCAACTTCTCGGGATAAGGCGTGTGGTCGTACAGATATCCTACCTCTCCTAATGAGTATGTCCGGCGCTTATCAGTAGATACTGAGGATCTTGGTTGTATTGTGTTCTCTGAGCTCAGAGAACATAATACAACCAAGACCATCCACCTGAGCTACAAATATTCTCCATTAGATACTGAGGATCCATCTAGGGGAGCTGGAAAACCGTTACTCCCAACTAGTGCCTTATAAACTTATTGTGTTCACTACAAAACCTTGGGAATGCAACTTCTAGTGTTGCTTCACTGCCTTGTGGATTAGACTTTAAGTCAAAGGCTCGGGAAGTTGTCCCCTAAGACAACCACTTACTTCGGTTAGGGCACCCAAGAATATGGAATTACACATACAATGAAGAGTTCCGAGCGCTCATCCAACTTTTCTGTGAATATTTAACTTTTCTGCTCCACAAACACCATAACTAATCGTTCAATTTCTTGCTTTTGTATTATTTTTTTTACATATGAACCGTATCTTTTTAATTATCATTTTCGCTTTGTCTTCACTTCACTCAGCTGCTCTCCAGTGCTCAGATTTCTTGTTTTTCTGTACCGTTTTGAGTCTCTAAACAGTTACAAAACTGTCTTTCAGTGCGATATTTGACACATCTATCTTAGACTCACGCGTACCGTTTAAGCTCGCCAACTTCAACATACCCTGATGCAAACCGGAACAACAGGTTAGGGTTCTGGAAAACCTCTCTATTGATGTATGTTGCATCTCAGAGATCTTTATACAAGTTCCTGGTGAAGTGCTTCGAAGAAGTTCCCCATCTGTCAACTTAAAAGCTGTGTTTCATATGCGCGTATCCGGGGTCATTGTGGCATCGACAACCGGCCCCTCTGGTGTCGGTATCGCACTAAGCGTTCGACCTGAAACTGCACTACTCAAATGGATCAACAATCGGCTGTGCTGTTAGGCTAGAAGGTTCTTCTCGAATAAGAATTAACCGGCTAGAGAAACAATGTCTCTTTGTCACCTCTGCCTATACTCCGACGGACTAGGGCCCGGTTGAAACCAAGGATGAATTCTGTTATCAACTGAGTAACATTCTAACCTAGTGCTCTCGACAGATACCGTAGACAGATTACACAACGCTTACACGAGGACTGTGAGACATGGAGGTCAAAACGAGCGGATGAGATGGAAGAAACAGCTCCATTGAGCAATAGTCGTAAGCTGTTCCAGCTCAATCAAGCCACTGGTTGCAAGAAGCCTAGTGTCAATGAAACAGTTTATGAGGTAGGTGGTACAAACAATCTTCAAAGGCGCCTGGAGCGCTGGTCGGAGCACTTCAAAAAGCAGTTTGGCTGACCCACTGCTCCAGCATCTTCAGTTTCAGTGTATCATTCTCCATGGTCAGTTAACACTGACGCACCTAACAAAGCTGAGGTCTATAATGAACTTAAAGTTCTGAAACACTACAAGGCACCCAGCCCAGACAACTCACCTCTTTTTCTTTTTAAGGATGTAGGAACGACTCTAGTTAGGGAACTAAGTTGTTTGGCATACTGAGAGTGTTCCATCACTCTGGAATGAAGTCATTGTTGTGCCCATCTTTGAAAAGGGTCTACGGAATGTATATGACAATTATCGGGGTATTAGTCTGTTACCAGTCGCGTCGAAAATATTGACTACTATCATACTTCTCAGACTTTGCGAAACATATGAGGAAAGTGATTCACAAGGAGCAGGCCGAGTTTCGTTCAGGTTGTGGATGCATCGATCATGTGTTTACCATCCGCCAGATGCTTGAACATCTCTACGGGTATTGTAGGCCAACAGTTGTGTTCCTTGAAATTAGGGCTGCCTTCTGTTCGTTGGGCAGAGCTATACTCGGGAATTATCTGCTTGAGAGGGGCGTGTCTGAGAAATTTATTGTGTAATTACACCCCAGCTAGAGTGAGGGCATGTGACCACCCGTCCGCATTGTTCTAAACCAGCAGTGGGGTTAGGTAGGGTGGCCCAATTTCTCCATTCTTCTCTAACTTTGCCATCGACGACACTCTTGAGACAACTCTGAAGGAGGTGAGTGATGGTGGTGTAGACCCACCACCGGAGGATGGCCATTCGACGGTAAATATGCGGAAGATATCGTCTTGTTACTCAGACATGGCTCAGAATGGAAACTCAAGGCGGTTATGTTACAGCTTCCTTCTATCATCTGCTACTGGAAAGTAATGAACGTTTCGTTTGGAATGTATCCTATTGGATTACCTTTCTAATCATTCTGTTCCTATTATTTTTCTTTTTTGTTATCAACTTCTTTTCGCCTTATGTCTTCAAAATGTTGTTCTACTATTTTATATCGTGCATTCCTTGGTGCCCTTACTGTACCACGCTTGTGTTTTAATGATATAATAATAATAATAATAATAATAATAATAATAATAATAACAATAATAATAATAATAATAACAGGGATAATGGTAATAATAGTAATAATAATGAGTATGTAGGTTGTGTCGTCTTACTTCATGGAAGCACACAGGATTGCATCACCCTCAGTAAAAACGTGATTTGTTCTCTCAACTATTACAAGTGTTTCGCACCACCAGAGTACAAGCAATTTTTGTAAGGGTAACAGGAATCTACCTGCGCTTACTCTTGCTTGTGAACCGTTGTAGGTGGTCAAAAAATTGACATCTGGTCAGTTGCACTAGTACTGATAAAAGCACGATCAACATAGTTCCCAAACTTACATAGAAAGTCATGGTGGCAAATATCAGTCTGAGTTACCAATGGCACCGTTGAAGCAGTGTAAAATGCTGTGCTGTTGTTAGTTCTGATTTTGATCTATGGAGCATGCTCTATTCAGGCTGGGTAGATTCATCCATCATGGTCTTTGTGGAAAAACTAGCTTCCATTGGCAACAATACAAGTAATTCTGAGGTGCGACTGCACGTTTTTGCGCACCACCCAGGTCGTCATTCAAACGGCGAAGTCTTAAAACCGTAAACTAGATAGTTTATTCTCATGGTACCAATGCTGTCTCATAGACTCCTTTACGGTTCACTATTACTTTACCCTGGGACTGGTTGAAAGTGTACAGGTGACGAAGTGTATCAAGTTAGGGTTAGTAATCTATCAGTGCAAAATGGCTTTGAATGAAGCTTAGGAGGTTCTCCTAATCTATGACTTAATGATACTTTGGATATGTTGCAAGACTGCACTCTGTGTTTTTAAAAAAATGTACACGCATGATGAAAGCTTTTGAACTTATCTCATTGGACTAACCCCCTCATCATGTAAATCTTTTTTTCTTCATAGGGTTGCTACATTATTTATTGTTCATTTTCGGTGCACGTACTGTATTGAGTTTTATTCAAAATAAGTGAGAAATAAAATAGAACAATAAGTGAAAAGCGACCTCAAAGCAAACATGTGCATCGGTTCCAACTACTGGGCTGTGCAACGGTCTGCATGATTTGTAACAGGAACTAAACTAACCTGTTTTCACTTGTTTGGTTTTATATATGCTATATCCCTTGAAGCTATGACTCATGGTTTAGTTAACTGATTTTTAGCCAAACTCTACTCCACCTACCGAACTTTGTTCAGATATGTAATATCATTCACCAACACAATAAGTAGGACCTACAGCCTAGTGCAGCATATATATATATATATATATATATATATATATATATATATATATATATGAATATTCTAGGTTGGTGATCACGTACTGACATCAATTGGAGAACCAATGGAAACTTGGAAGCACTGGACATCTGTTTCGTCCTAATGTGAAACTTGGGAGTGTGCACCCATGACCCCGCCAGGGGTCAGACTTAGGACCTTCAGGTTTCGGAGCGAACGCTTTGACCTTTCAGCCACGTAGCCGGTATTCAGTGGTTCACGATTTCCTATTTCTGTCAATTCGCGATATAGTGCGGATACCCGTTAAATTCTTCCTTCAGGATCCGCTACACTTCCGACTGGTTGACTTCACCGTTCACAGCTTGGCATCCATCAACCCATTAACCTCAAAGTACTTTTTATATGCATAATTTTTGTGTGAACGTCAATTGTGTTGCTGCAAAAGTATTCAGTAGTAATTATTTCATATTCTCATTGTAAGCGTCTCCAATTCAAGTTCTGAATTACGCCGTAATCATATGGATTATGACATACAAACTGCTCGAAACGCCATCCAGTAAATAGTGCTGTATCTCTGTGTACTATAGCAAATTAGCCATCTACTTTGGAATTACACTTTACTCCAGGACCTAATTTTCACTTTTACGCATAGACTTGTGGATCTGTGTACCATCCGCTTCACTGACCTTTGCTAACAATAGGCTTCTTGCTATTGATGACGTTAATGCGGTAAAAGAGCTTGAGACTATTTCTAGATATAGGTGCTGCCTGTATCTCACTCACGCAATCTGAACCCTGTGCCTCTGTCTTCACGCATATCTTACTTGATCGATAGCAGTACCCTATGGTTTAGACTGGTCGAAGAAACGAGTTGAAGTATCGATGGTGACTGGTAAAACAACTCAGAAAGATAAGTCTGAAACTCATTCACCAGATAGTCGACTAGAAAGATGGGCCGGAAACATCGAGGGAAAGATCAACTGACCTCCAGCTACTATTCCGTTACCTATCATCCAGTCATCCCGAAATAAACACCAAAATAGGGTCCCAAACGTTTACAGATGTTGAGAAGGCTGAAAGTAGCCTGGAGCAAGAAAAGGCAGCAAAACCATACGAACTAATACCAGAAGTATTTAAAGACGGTGGTGGATAAACTGAAGCGTTAGCTGGCGCATGAAAGTGAGATGTAATCCCCTCTAACTGATTTCAATCGCCGGTTATTTGAGTTTCCCAGGAAGGAGAGAAATCCTCTTTTGATAATAACAGGGAAATCAGTCTGAAGAACATCATGTCTAAGATCCTAAATTCTAAGATCATTAGATGCATGAGTGAAAGTCATGCCTGAGAAAACGAGGCAGGTTTCACAAGTAGTGGTCGGCAAACCGGCTAGATGTTCACCGTCGGCCAGGTTCTGAAACGCAGGCACACTTACCGGCACCAAGTACTAACTTTACTTTTTGATCTGCAGTTGGCATTTGACTATTTCCATTGAGAAATCTTATGATTGGAATGGGTGCTATGTAAATACATCATTCCGCTGAACGCCCTGTATTCGATAACCCTTCTGCGCATTACAGCCTACAGTATACGTCGGTTGGTGTCCGTTAAGAATTTCCACTCACTCCAATCCTATTTAACCTTACCAAAGACACGTACATGTGGAGGTCTTCCTTTCGTCGTCCCACTAGAGGAATCGATCCGGTCACAGAGGACATGGGAATATGCAAATGAAGTGGTCCTGTTCGGTGAAGATATTACCAGGAGCCTTCCAGAAACCTTGACTGACAATTGAAAATGTTTAGAATGAATCTCTCCCCACCCAAATGCACACTGCTGTGTCAAAACCAGTTTGCGTTAGTGCAGTGTCAAGGAATACGGAGTGAAGTGGTTGAGTGCACCGACTACTTCACTGACTTCAGAAATCGGATCAGCCTCGGTGAGTTAGTGGCTGACAAAATCTTTGCATGGATAAAAATAGTTCACATGGCGCCTTATACAACTTACGCCACCTACCGAGCCGTTGTGATTTCCGACCACCGTCGCCTTCGTAGCCGTATTTCGCGGTACGTACACCTCAGTAACGTGGAAGTTACGTGTACAGTTTGGGCACAATACGAACGTCAACTGATGGAGTCGTCAACCTGCATTAACTTAGATGGTTTGGAAACACGTTACATATGCATAGTCAGTTTGTTTTACCACACAATGTTACCTGAAGTAGGTGTTGGGTGGAAAAATGTTTTACGAGATCAGACTAGAACATGGCATCGGTCCATGGAGTTTTTGAGTTGTGGTCCGAGCCATGTAAAATAATGTGGGTTTCTCGGCTGGGATCTGTCTGACTAACCAAATCGCTGAATGGAGACTCTAGGCGATATGGCTCAAAATTCATTTCACTGACACAGATAAACGTGAAAAAGTCAGCGACAGGACTAAAAAGTGAAATTGGTCCATGAAACATCTGACGGTTGGTCTGAGATGTAAATTTCTTGGTTGGAGTCCACATGACAACCGTAATCGTTGGTCAGAGACTCAATCAGTTGCAGTGGTGCAGATACATCCGCACATTATATCTGTGTGAATCGTAAAGCCGAATTCCGTTGCTCTTTTACTCCTTTTTCATCTTTTATGACTTCTTGCGACTTGCAATCATATCTTTTTCGTAAATCTCCATCTCTCACTTCAGTGTCTGCTACCTTGATGTGCCTATATGAGGTACGGCAACTTGGAACGTTACAAAGTAATAACAGGTCTCATTTTGACTGGTTAACTGACAATGAGGTCCAAAAAAGTGATCAATAAGGATACAGAATAACCCTCGTTATGTATCATGTGATGCAGCAGATGGATAACTGAAAAGAGGGACGAATGTTGTGTCCTTACACGAGATGGATGACAGCAACAAGCGATCAATAACACTTCGCCTGAACGGTACTTTTTGTTCTTACTCGCCGACAAGTTGGCAAGGTTACCTATGCTTCTAGGGTCTTGTAAATTTTCTGCATGAATTAAGTCTAAAGGCCACCCTAGAAATCGCTGAAATAACCATTTAGGCTTAGTTATCTTCAATCATAAACAAACTGAAGTGGTTATTTCACTCGTTGGCGAAGTGGTCTTTGGAATTACTTTCCTCATGTATTTTGTGAAATAAATTATTATTCATTGTGGGTTGGTGAAATAAACTTGTTGTCTTTCTCATTCAGTTGGTTTGACGTAAGCGGTAATCTGATCAAATTCTCCAGATAGAAAGCCAACACAACAATAAGAGACAGAACCAGTGTTTAATAGTTCCTTCATTTCGTTAACCATTGGATCAAAGAGAAGACTATAATTAAAGTTAAGATCAGTAGCGGAGGCTACACCTGTCAGGCGAAAAGCATTATACAATGTCTGTGTAGCCTTGGAGAAAGTACAATGAAGCACAAGTTGGAACGCGTTGATAATGCAAAGATATATGCACACTTCTGCATGATAGTGTGGACGTAATAAACTTCAACCGGAGGTATATGGTCGGACATGACTACTTACGACGTGGTGGACAAGAATATATGGCTGAAACCGCCTGATGAAAGTAAGGCTGCAATCAGTGTTGTGTATTGCACCATACGTGGTCGTGTTATTATCTGTTGTAACGTTCAGATGCACGTTCAGTGGTGTTCGTGTAGAACGTCTGCTGTCTCATTTGTATTATCAAGCTGCTTACTGAGCTATGACTGAGTCTAGGCTGTCGACTTTCGGTCAGTAGGTCGCGTGTTTGCACTCTGCTGTACCTACTGAGATTTGGGTGCTCGGGTAGTACCACTAAAGTGAACACAATGGGTTTGATCTACTGCCTATGTGGAAGATCTGCATATGGTTTCTGTGTAACATTTCGCTTTTACTCGTACTCGTTTATGTCTCTGCCTTTCTTTTCTACTGAGATTAACCTTGTCCTAGAGTGCTTCTTAGTTGACCTAGTCCTTTTGAGTGCTGCTAACAAGGCGCAGGTGTTCTGGACAACTTGACTGACTATTTAAGATGTTCGCGATGCGTTCCTCATGTCTTTCTTCACAACTGATCTACGTCTATATCTCACTGTCTGACAATACGGGGTCAAGAGGATAAGCAGGTTGACTTGTTCGCTTACCTAGGAGGTCAGATCACTTCCAACAGATCACCTGAAGATGAGAGCTCTGTACAGATGCAATAGGATCAACTGGCACTGTCCATCATCGCGCGGGGTTGATATCCATATGCATATAAGGGGTCTAATGTACTATGCAGCAGTTTGCTGTGTTCAGCTATGTGACTGTGGAACATCGCGATTAAATTTGAAGGACATGAGAAAGCTCCAGGTATGTGATCACCATTGACTTCGTAACGTACACTCTGTCTGTCTGAAAACACAAATTGAGTCAAATTAACTGACAGACAAGGACAACGTAGGATCTCGCACACGAGTGCATCATTTCAAGTTGCTCACTTCACAGTAGGATACAAAGAACAAGTGGACAGTATAAGAGTGATATCAAAGTAGACAAAGTTGTAAGAGAATAAACAATTTGCAGATAACAGCCAGTGCAAATATTCAAGCATTAAAAGATTTCAAGGAGTGAATAAATCTGCGCCATAGTGACTAATTTTCAGTCACGTCACCAAGAGTCGTCAGCCATTGATTCCTTTCGTCTTGGAGACCCCAACCAGATAACCCACACAACTCAGACCAACAGTAAGGGACTTGATCGACTGGCGTCACGTCTTGATCTGGCCACCCTGAACCCTCTTCTAACCTAATCTAACTTCCCCTAACATGACGCGTCAAGGTAGGAGCTGGGTCAACATGTGCAAACCATGTCCAAGCCATCTCAGGCGATGTAGGTCCGAAACCTCATCAATTGACTGCGTGTCTTGGCCAGTATCCTTCCCCGACCTCAACATTGCCCACACAGTGATTCCACCAAACGCAACCAATGCCATGTAGACACCTATGATCAATACTCTGTAATCGCCTCACATCTACTTTTAGTGCCCATGTCTCAGCCGTATAACAGGACAGAACAGATTACAGCGCAGTATACTCGTCTTCCGACTGATAGTCGGATATCTCTCCAGTCGGCGTCACAGATGACGCGATTTTACAAATATCAAACGGGGCTTCTATATCCGAGCTGAAATTTCGTTAGCAACCAACATGTTCGACCTGATGCAGCTTCCCAAGTGGTCGACACATTCCACCACTTCACTCACTCCCTATAATTAAACTGGAAGCAGTTAAAGACCAGTTAGTCCAGGAGGATCATATTGTATTTAACAGGTACGAGACGCATGCCAAACATACTCAGATTTCTGCTCAAGGCGTTTAGAAGACCTTGTTATTTGTCGTTGTCTTCACTTAGCAGGACAATATCTTCTGTATACTCCAGGTCAACCAGACCAGACCGATAGCTGCTATCTTGACGTGGTGGTCGGGCTTGCATATCACAATGACCCAACGAGCTATGCTGGTGGAACGCTTGTTCCCTCGAGGTCCTACCATACCAGAAAGGTCTGTTGGGTAGTGGTTAGACGAAAAGCAGTTACCGTTATAGTGTAAATTGCTACACTATGATGGGGGTCTGAGGGCGAAGTCGTACTGCTGCTAGCTGGATGGGGTGTGACAGCAGTAAGGTGTTTCCCTTGGATGACCAGCAGTGCCAAGCTGATGCTGCCTTCTCAGTGGAAGGGGGGGTTAGAAAAGGTCGGCCCCAAAAATAACACACTCCACCACGCCCCACGGTCTGCCGGGCCGGCGGTGTTGGTTCACTTGTCGTTTCCTTTCGACCATCCGGCCCCAAAAATACAAAAATTCAAAATAATCATACTCAAAAGGCTGGGTGTGACAGGCCTCAAGCAGATGTCCGATGGGCTCTGCGGTCACACAAATCTCTTTCAGGTACCTTAAGAAGAAATAGCCTTCCACGGTGTGGGCAGCCGGGAAGTGTCAACCGCCCTCACAACTCTGTCAGCACCCAAGTTTCTTCTGACTGCTATCCTCCTCCTCCATCATTACCTTCTAATCTTCCTTCACGTCTCTTAATTAATGATGCTGCATCATCTTCAATTTCTCCTACCTCTGCAGCCTTCGACAACGATCTGAGTCCACAGAACAGCATCCCTGGTCTCCTTAAACCACGCTCCAAATTACATATTGGAGCCTTCAATGTCCGCACCCTCCGTCAAATTGGCCAACAGGCTTCGTTGGCAAAGACTCTAGCAACTCGGGCATGGATGTGTGCTGTGTTTGTGAGACACGCATACAGGACCCAAGTGTGGTTATTCACCTGACCTCTCCTGACCAATCTGGTGAATCTGCAAAATTCACCCTTCGAGTTTCTGGAGATTCGATAGCTAGCTCTCGTGGTCTTGCAGGTGTAGGTATAGCATTAAGCACCAGGGCAGAAAACTCACTACTAGACTGGATCCCAGTTGATAGTCGCCTCTGCGCTATGAGGCTGAACGGCACAGTGAGAACTAAAAGGAATAGTGAGACTCGCCGTTGTCTCTTTGTAATCTCTGCTTACGCACCCACTGACTGTAGTTCGGATGAAGTGAAGGACGAGTTCTACCATAAACTGTCTAACCTCCTCTCGAAAGCCAAACGTTCGGACGTAGTGGTTGTTGCAGGTGACCTCAACGCACAGGTGGGTAGACTGAGTGAGGCAGAAAGGCACTTAGGTGGCACTTTCGGAATCCCAGCTGAACGTACAGATAACGGTGATCGCCTATTACAACTATGCTCAGATAACCGCCTATTTTTAGCCAGCACAAATTTCAGACATAAAGAAAGGCACTGTCTGACCTGGCGTCCACCGAGCTCGACTCAGCGATGGACACAGATAGACCACATTGCTATTAGTCATCGCTGGAGAGGATCGGTGGAAGACTGCCGCTCCTTCTGGAGTACGTGTTTGGACAGCGATCATGCGTTGGTCCGAGCACGTATATGCCTGCGTCTCAATGGACGTAGAAAAAATTTGGCAACAAAACCACTACGAGTTCTGCTGGACAACGAAAACACCAAAGCCGTGTTCAGTGAGAAGTTGGCTAGGCAGTTATCGGAACAAAAGACTGTCACTCATCCAGAAGAAGCTTGGTGCCATCTTCAGTCTACTGTAAAAGCAGCACTGGAGACTGTAGCCGACTCCAAGATAATGGCTAAAAAGAGCCAGTGGATATCAGCAGCTTCTTCCAAACTAATGGATGCACGTGAATGCATCCCTGCAGGCTCTGAGTACAATGAAGAGCGAGCGCAACTTAAAAATAACTGACGAAAAGTCTGCGCAACGATCGTGAACAGTGGTGGGCAGCAAAGGCTAAAGAGATGGAAAAGGCAGCGGCGATCGGTAACAGTAGACAGTTATTTAGACTTATTAAGGAGACTGGGGGGAAATGGTCAACAACAGTTAGTGAGGTTATAGCGGAGAAGGACGGATCGGGATTCACTCGCAGGGAAGGCGACTGGGACGATGGGCAGAACACTTTGAGGAACAGTTTAACTGGCCTCCAGCCACCATTGCGCTGCCCGCTATCCAGTCGGACCCTGAATGGGACATAGAGACAGGTCCCCCAACACTAGAAGAAGTTGAGAAAGCGGTAGGTAGCCTGAAACGGGAAGGGCAGCAGGACCAGACGGACTACCTGCTGAGGTATACAAGAATGGTGGTAGAGTTCTCTTAGTCAGGCTAACGGAAGTGTTAGCCAGTATATGGGAATCAAATACGATCCCCTCCGACTGGTCTAAGTCACTCATCATCCCAGTCTTCAAGAAAGGCGAGAAGTCCTCTTGTGATAACCACAGAGGAATCAGCCTGACAAACATAGTGTCTAAGATCCTAAGTTCTATAATTCTCCGACGCCTGAGTGGAGCTCGGGAACAGCAAGCCCGAGAAAACCAGGCAGGCTTTAGACCTGGCCGTGGATGTATCGACCAAATATTCACACTGCGCCAGGTCCTGGAACATAGGCATGCTTACAGACGCCCGACAATAGCTGTATTTCTCGACCTGAAGGCGGCATTTGACTCCGTTGATCGAGAAGTCTTATGGCAGTGTCTGTCACTGAAAGGCGTGCCTAGTAAGTACATCACCTTATTGAAAGCTCTCTACTCGAACACTTGTGGGCATGTTAGAGCCTATGGTGAGTTGTCCAGGGAGCTATACTCATCAAGTGGTGTCCGTCAAGGATGCCCACTATCCCCATTCTTATTTAATTTTATCATAGATATTCTTATGGAGGTTTCCCTCTCGTCACCTAATTACAAAGACGTTGACCGAATCACAGGTGAATTTTCCTTAGATCTAGAATATGCAGATGACATAGTCCTGTTAGGTGAAGACGCTGACAAGATGCAGAGTCTTCTGAACACTTTGAGTGGGAATTTGAGAATGTTTGGGATGCGATTTTCACCACCCAAATGCAAATTTTTGCTCCAGGACTGGTCTTCAGCGGTACCGCGGTTAACAATAGAGAGTGAAGTGGTTGAGTGTGTTGACCACTTCACTTACCTGGGAAGTAGGATCAACCCGGTGGGTTAGTTGCCGATGAGATTTCTGCACGGATACAAAAGGCTCGATTGGCTTTTGCCAATTTGCGCCACCTATGGCGCCGCCGTGATATTCGTTTGTCTATTAAGGGTCGCGTGTACTGCACAGCAGTCCGCTCTGTTCTACTGTATGGCTGTGAAACATGGCCATTGAAAGTGGAAGACATGAGAAGGTTACAGGTGTTTGACCACCGTTGCCTTCGTAGTATAGGACGTATTCCGTGGTGTCACCATGTGAGTAATGCAGAAGTTAGGTGTAGAGTTTTAGGGAGAAGAGGTAAGTCAGTCGACGAGGTTGTGAACCTTCATCGACTGAGATGGTTGGGACACGTACTACGTATGCCTAGTCACCGATTGCCTCGTCACACAATGTTGGCTGAGGTGGGTTCAGGCTGGAAAAAGGCCCGAGGTGGCCAGACTAAAACATGGCACCAATGTATGAAGTCTCTGACTGTTGGTTTAAGCCATGTAGGACGATGCAGACTAGGTGGTTGGGGTCCACGGGACAAGAGGAACCAGTGGTTGGAGACCCTAGGTGATATGGCTCAGAACCGAAGTCAGTGGCGCAGATGTATACACACATTATCCTCATCTTAACAACGCTATACCGAATCTCACTATTTTGTCACTCCTCTTTCCTTTCTTCTCGTACTTTATATTTCTTTTGACTGCATTCACTTATCTTCATCCTTCACCTCACTACCTTTTTACTTGATGTGCTGATATGAGGTGTGGCAACTCGGACCGTTACGCAGTAATGCCTGGTCCTATGTTGATAATGATGATGAGGTCAACCAGATGACCTCCAGGGAGTAGATCAGTCCCTGTGAAGTCTCAGGTATCAGCTTAAACCAATTAGTACGTCTATAATGAAGTTGAATACGAACAGTGACTTTGGGCATCCCTGCTGGATACCACTAGTTGTCATCAATTGCGATGACAACTCCGTAACCTCTTTCAAGGTCACGTGAGTTCGAGTGGAGAGCTTGGGTAAGTATTATGTACTTGCTCGGTACTCGCTTCATAGTCATGCAATGCCGCAACACCTCATGGTCGACTGAGCCAAATGCCTCTTTAAGATCACGAAATATTGCAAGAGTCGTTCAGCGGTAGGTATGCCTGTTTTCAGTAAATGTCAGAGGATGAAGATATGATCGGTGCACCCTTGTCCAAGTCTGAAACCTGCCTGGTTCTGTCGAGTTTGCTGTTCTCGAGCTAAAGTTATGCGTCGGATAACTGTGGACCCAGGATTTTGGACACAATATTAGTCAAATTAATTGTCTCTCTTTTTATAGACTTAAATAATCTGAGAATTTGAGCAGTCTGACCGCGTTACCTCCGACTTTCATACACTACCTAGTAGCCCCATCACTTTAAACAGTAACTTCCTACCTCCATTTTGAAAAATTCAGGTAGCGAACTGTCAGGTCCTGCTGTTTGCATCGTTCCAGGTTCAATAAAGCCTCAACGTCAAAGAATATTGGAGGACCGACATCTACGTCCCATCCAGGTTTAGACTGAATGTTGCTCAACTGAAGCTTTGCTAGAGGGCAGTTAAACTATGCTTCAAATTGTTCTACCCGTTTCACATATCTGTCGTGGGAGGTTGTCAGCGTCCCATCCTTTTCGGTGATGCTTTCACAAACCATCGCCTTCTTGTTGTCGGTATCCTTAATAAGCCTAAATAATTGCTGGGTATTACTTAATGCTGATGCCGTCTCCATCTCTCTCGCTTTCACCAACCATCACTTCTTGCTGCCGTTGCGAAGACTCTTGATCAACTTATGTTTTAGTTGCTTTCGCTCTTCATTGTAGTCTGTGACAGCTGGAATCAGTCTTCTTGCATCAATTAGTTCGGATGATGTTGAGGAAATCCAATAATGTTTGCTAACCTTCGTGTGTAGGTTACCAACTGTCTTTATCTCTGTTTCAACATCAAACTTAATATCACACCACGACTTAGGATGAGCACTGCTGTCATGTTGAGATAAATGGTTAGCTAACTCCTCCCTAAATTGTTCTTCCAATCAAGTATAGACAAGCTTAACTATCGACTGTTTTCTGCAACCAGTAAGGTGCAGACATACACGAGCCTGTACCAGAGCAAGATGGGAGTCCAAACAGGTACTTCAGAAAGTGACAATCCTCTATTAATCTTCTCCAACGATGGCTAATAATAATATGATCTATCTGTATCCATCGGTTTGAAGTCAGCGAACGTCCTGTGTGACAGTTTCTCTCCTTATGCCTAAAGTTAGTGCTGGTCAGAAACAAGTCGTTGTGGGAATAAACTTGCGACTGACGATCCCGTTATCCGTTTGTTCGCTTGGGATTCCGTAAATACCCCCAGGATCCCTTTTTGATTGACTCAGCTTCCCTACTTGAGTGTTAAAGTTACCTGTCATTATGACTACATTTTAACTTCTTGCTTTCTGTAGCAAAATTGACAGTTTTTCACAAAATTCATCATTTGCATCATTCGAACTGAAGTCGGTGGGCGTGAGTAGGCAGAGATTACGACCGCCTAGTCTAACGATCCTTCCTAGTTGTTACAGAACCATCCTGTCAAATAGGACATAGGTGGCTGTTTGCTGGTATCCAGCTGGGAGCACTTTCTGCCCTTCAGCTCAATGCTATACCTACATCACCGAGTCAACGAGAGCTAGCCAGTGGGTCTCCAAAAACTCCTAACGTCCATTTCAGAAACACACCATATTTCCATGGCTAGAGTTTCAGAGCTCTGGTGAGCAATACTTGGTGCCTGATTTCCGATAGAGTTCGCACTTTGAAAGCTCCTACACGAAATCGATGACAGGGCCTTAAAAGACTATAAATGAGGTTTCGATGGTTTTGATTGTTAGAAATGGTCGTGGCCGATAATTCCAGGCTGCTCACACTATGGAAAGCTAGTTCTTGAGATGAAAAAGAAAGGAAAGTGTGTGACCGCAGAGCCCAAACAACATCTCCTTGAGGCCTGTAACAGCGTTTTGCGGGTCATCGTTTTGATGTTTGGTTGTTCTAACACCGGTAAGAGAAAACCCATATCACCAGCACTGGAAGATCATGGGGCATGGAGAAGCGTGCTATTCTAGAAGACGACCTTATCTAATCCTCCTTTCTCATTGGAAAGACAGCATGGCGCTGCTGGTCATCCAACGAAAGCACCTTACTGCTGTCAGGCCCCATCC
The DNA here is from genome assembly GCA_944470555.2 of Heterobilharzia americana. Taxonomy (NCBI): domain Eukaryota; kingdom Metazoa; phylum Platyhelminthes; class Trematoda; order Strigeidida; family Schistosomatidae; genus Heterobilharzia; species Heterobilharzia americana. The sequence goes on along the minus strand of OX104134.1, from coordinate 78,882,913 downwards.
AGTACCACTTTGCTCTAAGACCCTCATCATAGCGTCGCAATTCACACCACAACGGTAAGTACTTTTTCGTCTTATCATTATCCAAAAGACGTTTCTGACATGGTACGACCTCGAGAAAAGTAGCGTTTCAGCTAGTATAGTTCATTGAGTCATTGTGATATACAAGCCCGACCACCATGTCAAGGTAGCAGGTATCAGCCGTAGCATAAGCCGTATACTAAGGTACTGGCACACCAGTAACGTAGAAGTCAGGCGTTGAGTTTAGACAAAAGAGGTATGTCATTTCATGAGGGAACAAGTCTGAACTCTGCGATCAATGAAATGACATATTACTGCAGGTACGTCGGTGATACTTTCATTGTTTGTGAAATTATGAATCATATGTCAAAGTTGTTCGACACCTTCAATCAAGTCCATCCAAATATTAGTTTTACAGCATAATATGAGGATGAGGACAGTTCCAGTTTTTTGGATCTAAGTATGAGTCGGCGATGTGATGATACAATTGAAAAAACTATCCACAGCAAAGACACTTGGATTGGTCATTAGCTTGACTATGGTAGTTTCTGTCCTGTCAGCTGTAAGCGTGGTTTAGTCAGGGCGCTATTCACTAGAATAAAAACGCTGCGCTCAAAAGATAAACAAGAAGAAGAATTCGGTATAATTGAGAAGGCACTCACAGACAATGGGTGTCCGAAGAAATTCATCATGAAGCATGGAAAAGAATTTATTGAGAGACCAAAACATTCCAAAGTGATGAAACATCTAAAAGAATAAGTAGTAAAATAAAAGCTGCACTGGGAAGGAGCTTCTCTGCTCCCAGATCGATCTCAGTTTACAATACATTACGCTCAATAATACAGCTGAAAGTAGACAAATATCCATCTCACGCCACTTCCGACTGCGTGTGTATCAATTCACCTGTGTTTGTGGAAGCAGTTACTTAGAACTGATTGAAAAAAAGGTATCTACTCCATTTTATGAGCATATTCCGAGAAATCTGTGTCTGAATGGTACCAAGGTCTTTAAGAACGCAATCGCCAGCCATGTGATGGGAACAGGATATCAAATAAATGTATCTCAACCCATCAGAATAATCAACAGACGAGGAACGCCGTGTTTATTACGGTTTGCAGAAGCTTATGCTATCAAACATTTCTAACCTGACGTATGTTCTTAGAAGGAGACTGTAATTAACCCTTCTTTACCTTGTTAACTATGTATAATTTTTTGCATGTGTATGTATGTAGTCTTCCCTTTTATTTTGATTGGATCATCTCTTCATTAATTACTTACTGATTGTTAATCACTTAACGATTTTTCAGTCTTCCATGTAATTGGGTAACCTATTAGCTTCTAAACAATCCCTTCCTTTACACTGATTTTCGTCTGTTGTCTCCCCCCCCCCACACTCCATAGCTCCAGAATTTTCTACCTCATTTGGTATAAATTGCCAAAATTTCGACTAAGATTTTTAACTATTGATCATGTGCTTCCTTGACTCACTGCCGCATTGTTAATCTTGTATTTCAGACCTCTATTTATTTCGAATTATTTAAAGTATGTTATATTATTATTGCTACTGATACTTTATTTCAATTGTAGGTCGTTTGCAGCTGATGAAAGGCCATGAAATAAAATAAGCGTATTTTATCCTGCAGATATCTTTGTTCTTACTTTGTTCAAATTTTCCGCATCTCTAAATTATTAAATGGTTGGATTCGGTTTCCTTATTCCAGATTAACTTGTACCTTTAAAATGTGTTGAGATAATTGTTGAAGAGATGCGTTGCAGCGACATAGGGTAGTTTGCCAGAAGAAAATACTTGAAATTGCAGTGTGCATACGATGTCATCTGACTGCACAGAAAATATGTAGGCTATATAAGACGACTTTTACTGATAAACAACTAATTTTTGTGTTTGCTGATTATGTCATTCGGAGTAAAGTACTTTCTTAAGACCATCATTAGGATTTATCGTTGATTTTAAATCATTGAAAGCAATCAGTGATTTTCATACTTGGGTCGCTTTTTATTCTACAACTGTTCACTCATTGATAATATCCAAGTTGGAAAGATAGAAAGACTCCACTGTAGTTATACTGGTCACACTTGATAAGAGTACGTGTTGTATTACTGTCCATTTGTCTCAGTAGCATAAATGACTAGAGTCAAGGTTTAGAGAATCGTATAATGTTTATATGTTTAAACCAGGATCCATATGGATGCTATCAATTCATGATTTTTACGATTTCGTTTAAATCCTTTCTCAAACCCTACTCCTTCTGACAGTTGTCGTTGTTTTAAAAGTTCAAACATCAGTTGCAGAGCGAAAGCAAGTTTATCATAGTTTTGTTTTCGTTGTATGCAACCTTTTAAAGTCCCTAATCAGTGTGTTTATGGTCTGTGATGCATAATATCTTCATGCTGTCTCGTTCGTTTCGATTGCTGTCTTAGTTCCGGATTTGTAACCGTGATTATTACATGTTTAGTTATTCTATGTATTAGGCCAATTTCGTTTATCATCAACTGTGTTATTCTTGCCATTGAATTCACTTTTTTTGTTCCAGGGTCGTGGAAATTCTACTCATGCGTATACACACAGCGTTAGTGAAGGTCATCATGTCTTCCTTAATTTAGAAACTCGGCGGTTTTATTGCTTACCTGATGATTACGAGATTTTAGATGGGTCATTGGAAGATATCACCTACCTTCTAAATCCTACTTTCACTGCTTCTGAAATCTCGGCACTGGACGTCAATTCGAAAATGGTCAGAGCCTATAATGGTCTTACATATTATCCTGGAGTTGTAGGTCTTAATAACATTAAGGTAAGTTCTCCAATCGAAAACAGATAGATTCTTCTACCTAGACCCTGCTGTCACATCTTAAGCATTTTGTTTTTCTTCTAGGCTAATGATTACTGCAACGTCATATTACAAATGCTTAGCCATATAAGCCCATTACGAGATTATTTCCTCAATAGCAAGAACTACGAAAATTCTCCTATGGTTTCTGGAGACCAAATGATGCTCCTGGTTCAACGATTCGGTGAACTTATTCGGAAATTGTGGAATCCTCGAAACTTTAAAACTCATGTTTCACCTCATGAATTTTTACAAGTAAGTGTTTTCGCACTCAGTATGCAGTTATCTTGATCTAATTTGGTTGACTGATGTTGACGAGTTAGATTTGTTTGTTTTGGTAGATGTTTGAATTTACTTGGTGATCTTGTCTATCTTGTTGACATTTACGAAATTCCTTATAGTCTTTCATGAAATAGTATAAGTTAAAAATTTTTATTCTTCAAAGCATTTACTTGCGCTTCTGTTCTGCACAGCCGAAGTTATATCCCTTCAAAATGAATAAGGGGTAACGAGCAAACTGAATTTAATTATAGGCCTTTTAAATTGACTGTGATGAAATGTAGTATCAATTTACAGATTGACATTTGGTTGTGGGTTAATTTTCCAACACTAAGCACTCAAGTTTGTAGCATAAAATTATTTGGATTGTTTTAGAAGTGACCTTGATAAGTCTCAACAGCTGTCTACCGCTACCTATCGCTCCTATCTTTTCTATCTCCTTAGCCTTCACTACCCACCATTGCTTACAGTTATTCCATAGACTTTTGTCAGTTTACATTTTTCAGGTGCTTCTGCACTTCATTATGCTTGGAGCCCGCAGGAATGCACCTACGCGCATCCATTAATTCAGAAGAAGGTTCTGAGATCCATTGGTACTTTTAACCCTTTTCCTGAGAGTCACCCATGGTTTTCAGCTCTTTTTGACAGAAATTTAAAGATGGCGCTGGGCGTTTTCTGGATGAGTGGTGTGATGTGGTTCTACTCCGATAACCATTTAGCCAGTTTCCAGCTGAAAGCATTCTCTGTTCTCTTTGCCGAGCTGCACTTGCGATGGTCGTGTTGCTGTTGTTTTCCTACGTTCATTTAGGAGTAGACATACAAATATTTGAACCAACATGTAATTGCTATCCAAACACAGGCTCCAGGAAGAGTGGCAATCTCCTACCGACTCTCTCCAGTGATGGCTGATAGCAATATTGAAATACACTCAACAACCTTGTTTTCACTTTCGCAGTAGGCAGTGAGTCACCTATTGTTTGAGAGCTAATGATACTACCTGGCTACTCATACCTCGGTAGGTGGAGTGGTGTTCGAACCCGCAACCCACTTAAAGTCAACTCCATAAACCAACCAGCCACAACTTCATGATAGAAATATGGTCTCTTTGTGTCCACCGCTTAGTTGAGGTCGATGGTCGCCATGCGAGCCAACGTCTGTCTTTATACCTGAAGTTCTTGCTGGTCAAAAAAGTTAATTGTCTGATCACAGTTGTAGCAGGCAATCCCCGTAATCTTTTCGTTCGGCTGGGATTCCGAAAGTGCCATCTGAGGGCTTCCTTGCTCGGTTTAGCCTATCTGCTAGTACCACCTGGTACGATAACCACATCTGAACATTTGACTTTCAGTAGGACTCTAGACAGCTTTCGGTAAAACTCATCCTTCACTTCTTATGAACTGCAGTCAATGGGTGCGTATGCACAGATTACAAAGAGACAGCGGCGAGTTTTACTATTCTACTTAGTCCTCACCGTGTCGTTCAGTCGAACAGCACATGGTTGAGCAGCGAAGTTTCTGCCTTAGATCACCAGAATTAGTCGTCTAACTTGAAGGGTTAATTTCGTGAATTCACCATATTGGCCGGATGTGGTTAAGTTTATGACCGCATTTGGATTATGTATGTATGTCTTAGAAATACAGCACACATCTGTTTCCGAAGAGGCTAGAATTTCGGCTCGCGAAGCATCTTCCGTGTGATGGAGGTTGCGAACATTCAAAGCTCCACTGTTTAATTTAGGTGAAGGTTTCAGAAGACAAAGGACTCTATTCCGCTGTCAAGGGCTACATAGCTGGATGAAATTAAAGATGATGTAGGAACGTTGACCGAGAGGTATAAAAGAAGATTAGAAGTTAAGGAAGTGGGAGGCGAACAGTGATCTGAGGGGAATTGAATGCTGACAAAGTGGTGAGAGTGGTCCACACTTTCCGTCACTAACCATACTGTGGAAGGCTTGTTTCTTAACTGACTAGCCATCGGGTTTATTCCCAAAATATCGTATTCAACTTACCACTTTGATAATTATTCAATGTAGGCGTTTTTAATGGAAACTCTAAAATTCTAATTCTAACTGTTATTATTATTATTTATTTATCCTTGGGTTCCTAATGGAACATAGGGCTTCAGTAACACGTCTCCAGTGCACTCTCCTCTCTACAATCTGTAATTTCTTGGAAATGCCTTTCGTAACGCGCCAAGTCTCTGAGCCATATAGAAACACTGACTTGACGTTGGTGTTGAAAATCCGGATCTTGTTCCACATGCTGAGTGCAGAAGATCTCCGCACTGGTTTCAGGCTAATGAACGCCTGTCTTGCTTTTCCGATCCTGGCTGACTTTGACATCCTCGTCTGTGCCGCTGCCTGTAGGTGAAACAGTGCTTCCTAGATAGGTGAAAGAAGCTACTTCCTTTAAGCTTCTCCCATTGATGGTGATTGGAGCTTGTTGTTGGTGGTGGTGTTGGTTGGGTATCTTCATCACCTGTGTCTTCCCTACGTTCACTTGAAGTCCTGTCTTCGCTGCCTCTTCTATCAATTTGTTAGTTTTGACCTGTAGATCTTCAAGTTTGTATGACATTAGACACAAGTCATCGGTGAAATCCAGATCTTCTAGGTTCTTTTCCGTGGTCCAGTGTATCCCCCTCTTCTCTCTCCTCACTGTTTGTTGCATGATCCAGTCTACCACAATCAGAAAGATCATCAGTGACAGTGGGCAGCAGCCTTGTCTTACTCCTGTCTTCACTTCAAAGGCATCACTGAGCTTTCCATCATGTATCACTAGGCATGTGGCGTTTTCATATAGCTGTTGAATGAGATTGATAAAAGTTTTTGGTATTCCGTAGTGTTGAAGCAACTGCCAAATTACTAATTCTAACTATGATGTATTAATTCATATATTGTACATATTTTCTTCGTTTTCCACAGGCAGTTGTGCTATGCAGTAAAAAGCGTTTCCAAATCACTGAACAAGGAGATGCTGTCGAATTTCTATCATGGTTGGTTAATGCCATAGATAAAGCTTTGAGGCCTAAACGAATTCTTTGTCCAGCAAGTTTAATCAATAAGACTTCCAAAAGTATTGTCTCTTCCACCTTACAAGGGAAAATGAGGATATACAGTCGCAAAATCATGCCTGTGAATCTGCCAGAGGAAGAAAAAGCATCATTAGCCGACAGCCCCGAATATATGGTAAGCTTAATTTATTTCTTTGCATTATGCAGTCAGCAGTTAAGCTGATAACAGCTCATTCCGTGGATAGTAATATTTTAACTTAAAATGTCACAAACATATACTGCTCACCGCCAGAAAGACAAAAACATCGATTTTAGCACAAAAGTTCATCAGTTCAGTTACTGTATTTGATAGCGACGTCGACGAATGAGTGGAGAGATAAAGGTTAGACAAAGTGTATAGGAGGAAACGAATTTTTTAAACATGAAAGTTGATGAAAATGCTCTAAACTTTGAAAATATTAAAGAATAAGCCATTGTAATCGATTTTCAGCCATGTTATCATTAATCTCCAACCATTGATCCCTATTATCTCGAAGACGTAAACCACTGTCTATATTTCCCTACACATTTCAGGCAAACGATTAAACAATTCATGAACATATGCTATTTTTTGCTTCCACTACCTCTAACCTTTCCCCGTCCCTAACAATATTAGAGTGCAGACGGTGACTAGGCATCCTACTAACCCAATCGGCAAAAGTTCATGGTCTCACTCAATATCTTGTTTTCTTTGCCTGATAATACACTTTTACTAGCCTCTACGTTACTCATATGGCCATTTCTATATACGCAAACAATGCAGTAAAGATACCTGTAACCAAATTCCTGTGACCGTTATATCTCATTTTTTTTAGTGGCTATGTTTCATAGACTTATGATTCAGTCGAGCATATTGCTGCGCAAGGTACTTGTCCTTTTATAGGCAGTCAAACGGTCGGAGAATACTTCTGTGATAGGCACAGAATAATCAGTTTGAAGAACATTTTATCCAAGATTCTAGTTTCAAAAGTCATCAGACACATGGATGAAGCTCAGTAACGGAGAATTTGAAAAAATCAGGCAGATTTCTGACATTTTCATGCGTGTACTAACTTGATAGTCATCCTCTGCCAAATCGCACTATAAGGATACACTTGCTGGTGCCTGACACTAGCTGTATTTCTTGACCTGAAGTTGACATTTGACTCTCATCGTGAGGTCTTATTGTTGTCTCTCACTGAAATGGGCACGTGGTAAGGAAATTATTCTATTCAAAGCCGGTATTTGAACACCTGCCAGGGTGTGATCAAATGCATGTTACCTCTTCATATTTTCTACTTTTAGCGGTCTTATCTCACAGCCGTACAATGGTATAGAGCGGACGGCAGCGCAATATGCTCGTCCCTTCATAGATAGTCGGAATCTCGCCAGTTCCATAAATGATGCAAGTTGGCAAGTGCTAAACGGGCCCTGTGCATAAGATCTGAAATTTCTTCAGCAAACACCCCATTCGAGCTAATGAAACTCCCCAAGAAAGGAAGTAGTCAATTCACTTAATCACTTTAGTTCCTATCCTTAAACTGAGAGCAGCTGCAAATCAGTCTTGAAGCATCATTTGACATTCGAAAGTTGCGAAGCGCGTGGCTGTAGAGCCCAAGGAACATCTGACTGATACTGTCGCACGTGGTCTTTTTAAACATTTCTGACTGAGATTTGATTAACTTATATGCGGTTTGGGCAACCAGAGAATATCGTCAAAGCTTATGTAGCAATTTTGGCCTGCTTCTGAGGCTTTTTTTAACACCATGATGATTGACACCTTTACACAGACATTATAAAGAGACTGTTGGTGTTCTTTTTCGGTATAGACACATTTTCTGTATGCTGAAATTCACTAGATTTATCATACTAGTTATCACAGTCTGCAATTTTGATTACTTCAATTTTCAGACCTCAATATCAGACACGAACTTCTTTTACCTCACATGTGACTTACCGCCACCTCCATTGTACTTGGACGAATTCAAGGAAAATATAATTCCACAAGTTTCTTTGGCTACTTTACTTTCGAAGTTCAATGGTACCACTGAAAAAGAATATAAAACACATCGTGATTCGACTATGCGTAGGTTTGAGCTTCGTCGACTTCCTCCATATTTAATCCTCTACATGAAGAGATTTGTGAAGAACATCTTCACTTTGGAGAAAAATCCGACGATTGTCAACTTCCCTATTAAAAGCATTGATTTCGGCGATCTTTTAGCGCCTGAATTTCGAGCTAAACACCGGTAAGCCTAATTGATTTACAAATTAGTGTTTCTATTGTCTATATATACTCTATCGTATATCATTAAAAAACACCTAGTTATAGAAAACTATTAGTTGGAAATCCCCAGTTTTTGAAATATGAATGCAAAGAAAACATACCAGTAAATTACTATTGATATTATCGTGGCTGATTTTTTCCTTTTAGTTGTTTAGGCGGAGTTACTTTAATATAATTTATGCTACAGGTCAGCTTATACTAAATCTCTTAGTAATCTATCATAGGGATTATGGTACTGCTATCGCCTGATGTAAGTGAGAGTTATTTCACTTAAAGAGGCATTATTTTGGATTACCCGGTATTACTCAGTCAGTCAGTATCAAAATTGATTTTGGTACCACTGCTTAAGTATCCGAATTCCCAGTGGGTTGCCTACGCGCTCTGATACCCTTGTGTTAGGCATCAGTTTGAAAAGGCGTTGATTGGAGCCTTACTTTCATCAGGCGGTTTCAGCCATATATTCTTGTCCACCACGTCGTAAGTAGTCATGTCCGACCATATACCTCCGGTTGAAGTTTATTACGTCCACACTATCATGCAGAAGTGTGCATATATCTTTGCATTATCAACGCGTTCCAACTTGTGCTTCATTGTACTTTCTCCAAGGCTACACAGACATTGTATAATGCTTTTCGCCTGACAGGTGTAGCCTCCGCTACTGATCTTAACTTTAATTATAGTCTTCTCTTTGATCCAATGGTTAACGAAATGAAGGAACTATTAAACACTGGTTCTGTCTCTTATTGTTGTGTTGGCTTTCTATCTGGAGAATTTGATCAGATTACCGCTTACGTCAAACCAACTGAATGAGAAAGACAACAAGTTTATTTCACCAACCCACAATGAATAATAATTTATTTCACAAAATACATGAGGAAAGTAATTCCAAAGACCACTTCGCCAACGAGTGAAATAACCACTTCAGTTTGTTTATGATTGAAGATAACTAAGCCTAAATGGTTATTTCAGCGATTTCTAGGGTGGCCTTTAGACTTAATTCATGCAGAAAATTTACAAGACCCTAGAAGCATAGGTAACCTTGCCAACTTGTCGGCGAGTAAGAACAAAAAGTACCGTTCAGGCGAAGTGTTATTGATCGCTTGTTGCTGTCATCCATCTCGTGTAAGGACACAACATTCGTCCCTCTTTTCAGTTATCCATCTGCTGCATCACATGATACATAACGAGGGTTATTCTGTATCCTTATTGATCACTTTTTTGGACCTCATTGTCAGTTAACCAGTCAAAATGAGACCTGTTATTACTTTGTAACGTTCCAAGTTGCCGTACCTCATATAGGCACATCAAGGTAGCAGACACTGAAGTGAGAGATGGAGATTTACGAAAAAGATATGATTGCAAGTCGCAAGAAGTCATAAAAGATGAAAAAGGAGTAAAAGAGCAACGGAATTCGGCTTTACGATTCACACAGATATAATGTGCGGATGTATCTGCACCACTGCAACTGATTGAGTCTCTGACCAACGATTACGGTTGTCATGTGGACTCCAACCAAGAAATTTACATCTCAGACCAACCGTCAGATGTTTCATGGACCAATTTCACTTTTTAGTCCTGTCGCTGACTTTTTCACGTTTATCTGTGTCAGTGAAATGAATTTTGAGCCATATCGCCTAGAGTCTCCATTCAGCGATTTGGTTAGTCAGACAGATCCCAGCCGAGAAACCCACATTATTTTACATGGCTCGGACCACAACTCAAAAACTCCATGGACCGATGCCATGTTCTAGTCTGATCTCGTAAAACATTTTTCCACCCAACACCTACTTCAGGTAACATTGTGTGGTAAAACAAACTGACTATGCATATGTAACGTGTTTCCAAACCATCTAAGTTAATGCAGGTTGACGACTCCATCAGTTGACGTTCGTATTGTGCCCAAACTGTACACGTAACTTCCACGTTACTGAGGTGTACGTACCGCGAAATACGGCTACGAAGGCGACGGTGGTCGGAAATCACAACGGCTCGGTAGGTGGCGTAAGTTGTATAAGGCGCCATGTGAACTATTTTTATCCATGCAAAGATTTTGTCAGCCACTAACTCACCGAGGCTGATCCGATTTCTGAAGTCAGTGAAGTAGTCGGTGCACTCAACCACTTCACTCCGTATTCCTTGACACTGCACTAACGCAAACTGGTTTTGACACAGCAGTGTGCATTTGGGTGGGGAGAGATTCATTCTAAACATTTTCAAATTGTCAGTCAAGGTTTCTGGAAGGCTCCTGGTAATATCTTCACCGAACAGGACCACTTCATTTGCATATTCCCATGTCCTCTGTGACCGGATCGATTCCTCTAGTGGGACGACGAAAGGAAGACCTCCACATGTACGTGTCTTTGGTAAGGTTAAATAGGATTGGAGTGAGTGGAAATTCTTAACGGACACCAACCGACGTATACTGTAGGCTGTAATGCGCAGAAGGGTTATCGAATACAGGGCGTTCAGCGGAATGATGTATTTACATAGCACCCATTCCAATCATAAGATTTCTCAATGGAAATAGTCAAATGCCAACTGCAGATCAAAAAGTAAAGTTAGTACTTGGTGCCGGTAAGTGTGCCTGCGTTTCAGAACCTGGCCGACGGTGAACATCTAGCCGGTTTGCCGACCACTACTTGTGAAACCTGCCTCGTTTTCTCAGGCATGACTTTCACTCATGCATCTAATGATCTTAGAATTTAGGATCTTAGACATGATGTTCTTCAGACTGATTTCCCTGTTATTATCAAAAGAGGATTTCTCTCCTTCCTGGGAAACTCAAATAACCGGCGATTGAAATCAGTTAGAGGGGATTACATCTCACTTTCATGCGCCAGCTAACACTTCAGTTTATCCACCACCGTCTTTAAATACTTCTGGTATTAGTTCGTATGGTTTTGCTGCCTTTTCTTGCTCCAGGCTACTTTCAGCCTTCTCAACATCTGTAAACGTTTGGGACCCTATTTTGGTGTTTATTTCGGGATGACTGGATGATAGGTAACGGAATAGTAGCTGGAGGTCAGTTGATCTTTCCCTCGATGTTTCCGGCCCATCTTTCTAGTCGACTATCTGGTGAATGAGTTTCAGACTTATCTTTCTGAGTTGTTTTACCAGTCACCATCGATACTTCAACTTGTTTCTTCGACCAGTTTACCGCTAGCTGACACCATAGCCCTTTGTATCACATTAGCCTTCGCTGTTTTCCACCGCCAGTTGTCACTGGGTTGAGGTCTCGTCAGTTTGCGCTTAAGTTACTTCCGCCCTTCTTTGTGCAGAAATACATTACGCGCACCCATTAGTTCCAAAGAATCCACTGAGATTTACTGATGCCCCTTTTCTGAGGGTCACTTTCGATCTTTAATGCTGTTTTCACAACAGATTGGATATGATGCCAGTGAGTTTGTCCTGCTCCGATAACTATTTAGCCAGTTCCTCATTGAGGACAGCTTGAGTACTTATCATCTTCCTGCTGTAGGGATAGTCTTGTTTCTGCGTCTATTTAAGCACAGGCAAAGTTATGCTCAACCTGTCTGTTATCCCTCATCAAACGTGCTCCACAAAAAGCAGCTTTCTCCTCAACCGTCATCAGCGGTAGTTGGCAGCAGTATAGTCTGCATGTGTTCACCTCTGAATTGGGGTAGGCTGACGGCAAACCAGATAATGTATCTTTGGCTGAAGGTCAGGTTGGTCATATGAAGTTGGCTTTCTGTAGTTAGCGTGCCAAATTACTTTACTGTGTATCATTTGACAAGGCACTGAATCACAGTAGTCTTCATGCAACGCTTTGCATATGGGTGGTAAGAAACGCATGTCAAGCATTCATAATCTGCCAGTCCATGTCCCTGGAAGGCTCTGCATCTTGCTGCTGTTTTCATCAGTCACGACCTTGTCATCCGAATCTCGATTGAAGGACATCGGAAGAGCTCATCATCTTGATACCACTGGGCAATAAACGTCCGAAATGTAATCCAGTAAAGAATACTGCTACGCTCTGTGATAAATGTAATAAATCAACAAAAGGCCATGAGCCACACTTATTTTGTGAGGACCGACGATATAACCTAACTGCCCGCACCTCGGTAGGGGGAGGTATGTTCGAACCTGCGATCCACTGGTTGGAAGCCAGTTCCCTAAACCTATGAGCCAAAACTCTGATGGCTGTTGACTTTACGTGGTGTTTGGACTTATAGAGCTTTGCTACCTGTAAAGATCGTTCTTCGAGGTCCCATTATACCAGGAAAGTCTGTTGGATAGTAGCTAGACAGAAACCAGTTACAATCATTATGTAAGTAGCTTATTCTGTAACGGGTTTCGAACGCAAAGTCATGCTGTTAGCTAGTTGGGGTATGACATTAGTAACGTGGTTTTCAAGGTCCTTAATGTTGCACACTTCCTCCTGCCTTAAGATCTTCTGTTACTGGTTAGATAGGTTTTTTCGCTTGGCATTAAAACAATCAAATCTCAGTCCGAAACTTTGGAAAAGGCAGTGTGTCACTGATTTCAAGCAAATGTCTCTTGGGTCCTGCGGTCACACTAAACTTTTATCAATTTGTTTTGTATTTCCGACACAAGACAACTATCACTCCCATGCCCCCAGGGCTTTCTGCTGATAGCCTCTCCCTGACTACCATCTATCAGAGGGTGCTGCGATGGAGAGCCGCCTAGCTTGGTGGCCACATTGCAAAATGATAGACAGAATTCGATTAGCACTTCATTACTAGACATCATGAAATCAGCTACTTCCCAGTGATCGACCAGTGTATATAATCCTAGCATTTATCAACATGCTAGAATTATATCGAAATATTTTTTTATTGAGGTTCACTTAGTCGTCTGGTGATTAAAGAACAGTGTTCATCTGTCCAATTCCCCTGTGATTATCACAGGAGTTTCCTCCTTTCATGAAGACTGGGACAACCAGCGATTGATGAAACCAGTCACGGTGGAAAGCTGATCTTTAGTCAAGTCTCCCAACTAACTATGCTTAAAGACTAATCTCAGGTACTTAACTCGCACATCTTTCAGTTTGTAGTAGCAGGTACTGCAGTCGACAATTTGCGCCAAATGCATATTACTTTTGAAGATCCTCGTCGCCGAAAATTAACGTAGTATATTGTAGATTACAGATAACGAAACGTGCATTCGCGAACTACTCAACAATACGAATGTACTTTTATGATAAAAGCATTCATGATCAACAACGAATAAATCAGTCTAGAAATGCCGATTAAGCCATTGGTGGGAATACATTCAGCGAAGTCACTTTCCCCAGCGATTTCATTCGCAGGCTTTGCAATCATATCAATATTATATTTAATTAACTAGGGACAGATGTTCATAAAAGTTTAGAACGTAATTCAGTTTTGATTACAAGTCAGGAGATCAGGAAAGAAGCTACTTTTTCTTTAAAATAGGTCCCGAATATTTACTGGCCACACTAATCACCTTGACTGATAAACGACTATTTTTTTCTACCTTTTAGACTGAAACGGTAAACCTATAGAAGGAAACCACGCAAGAGTGTACCTCAGATACTACCTCAATCAGTCCAAAGTGGTAATCATAAATCACAACATTGAAGTGTTTATTGTGGCAAAAAATTAAGACTTACCTCTACTTTTCGTTTAAGTTTACTCAGTCTTTGTAACTTTGGTTTCGACTGAAATAATCTAGTGCTCAAGACTAGTGCATAGATTCTTTCTCAATTCGTATTTGGACCATTTTCACAGCTCATCTTCAAATCTTAGAAGTGTCCGGCAACTCAGAAAATATTGTTGAAACCTACTAGCTCTAACTGACACCTCACCTAGCTCATACAGTCTGTACCGTTTTTCTCAGTAAACCCAAAACGCTTTCAAATTCTCTTCAAAATGAGCCACTCCTTCATGTTTTGCTCAGTGTTAAGTCACTTCTTGAAAAACAATATTAATATCCTGACCTTCAAGCTCAGAATGGTTTTGCAGTTTTATTCGCTAACGCGAAGAAAACTCTACTAAAGGTTTAGTTTTCTAATATTATTTAATAAGAATGCAGTCTACTTTTATCTGTTATTAAAATAAGTGGTCACCAATTCCTTATTCACGTACACGCGAAGTTTTTGCTTATTACCATGGAACCGTCATTGTCGACTTGATGGTTGGAGGTCCCAAAACTACCTAATAACTGATCTCCTGTTAACTGTTTCTCTCTGTTTACATTTCCGTGTTCTTGATAAGAGTTTCGACAAATGCTTGACAGTTAATAAGTTACACATTCTCCGCTTAAGAACGGCGAAGGATTTCTACACAACTACAACGGTGTGTAGTCCGGATACCTATTTTAGTAATCTGGTTTAATTTTCGAGTTCAAATTAAGTAAATTGAATTATCTTCCCCACTTCTGATTTCACATCTCTTTTGTAATTCGGTTAGGTATACTACATATGATCTGGTAGCTAATGTCGTGCACGATGGTCCCCCAACTCCTGGCTCTGGTACGCATCGTATCCACTTGTTACATCGTGGCACCGGGAAGTGGTTCGAACTTCAAGACTTACACGTGACCGAAGTCCTGCCGCAAATGATACCCCTCAGCGAAACCCTTATTCAGGTAGGCAGTTTATTTCTGATTCTCTCTTTGGAGTTATTTTGGAAATAATGGTTTGGGATTGTTTCAGTGTATTAAGATAAGCATCTTTGAATAGAATTCACTTGTTTGTACATCACGTATTTAGCATTAAGTATTTTGCCAGAGGTTACTTTCTTTTTCTCATTATTAGGTTTGGGCTGTGAATAAATCTATACCCAACCAAAACTTCAAAGTGTCTGAAAAATTACCACATGAAGGGAGTGGCGAGATGGTTGAATCAGAAGACACAAAAATGGAAGAAGGCCAGTGTGAAGCTATCAAACAAGAGGAAGCTATGGAAACAGGTCCCGCATCACATGAGTGACTTTAAGGACTTCCCGTTGTCTTTTATAATATAAAAATCAATATAAAACACCGAGATTATTATGATTTTAAACGGGCTTTATATGAATAACTTCGAATTCTTTCTTTTTTAAATAACGGTAACGGGAAGTGACTAGATTGGCTTTATGATAGATTTAAAAAACCAACGCACTATCTGCAAAGTCGCTTGTAACATCACATTTATAACTAGGCAGTGAAATTATTTTCCTGAAATTTAATAGTATAACTGAGTTGATTGGAGAAGAATTTATATTAATTAGAGTGCAATGCAAAACAAAAGTATTGTTCTTCATAATCAACAGCTGATAATAAATAAATGGAATGCATAGATGAGTGGTCATAATAGAAGTAAATGCATAAACTAATTTGGAGTATATTGCACTTCACTAAAGCGTAGGTCACGGATCAGTGATATCGAGTGTTAGACTGCACTGATGGCGGGTTCTTTTTTAACTGTAGAAGGAGGACACGCATTCTGTTCATGTCTCGCTGATTATCTTTTGAATTAATCGAAGTGGTGTGAGCACTTGCAGCATCCTCATTGGTAGAAGTGACGAAGTTACACAGTTGACAAACTCTATCCCACAATACAGCCTGGCCTGCATCTGCTCCTGATATCATAGCGGATGCCTGTACGGCTTTTTCTTGAGCATCTCGAAGTTCTTTGTCATGGGCACGACTGAGTTTTCTTCCTCGCGAAAGAGAATCACGGTATTGAAGTGCCCACTCATGCAAATCCTTTGAATATAAACAAGAGGAATTCCTTGTAAAATTTTATATGAATACCAAAATAAACCATTTAAATCATGTTTCATAAAACTTGAATTGATCATAGGCACAACATAAGACTCTTACGTTAGCCAGTGTGTATTCATTACTTGGGGAGTTAAAGCTAAGAAACTATCCTACTTTTTATCAAGAAACCATCAGTATCGTCGACTAAAGGTACAGTGAAACTACATAGGTCCTACCAAATGTTTGTTTCTAAGCACAATTAGGTACTTATTGATGTAGTCACGTTACTACTACTTGCCAGATAAATAATAAAGTAGATGTGTGCTGTTTTGCAGACTGAATTGTGAATTCATTAGTCCCACACTTAGCATTCGCTGGAACTAATACTCCGGAATGATGCATGGAGAACAGGGATTGTAATATATATGTTTCACGCACTTTCACCAAAAAGTTCCAACAACCAGTTTTAAATACAGTTCCCACAACCTGAATCACACAATAGTGAATACATGTGCTTACACCAAGAGTTACAACAGCATACACTTTAATGACGACCAACAGAATTATGGCACTAGTCAAAGTCACAGAACGACAATAGCCAACGAGAACATTGTTGAACATGACCTGGCCAAGCGTAAGCTTCATGTCTGCATCAGATGTCTGTCCAGAAAGTGACAACTTATTACAGGGTGAGTCCACGCGATGCTGCCGCACAAATGTTAAGATTTCAACATATTTTCATATCCATTATTGTTTGTAATACAGTTATTCACAACCACTGATATCAATGCCTTCGCTTCTGTCTTGTTTTCCTCCTGACCTCTCTCTAAATTTAATGCGTGACAACTTTGATACCCAACTATGCTGTGCTATTTTTCTACATATGTATGGATCTAAAATAAGTCATATTGGAGATTGTATAATGCTTCGCCAAAGTAATCTGTACATTCCGAGTAAACTGCAAGTAACAAGCTAGCTAACATCTACCTCTTCACTCCTCTTTTGTGTATTATGATTTACTACCTGATGGTTATCTAGTATCTTTGACCATGATGCAATTTCTTTACATGGGTTATACTGCTGGATGAGTCTATAAACTGGTCCATGTTTAGAACATACAGTGGTTATGACTGGGAACAACTACTGTATCTCGTGTTTCTGCCTACGCACGTCAGCCGCTCTCAGTAACATATTCCAGTTACACAATAAACTATTAATGCGAACCACCGACAAATGAGACCACTCCAACTGCGCATACTTTCCGACTTCGACGTGTTTTTTCAGTCAATTATTTCATCATATATAATTCTAGCTGTAATAACCACCCTATCACTACGATATGCAAGTTTGGAGTGCAAGCGCGTGGGCTAAATTGATAGATTATACATATACGAGGATTCATTTACAGCTGAAGCAGATAGAGCGTCAAATACATAAGTTTGTAACTAAAAAAGATGTGCCAGAGAGGGAGTTGTACGCTGGTTCTGTAACAGGAACCCGTCACTGCAAAAACCCCTGGTTAGAATTTGAAGTTCTCCAAACATGGATGAACAAAGCTTTCAAACCTGAAGGGTAGAAATGCTATCTGCGTCACCGCTCTTGCCTCACATACAGCCCCAATGCTATATCTACTAAATTTCCACAGGGCTGACATCATAGCACTGAGATTATGTCTTTGAAATTTTGAAAGTGTATTGACTATACGAAGAGTAGCGACATTCCAAGTAGCCGAATCCATTTGCTAAACAGCTGCATTAATATAGACAAGAAATCGCGCTCACTGTTCTCCATGATAAAGATAATGAGTCAAGCATTTTGTGTTACTCCTTGCAGCACTTGTCTCTATGGTAATCTTCACTGTAGAAACTGTCACCACCAGTTCCGACAAAAATTTCCACTTGGTGATGACAGTAGTCTTTGAGCCTTTAACGATGATCTCTTAGTTCTAGAAATAGTACGAGTGAATAAAGATCTAAATAGTTATTCAAAGTAAGACACCAAAATAAGGTCACCCATTTTCCTACGACATGACAATGAGAAGCTTAAGCTTGGCAACTAGATTATATATGAGTACGGGGGAATGTTAAGTATTGTCACCAACTCAGTTTAACCATATTCTCATTGTCATGTCGTAAGAAAATGTGTGATTTTAATTGGGAGTAACTTACTCTGACTAACTATTTATATCTCTCCAATCATTTCACTTCTTCTAGGACTAAGAGACTATCATAAAAGGTTCAAAAGCCACTGTCGACTAAACTACGAATGGAACTCAAGTTCTTTCAGTCATCAAAAACTGTAAGTTCCTTGTCGGGACTAGTTATGGCAGTTTCTTCAGTGAAGGCTCTCATAGAGACAAGTGCTGTAAGGATGGAAGACTTCCTGACCAGAAAGAAATGCCAAAGTCACTTACTTTGAGTCCTTGTTCTTCTAGCTGGGACATGTTTCGACGTTCAGCATCATCCTTGACTTCTATACGTTGATGGAAAGCCACAGCCCATCTTTTAATGCATTCTGGTTCTTCGCTGCGTTCAGGAATTTCATTTTCTCCTCCTGTAATTGCAATTTTCGAAAAACAAAGACTGTACTTGTTGAAAAGTTTAATTCCTCTTCCAATCCACGTAAATTCCTTCGCTCTCGTACTAAAAAGTCACTCAATACAGCATCGGTTGCCATTTGAACTGCGGACGTTTATTCCTGACCTTGAAGACATCAGAAATATTGTTCCAATATCATTTTACCATATAGTGTAAACCCATAGGTTTATTCACGTCTTCTTATAGCTTTTGAGTCATAGGATCCTTCGACTTTAATGGAGTATTTTAGGGTTTTCATCAGCCTTATTCTTCAGATAATTGTTTTAAGATTTTGTAACCATCTTGTTCACTAATGGCTCATATTTTGAATCAAGTGTGTAATGCTGGGATAAAATTCTTACTCTGATATTTTTTTAGAAGTTAATGCGGTCTCTGTGGTACGTGAAAAGGCATATATTCCATGAATCAGTTCTCCTTGGACTGCGATACCCTCATTCTCCGCAATGTAATTTGATTTTTGGTGGCAATTACCTGTACCGAAAAAGCGAAAACCTAGCCTCCTTTGACATGGCTGGTTGTATTGGATTGCTGCAACGTTCACTTACTACGTTTCAGTGGTATATATGTATAGAGCAGAGTGTTGACCTTCCTTCATAACTCCATCATTCAGTAATTCTACATGTAGCTCTCAGCGTGCAGTTTCTGGTAACATCTTCATATGGACCTGCTTAAATTTAGAGGATTTTGAGCAATTAATTGCCCTGTAACCCAACTGTAATATACATGTCGCAATGTGGCAGTGTTTAAAGGACTACAGAGACAAGTAGTTCCCCAAAACCAGCAGCCTGAATTTCAATAAACTTCAGTTATGACGCTGACCGTCATGTTTTTCTCAAACTCGTTAAAATGACGGTACGTGGTCAAGTGCCTGTGTCCTTCGGCTAGTCATTATGATTCGCCGAACCATACATTCACCCTCTCTAGGCCATCTCGTTTACATCTTTCTGTTTGTTGGTACAGTTCATCTGAAATACGATTCCTGCCTTGCTACTCTGATGTATTCTATTTTGATCTTGCATTCATAAGATCTCTCAAGTTTGGGGATTACTGCCTGTCTTTGTAAAGACCGAGTGGAATAAACTGTGGTGGAAGAAACTGTGGCACGTGCTCTAGGTCGATCATTTTCCGCAGCATCTCTTGGTTCTACTGGCGAAGTGAGGCTATGTTACGGCTAGGGACTTGAATCTCACTGTCAACACCACGTCTGTCGAGCTGAGCGACGCTTCAAACAAGTTGCCTGAAAGGGTTTATGAGAACGCCTTCCTTAAATCAGTATTCAGCATAGCGTCTGGCAGCAGACCAGTAAATATTTACACCAGAGAGAAGTAAAAATGCATTTAACGGTGTATGAATGGCTTTTTGTCATAGGAGTACCTCAGGAACTCAACGTTGACCTACCACTTCTCTTCCTCTGAGGCTAAGGAGCACCGCTGCAACCCCTGATATGGCGCTTTGACTTGCTTAGTGTTCATCAAGCCCCAGGATGGTTAGCGCAGATTAAGTTCGCACACGCTGAAGGACAAAATGCCGACTATGACTCATTATCCCAGAGAGTGTACTCAGCGCTTCAGTTGACCTTGCCACCAGAGAGCCTCTCCACGCTGTGGTTGAGTGCCATGGTCATCACCTATGTGGTCGAGAAAGGCCAATGAACGTACATCAAGCTGGTACTTGATAAGGCTGACAGTAGGTGGGTGTTCGGCAGGCTCTACAGTAACTTGCTGCGGGCAAATGTGATGGCCATCCTCATCTGTGCTTGAGATTAGGATACCACGTAGGTGGCAGCGGGCAAAATCCAGATGTAGGGCTTCATGAAGTAAATGCCGGAAGGTCTTTGCGACGCTTCGCAGTCCGATACATCTGCGGGAGACTTAAAATAGGTAGGGTGGTGGGATCACTGAAGCATTCAGAAAGGCTTCCGGATGAAGTAATGGCAACCGCCCGGTCATTCTTTGAAAGGGATCGCTCATTTCGGGGAAACAATCAAATCATGTGATCAGGCCGACGGGAAACGGTCAGGAATTGTTTTCGTGTTAAGCTCCCGACGTTTTCCAAAGACTCATAGTTCATACAGCGTTCTTCAGGACTGCATGCAAAGGCGAACACCACAGACTCCTGGAAGGTTCGTCAGAGACGTTGGTCACCATCACATGCCGGCCGGTGTGCTCCATGGCTGCTTGAAGTAGCAAGTACGCCATTCAGCGCAATTTTTCTGTTGTCACAATAACGCATATGTCTTTAAAATACTATCATTTCCAAGCTCCTTGATTCCAGCATAAAATGACGACTTTTGAGGTAGATCTAGAATTTGACCGGGAAACGCGATTGCGTGTGGTTGGGCCATCTCTTCGTGAATGCTTGAATGCTCTCCATGTAGTTCATTAGTACGAGCAACTAGGTCCAAATTTGTAGGGCTATAAAGCAGACAAAAATCTGTGATGAGGCCAGTGAAAGCGATTGTACTCATAACCACCTCCATTCCGGGTGACGGCTGTACTGCTGTGATAGCCTGGCTTGCGACCTCGACCAGCTGCAGGAAAGAGGACTAGTGAAATCGTCTGGGATAACTTGAACCAACTGCGGGAGAAGCCGGTGCCATAGTTGTCTGGGAAAGGTGTCCTTGGACTTGATACTAGAGACAAGCAACTGCATCCGGCACAGCACTTGCGTAGGCTTACAAACACCTAGATGCTCTAAGCGAACTTCTTCCTGCTCCTATTCCTGACCAGTCAGACCAGTCCTTGTGATGCGGACCTACCTGAGGCAGTCACAAGGTTCTGAGCAACTGCGAGACGTTTTGCACAGCGTTTGCCAGGGGGTCTTGACAACAAAGACCGAATTGGTTTATTAAGTTAATCCAGCTAGGCATGAACTGAGCTTTGACTTGAGTGAACCAAGCTGATGATCTGTCTGCTCAAAAGATGGTAAGCTGCACAGCAACGGTTGCTTGTCCTGGAGAGTCCCAAATTTTGGTCACTTCTAGAATATTAGACGGTTAAAAAGTTAATACAGTCAAGTGCAACGGAAGATATAAAAATATTTGGGTATGCTACCGAAGCAGGAAAGACATAACCTTGATGCGAGCCCGAGAAACGGCAGAAATTTTCGCAGACGTGGCACTAAACACCTAAAAATGAATGATACTAAAATTCACCACTTGTGAGAAGCCGGTTGTGTTGTCATGATCTGACATTGGACGAGTCTCGCATAAATCAGTATCCACAAGAGAAGACAAATAAATAACAATCTGGACAGTATGGAGGCGCCAAGACTTGCAGTTCGTTTATCAGTCTTAAATAAACTGTCTATACTACTTGTATTAAGCCTCGTAACGCTCGGTTCCGAATACTTGCACTATTCGTTTGTGAAGGCTTGTAAGTCTAAAACGATGGAGTTGTCGACTGTTAAATTCTCGCCGGTAGGGCTTTTGGTGTGACAACACGGTCTCTTCAGTCTTATGGAGATCTCGTGAAAAAGACAGGCACCTTATGAGTCGGTAGGGAGTTACCTATTTGAATGAAGCAATCACTGATCGTTATATTCTCGGCTTATCAGGGATTGCGAATGGATCCTGCTGAGGTCTGTATGAATGTGTTGCATGATATGACGACATCAGGTTCATACGTTGAGGCACAATTAACATCAGAAACCAGCAAAAGAGGCAGCGGCATGGCGTTATTTGTTGTGACAGATGACTGGCAAGGTAACACTTTATTCGAATTTGACTGTCTGCGGACAAACAGTTAAAGGTTGATAGAAACAACCACTTGTGTGTGTAAGTACGTACACTTTCGATCAGTATGTGCGACACCCGTGAAGAAATTAGTTGTAGGCTAAGCCTTTTCGGCGGCTCATTTGTGGTGCATACAGCTCATCAAAGTTTATTCTTCCGAGATTATCCATTGCACTTTGATGGTTTTTGGATTTGTACACTGTCTTCAACTGCTGGATTGGGCTCTTGCATGACGGTTCTTGTTACATGTGTATCTGATTTGAATAAGTTTTCTTTGTTGGATCTTTAGGATTTGTCCCGGTGCGAACTTGACAGACGCAAAGACCAGTCACTAATTATTCGGACTTGTTATATACCCACGAATACGAGACCAAGGAAGAACACGATAGCGTAGTCGGATGGAATAGTATATTTGGATGGTTGTGCCAAAATACTGATGCGTTCCAACTAACTAGCTAGAGAGTCGAACGCGAGCAGTGCAACGTAATAAGACAGCTTGCCGAATGGCGAGGATGCTTGGCAGCGCGCCTTCAGCTTAGCGAGTCTAGTTAAACTATCAGGGTCAGCGTCAATGTCGAAAGTCGTCGAACCCTAGGCTATTGATTTTAGGGAAGTGTGTGACACTACAGATCACTCCCCCCTAGTGGGTTCGTGAGGACCCTAAGACGATACCATCCGGAAGTAAAGACCCAGTGGTTTCTCCACTGGTAAAACTCTTCCGATGGGCTGACTGCGTGAAGTGGCCCCTGGTTGTCTGAACTTATTCTAGGGTGCCGTGGCAATTAAATAATGAAATACAATAAATCGAATTGGGCGTCGATCGCGGTCCTCAGTTCCTTTTGACGTTCTGTCCGGTGCTCGTTGCACCTGGAATATAAATAAGAGTCTTTAATACCACGGAAACGTTTTGTAAAAATGGGAATTGTTTATATATAAACATATCGAAAAATAAAAATTTACGCTTACATGGTAATAAAAATTGATATAAAAAGACAAGGTGTAAGAGGGTTTGTGCATTGCCGGCAAATAAGAAAAATAGTGCCACTAAAAAAATTTTGTGAGTGAAAGAAGTATGGCTGGCACACACACCGCTAAGTTGAATACGGCTTCAGATACTCCGGGAACCTGACGGTTCGACCTGATCGTGTTTTTGTCGCGCCGTGGTTGTTACTGCATTAAGCCATCGTCGAGAATTTCGATAATTGAGCTATGGCAGCCTGGAACGTCACTTATAATGGGGTTGCCTTCGAAGTAAGCTGGTTTCAAACAGTCGATACTAACAGAATCTTCACACTCGTTTCGCTCAACTATATAGGATCTCTCGTGTCGCTTGACCATTTTGAATGTCCCATCGCAAGGTGGTTCAAGTGGTCGACGAACGATGTCGTGGCGAATGAAGGCATGTGATGTCTTTTGTAAAATGGGGTGAACGAAGACATCAGTCGTTTGAGGTCTAATAGGAGAAGGCCCAACTGAATGCATTGCATTTGTAAGCCTAGTCACGTAAGATGCCCTGTCGGAAACATGTTTGAAAGTTGAAGGGGAAACAAACTCACCTGGTAGGCGAAGAGTGGTCCCATAGACGAGTTCTGCAGGAGTGCATCCAGCATCAACTTTCAACGCGTTACGAATACCTAGTAGGACTAGAGGCAGAGCCTCGGTCCACTGAGGTATGTTTGTAGCTGAAAGGGAAGCTTTCAGCTGTCGATGGAAACGCTCTACCATGCCATTTGCTTGTGGATGGTAGGCTGTCGTTCGGAACCGAGTGCAACCTAAAAGTGCCGTTAGAGCGTGAAATAATCACACTCAAATTGGCGCCCACGGTCGGTTGTGACGTAGATGGACATCCGAAGTTCGCGATCCATCTTTCGACGAAAACACGAGCAACTGTTTCGGCAGTAATATCTTAATGGTACTGCTTCCGGCCATCGTGTGAAACGATCAACACAGTGAAAAGGTAGGTACATCCATTAGATTCTGGTAGGGGTCCTACAATATCTATATGGACGTGGTCGAAACGCATGTCTGGGGCTAGAAATGAGCCTAAAGGGCTTTTCGTGTGTCGCGTGACTTTACACTTTTGACAAGCTAAGCACGACTGGGCCCACTCCTTAACGTCTTTGTTCATCCCAGGCCAGCAGAAACGTTGTGCGATAAGCCTAATGGTGGCTCGTACACCTGGATGAGAGAGTTTGTGCAACGTATTGAAGACGTTGCGTCGACAACTCTTCGGAACTATTGGGCGTGGTTGACTAGCAGAGACATCGCACAAAATTATATCCTTGTCTGATCCAACAGGACAAAGTCGCAGTTGAGAGTTGTGGACGACAACTCATGATGCAGCTCAAGGTCTTCCTTTTGACGCCGAGCTAGTTCAACGAGATCAACACCCTCGATATGGTTTATCGAAGCTATTCGAGATAGTGCGTCGGCTGCGGAGTTGTTTGCTCCAGAAATGTGGCGGATGTCTGACGTGAACTGGGAAATGTAATCCAGCTGTCGCGACTCACGAGGGGAGTATTTGTCAGACGCCGAGCTGAGGGAAAAGGTTAACGGTTTGTGGTCTGTGAAAATAATGAAATCACGACCTTCCACAGAATGTCGAAAATGGCGTACAGAACAGTACATAGCTAGGAGTTCCCTACCAAATGTACTGTATCTTGTTTCCGCGTCTTGCAGCCGCCTCGAGAAAAGGACTAACGGTTGCCACTGGTTGTCAGTCAACTGTTGCAAAACTGCTCCAGTTGCTGAGACAGATGCATCAACAGCAATACTCAAAGGAGGATTGGGGTCATGATGCATAAGCATGGTTGCGATTGAAATGGCCTCCTTGACTTTAGAGAAAGCAAGTCTAGTTACGCTGTCCAGAGCCACGAACTTCGTAGTTCCTCTGAGTAGATCTGTTAGTGGTCTCATGACAGAGGCACAGTTGGGGATAAACCTTCGGTAATAACTTACCGGGCCATTGAAAGTGCGGAGATGTTTCACAGTGGTCGGCTCTGGATAGTTTGTGATAGCCGCCACTTTATCTCTCAATGGGCGTATACCTTTGTTGTCAATGGTATGCCCAAGGAAGCTGAGTGATTCAACTCCTATTTCACACTTCTGTAAGTTGACTGTGATGCCATGTTTTTTAAGTCTTTCGAATGCGAGGTCCAAATGTTTAAGGTGAGTTTCCTTATCTGGACTCGCAATTAGACAGTCATCGATGTAGACATGAACAAAATCCAAACCACGGAAGACATCATCCATAAAGCGTTGGAATGTTTGTGCTGCATTCCGAAGACCAATTGGCATGCGCAGGAATTCACACAAACCGGAAGAAGTAGTAACGGCTGTTTTCGAGATATCTCATTATACGCTTTGACCAGGTCGATTTCGGAAAATATGTTCGCTCCGCATAACGTCGCAGTCAAGTCGTAACGTGAGGTATCAGGTAGCAGTTCGGTGTTGTCTGGGAGCTAAGCCTTCGGTAATCACCGGTTGGACGCCAGTCATTGCTATCCTTTTGCGAACCATGTGCAATGGCGATGCCCAAGGACTGTTTGATGGCTTGATGATGCCCAGTTCGAGCATGTGGTCGAATTCGCTTTTCGCCGTTTTGAGCTTATCGGGGGCTAGACGGCGCGCTTTGGATGCCACAGGTGGACCTGTGGTTGTCACGCGATGCATAACATTGCTGGTTATGCCCGGGAGAGTGTGCTTTGGCTGCTGCAACTCTGGATATTTCTCCAAATCTGCTTGGTGGGACGCGTCGCCCGATTGTCTGGTTCTAACAAGGGCTAAACTCGGACCTACATAGGTGGTGCCACCAACAGATAACTTTGTGTTATTATCTTTCAGTCGTCGACGACGAGTGTCTACGAGTAGATCGTAATGGTTTAGCAAATCTATGCCAATGATGGGCATGGCGACGTCAGCAAGGAGGAAGATCCAGTGGATAGGTTTACGTAAACCTAAGTTGAGGTAGGCGTACTGTCTCCCAAATGTCGCGACTGCCTTGCCGTTGGCCGCTTGGAGATTGAAGGATGAATCAAGATGACCCACCCTTGTCGGTGCGGGATGGACGCTAACTTCTGCGCCGGTGTCGACGAGGTAGCGGACTTTCGTTTAAATATTCATGACGTAGAGCAAACGGCTGGTTCCGCCGGCTACGGTTGCCGTGAGCACGTGCCGGCGTGACCGTTTCCCGAGTTTGTGTCCTTCTTAAAATAGCATGGTTTCGACATTTTCTGGCTTAGTCTCCGTAAATGTTATGAAACCAGCACCATTCAGGGTTTTCCACCCTGCTAGGTTTAGTTTTGGGCTACCACGCGACTTGCTGCGATGCGCCAAGGTGCGTTTCTGTGAAGTGCTACGTGAGCTAGAACTTCGAAATCGTAGCAACTGTTTCACAGAGTTGCACAGCTTTTTCACCTCTGAATCCTGGCAATCTGGTTTGTCGAGACAGAATATACGTTCGAGACAGGTCTGCTAGAAATCTCCAGTGTTTTATCTGCCGAGTCTGCCAGGTCATCGAGTGGGACTGACTGAAGTGTCGCCAACACGGTTTGCACCAGTCGTGGTAGTTTCGAGAGAAATAGTTCTCGGAAAAGGCCATTGTCGAATGTCCGTGCGCCGATAACTTCTCGCATGCGTGCGAGGACTTCAGTGGCTGAGTTGCTGCCTAGCTCGATGTTACGAAGCAACTTGTCTAGCGCTGGCGATCTGTGAGGTCACCGTTCTTCAGGAGTGCAGCTTTGAGAAGTGCACAAGGACCACTTATTTCAGGATTAAACATATGTGTTGTGACATGCCTGTTTAATTCTCGCGGTAGTGAAAGTATGACATCAAGAAATCGAAAATGAGGATCTGAGACTCCGTCCTCAAAAATCTGCCTCGGCATACAGAAACCATGTTTCTGCATTGTCTGGCCAATATGGAGCTAGTTGGATCGTGTTCGTAGTCGGCTTGATACGAATAAGCCTGGGAGCGTGGAAAGTGTGGTAAATGGATAATAAATGTTATCGAAATGAAAACGATTTACAAGTATAAAATGGAACAGGCTCACCAATTCAATATTTGTTATTGGTCGGGATATGTCATCACGTTGGCTCATCAATTTACGATTTGTCCTGGTGCGAACTTGACAGACGCAAAGACCAGTCACTAATTATTCGGACTTGTTATATACCCACGAATACGAGACCAAGGAAGAACACGATAGCGTAGTCGGATGGAATAGTATATTTGGATGGTTGTGCCAAAATACTGATGCGTTCCAACTAACTAGCTAGAGAGTCGAACGCGAGCAGTGCAACGTAATAAGACAGCTTGCCGAATGGCGAGGATGCTTGGCAGCGCGCCTTCAGCTTAGCGAGTCTAGTTAAACTATCAGGGTCAGCGTCAATGTCGAAAGTCGTCGAACCCTAGGCTATTGATTTTAGGGAAGTGTGTGGCGCTACACATCTTTCTGCAAGCGACAAGATTTCTGGACTGTTTATCACAGGTTTTCTTTTACCAGTGTACAGAGCTATTAGTGATAGTTAACGCTGATGAAATAGTTGCCGGGTATGCACAGTTCATCCGAAGATAAGCAGCGGTCATACCATGGCTGTTTGGAGGCATACAGTGTCCGAATACCGGTTATTTCGTTGATGCTTCCGGTTTAAAAAGGAAACAGACGGTTGAGTCTGCGTTTTCCAATGCTGTTCCAGAGAACCACTGCTTGAGAATGGCATCTAATCTATTGGGTATGGTTAACAGTGTCTTTTCACCAGCATATTTATTAAACAGGGTGACCGCCAATAGCACTGCGTTTATAACTGATAAGCCGTAAACGGCCGGCTAAGGCATTTGGTTGCTGACTGCAGTCTGGTCCAAGTGATCGTTGTAGTTGTTGAAACATTAACACGGGTCGTCGCACTCGCTGCAATGTAAAGGAAAACGTTTTCTGCATGAAAGAATCCGAGTTCTTTGGAACCTGTCAGCTTATACCTGACAATTCACTTTGACTTCTGAGAATGGTTGAGTGCATCCGGGGTCATTATGATGGTTGCCACATTTTTTTCAAAAGTTATTCACACTTTCGAACTTCACATTATGAAGTGAACTCAAGATTCTTTGAACAAGCCGGATTGCAGTCCGAAGTGCGTACTTTAGGATGAACGCCGACAGACAGTGTGAAGCGATGACATCAGTCAGCTAACAGAGATGTTAAATGGGCTCAGCATATTTATCCCCTCGCCACATGACCTCACAGAGATCCCACCTAGTATCTTCCCCTTTCTCTGCCCAGCATCAAGCGTGTTGCGCATGCGACGTCCACTAATGTGTAGAAATAGATACACTTGTCGCACAAATGTTAGAAGCTTTGTTACATTGATCTGCCGAAAAGTGGCATCACAAAACGTTCGGTTTGTTGGAGACTGCATATGGGCGATGCGGAACCCGCTGGTTGTTTTCACCCAGTTAGTACCTCAGATGAATGAGCACGAGCCGTATATTTAAGTTTAGCAGTAGCAATCTCGGCAGGTAATGGCTTCCAGAGACCGAGGGCCAAGAGACCGAGAGTGCGAACACAAGCGGGTTTTCACACATTGGTAGACCGTTCTCCTCAGGTTTACATGAGGATCGCCAGTGACCATCGAGTAACATTCCTCTCACCACGCGACTCTAACTAAGTAGTACCTTGCAGGCCGTTATCGAGCCAGCCCGTAACCCTCAGTAACGAGGAGAGTGAAAGTCCCCCTTCGTGGCCAACCCGTGAAGTTTCTCCAGGAGGTTCATATCTCTCTCCAGACGTGGTAACGCAACGACGTCACGCAACTCAAAGTGGTGTTGCAAGTGGGCCCTTCGGAGCACCAAAATTTGCTCCAGGTAGACGCCACCCAATTTTTGCACATGGAGCGTCGTACTGCGCAGACTGGGCAGTTGCAGCTCCTGCCTATTCCGTCAGTTGGTGCTATTTTCAGGCACTTTTCCGTGGTCTCGCGTGAAAGGTGCATACCACAGAGACAGTAGGATACTTTCTGCTGATCCGGAGTATAGAAAAACATAGATCGGCATGGATCAGCATAGCCTACCAGCCCGCTATCATTCACCCACCATGCGGGCAACCTGAGGTCACCCGTGGTAAAATTGGTTCTCTTTTGTACGTCACAATCCGCCACGACTTAACATTGCTATCGTGAAGGTGAACTGGGGGTCTGAGACTTGATGAGAGGTCGTCCGCAAAGACAGAGAATGACGATGAGCCGAGATTTACTCTTTGTGATACGCCAGATGATGTCGTTCTCTAGGTTGAGGAAATGCGGATTTTTGGCAGGACTTTCTGTCATCTAAATAGTTCCCCAGCTGGGATGGCACTGGTTCACGGAAACCCAGGGTTTTTATTTCGCGCCTGAGAACCGCGTGTGTGCCAAAGGCCCCGGCGAAACCCTAGAAAATCCCACGAACGGAGACCTAAAGGTTTCAGCATGCAATCCGATTACCATGGGCTGCCAGCGAGTTCCAGGTTCATAATCCACGGTTTTGGAAATCATGCCGAGTGCCACTTGGTTCTTCGTCTTCCAGGTATTCACAGGCCTGGTTATCCATCACACGGTGTTACTTTCAATAACCCTTGAGGATGTACCACTGGCAGACCACACTTTGGGTTCAACCTGTCTCCTCCTTTGAATAGGATAGATCAGATGCCACGCCTTAGCTCCAATGAGAGTATGCGTTGGTCAGGAGATTCCTGACGTAGGTTGCTGAGTGGACCACTTGGGACAAACGTACATTGTTTTGGCACATATGCTCGAATGTAGTGACATATCGGTGATTCTCTTGCGCGGAGCCCTGGTGGCTTTTCGAGGACCGCAGCAGAAGCCACGCATACTACAAACATCTCTACATTGGATAATCGTGGGGTTGTTCACACAGTTGGTAATTTTATTTGGACGACGGAACGCTTATGTGTGTGTTGAAACCAGGCCCAAACATTCCGGCAATCTGCAGTTCAGAAATGGACTCTCCTTTTAGGCGTTTCATATCGTAAGCTTTCTGGTTGGTAGATTATTTCTCCACCATGGATAGATGCAGCTCCATGGGATTTCTCTAAAGTTTTTGGACAAGGCTTGTAGAGGCCGGCTTCCTGTTCTCCTTAGCCTCGCCACCGTGTCGAATCCATTGGGTCATATGTGGGATTTGGTTAGACCCTTCCCGTGAGATCCACCGTTTCCTTTTGCCACCTGATAGGCACTGGTTGCCCCTTTTTGGCCACATAGGCCACCATGGAGGTACTGTTGGAGATAACCCACCTAAGGACTTCCCCGACTGTTTTCCAGAGGTCGTTCGGTAAGGAACTCTACCCCTTGGGCAATGATGACACCGGCAGACAATGTTTCGTGGCCACTATGTGAGCCTGGCTGTAGCAGGAATAACAGCGGGATCCTTCTCATCACAGTTGTTCCCTGATCACCAGATAAACCATCATCATGCTTTGACCGCAGCTCTCAGGAGGAGTATGAACCAGAAAGTCTTACCCTAGCAGATGACCACCAGTAGGAGGACCCTCCTTACAACACCCAGATACGTCGTCACCGACCCCTTTCTATACCTCGGCCCTTTTGCCCGCCCTGAGTAGGTTTTTTTCTAATATCTGGCTTCATAGTACACTATCTTGCCCAAAGTTAAGAGTTGGGGCAATAGAATACTCAGTTATGGTGGCCTGCCTACGCCCCATAGATGTCGCTGTAAATATTACGGGGAGAAGTTGCGGATCCTACTCTACATTGTCGGCAAGCTTTCAGTAGACCCTACAACCAGGTGCCCAATATATTCTACTGTAAAGTGGGACCAGATGGAGTATGGGGCTTTGCTAGTACACTTTCAGTGGCTTGCTCTCTTCTGAAATGACCACTGATCAACATCATCACTGTCTTTCCCGAGTAGACACATGCCGCCTATATTTGCTTCGGTGGCTCTAGTATCCGGCTTAAACCATGTCTTTCGCAGATCGTAATTTTGACAGCGGGGTGGAGCGGAGGCACCACAGTTCAGCCACCGCACCTTTACGTCTCTTCACATTGCCGTGAAGACACCTGGAGGTGTTTCTTCACAACTCAAGGTGTTTTTTTGGTGAAGATTTGTAGAGGATTTTGCATCAAATTGAAAGTTGTTATCCACCGGCCAGTTTCAATACAGCCGACTGGTTTTCCTACACTGATCTTCGTAGTTTCTCTTGGGTCAAGGTGATCAATTTAAATGTCATCATGTCTATGCACAGTGATGGGGACCAGAGCACAAAGAGGAATTGTTGTTTGTTGTTGCTGCAGGTTCTAGGTCTGCCTCAAAAAGGCGGATATTTCTGCTGGTGGTGGCTTGAACTGTGCACCATTTCTGTAATACTCTGGTTCGGGACTTAGTACCTAAAATTCACAGGCATCCACCTAGGCAGAGGAATTGTTGTCAGATGGTGGGACGTGACAGTTGGCAGATTGCCCCGCCACTAGTCCACCTAAACTTATCACAGCCGTTGTCGGACATCTTGGGCTTACTTTTCTCCTAGGCTGTTACTTCTGGCACTCCGTGGATGACCATGATTGTAAGTTCTAAGGTATGGGAGGCTTCTTCAGATGTTTCCCCGCAAACTGTGCCCAATCTGCCTTAGTCGGAAAGCCAGACGAACATTTGATGACTAGCGTGTGTGACAGAAAGAAGAATCTTTCAAACATTTTAGCCAAGTTCAGGGTCATCTTCCCCGGCAGAGGCTTTCTTGGATATGGATAGCCACGCTTGCACAGCCAAGGTTGTTCGCCCATAGTCCGCCTAGCTCTAGTTTGCAGCATGCAGTTTCCAAGTGATATCTTTCGACCGACTCTACTTTCGCAAAAGACTGCTGTGACATACTGGGAAGTTTAATGAGATAATGGAGTTCAACTGGAAATCGAAATTCTTGTTCTCGCTTACTATGAGTGAGTTTTCATGGATAGGTGGAGCCTACCTTTCCATTCTTACCCATTCTCGATAGCGTACCGCACGGGCTTTCATATAAGCAGCCTCAAGGTCTCAGGATGATGTGGTTGGCCTAGTGATCTGTGATCACCTGGGTGTTTTTGGACCATCATGGGTGTAATTGTCAGTACAGCGTCACTGACTCTTTTAGTTTTAGGGCTGTCATTCCTGGGGTGACTAGTGTAGATGTCAGTGTCCGAGTAGCCATTGGAGATCCTCTTCTAGCCTCTCTAAGTGGCCATAAGGCCAAGAGTAACCTCATGGGACTCTGTGGATGGATGTGCCAGCGCCTCGTGCATGGGTGACGCTTATTGGATGCATAGCGTTGGTCCGGCACATCCCCATCACATCAAAGGTTACCCGCTCAGCGCAAGCGTCGCATTTGAAATCTGCGTCGCTTTTGGCTACAGTGCGGACACTTGATTGAGTACCTTCATCGAGACCATTTCATTCGCTACCCTTCTCCCCTGCAGCTTTCACAGTCGTGCTAGTGTTAAGGATATACGTACCGGCAAGATCTGGCTTCTGCTGAACGCGGACAGAGGTGTCACCAGTGCTTTAGGGGACAGGGATTTTTCCCTTTTGAGGAAGCGGTATTCGTGATCGCACTATTTACAGCCCTGGGTTTTTATGGGTGTTTTCTCAAATTTTAACTCCGTCTCCATTTGCCGCCCAGGAAATTATGGCGAAGGACTGAGACGACGCTACTCATGAGGTGTTGCGAGGAGTAAGCTTGATCAAAGCACCGCTGCTGCTGTTCATTTTGATCAGTGAATAGGAGAAAAAGCTAGACAGAATCTGTGATTGCGAAGTAAGTTGCCAACCTTTCCTTTAGTAGTTCAGCGGTATGACTGTTGAGTGCCTTAAACGACCAACAGGTTCAAGGTACGTGATCTAGCGGGGTGTACTGTGCTGCAGATGAAGCAACCTGAGCTATGGCGGCTGACCGAGACGGCCGGACCTACCACGCAGTTTTCCATTTTAGGAGTGATGGTATTGACCGACCAAGGATTGCACTTTCCGTGGGCTATTCATGGCGAAACTGTTGGTTTAGTGGGTGAAAGACTCAACTGAACAGGCATACATATGGTTGTTCTGGGGGGGGAATGAAGGCGAGGTAAAGTACGTCAGTATTCAGGGAGCACTCCAGCCTGTCGTCAATTTATATGTTTTGTGATTAGCTTCCGAATGGTGACTATCAAGAGAATCCAGTGTTGAAAGCTTATTGGGCTGAGGGCGGTCACTGACCTTCACCGAAAGGCGATATTTCTCAAGGTTTCTCAAGTCACTCCAAACGACATCCACGAATATCAGCTTCACCTGATTCGGTAAGTTGTTGACGATCACCGGTCGGATCAACTGTCTGGTGGATCTCAGTGAAAACAAAATTTTCTTGATAATTTGACGATTGTGCCTACTAACTGTTCACCCACCTCGAAGTAGTTGGTTGCAGAAGAGTAGAGTTTTGTGTGCCCATGCTGTCCACTTGAAGTCAAGCTTATTTCCCGGCACTAGACTTCCCGTCACTTTCGAAAGGTGATGGAATGCGGTCATTGATTTGTGATCGACAAAACAGGTTATTTTGTTTTCTTTACCCGTTGGTGCATTTTCTTCGCTTGCTAGTGATTCGCTTGAGCGACAGGACGTTTGAGGTTCACGGTTACAACTTATCTATCTCCTGTTTATACATTCTCGAATTTATAGGGCTGAAGTGGAGATGACCTGACTGGATAACATGTTGGCAACAGAATTATATAGATTTCGGTCTCAGTCACAAATCACGATGACTGCCTAGCCGGCTCCTGTACTTGATAACCTGGCTCTAGGACTTCCACTCAGTCTTGAGACGAAGAAAATATTCGGCTAAAAAGGGGGAGAATACATCGAGCCAAAAGTAGGTTATGTAAGTGTAGTGAGGAATGGAGGTGGATCACATCCGCATAACACGTTCTCGCTGTAATCCGGTTGGATCACCGTTTCTTAACGCTTTATTTACCTTGTTTTAACCAGTGCGCGCCAGTATCAAACCAATTACTGCCTGACTAACTTGTACATGTTGATGACAATAGAAGACCAAGAAAGCACGTTATACGTGCGAGTGGTCAGGCGATTAGTTTATTTATGAGCCATAAGCCTCTAGGTTGTTTTGGAGGAAGAATGTCAAACTTGTCCGTCTCCTAACACCTGGATTATTGGTTCTGAGCGTGTCACCGCTGGTCAGCGCAGAGAGGGATAATAAAAGATAATCCATGAAAAGTAATGATCCCCAGTGAGGAGGTAAGGCACGCTTTAAACTGAAACTGGAAGGTGGATGAGAAAGATTTCAAATGCGCAGTATTTTTGCACTCACTGAAGAGACACTATCTTAGCGCTTAAGCGTGCCTAAGTGAGACAGATACCGGGTATAATATGTGAAGTTGCTTCGGCTTACGTCCTTTGGGGCGACTAATGTTAAGTGCATGTATGTCGCCGGGAGGGGGCCAGATTTCAATCAGATACCATAATGTGGCAACCAGGCGTCTGTAGGTTCACATCTAGTCTCCGAATGCACTGTTTGTTTTAAGGGGGGGAGCGTAGGATAGAACAAGTTTGGTGGTGACTGCGACTGTCTAGAAAACGAAAGAGGAAGACAAAACATGAGACAGAGACCCAGTGGGCACAATTTGGCTGCGGGACTACCCCGATGTACCACGATTTCCCCCTTAACAGTTCAACAGAAAATTCTCTCAAGGTAGCTGAGAAGAGTGCTTCTCGCCTGTTTTAGCATGTCAAGGTGTTATATCTGACCGAAACGTTGGGCTAGGTGTTGATATCTCTACACTTTTCCACAGGGGTAGTTGTTTTGAGTCTGTGGAATGCAGATTGTAGTGGCTGTTTCAGATTATTTTGCTTCAACATGTTGTTAATAAACTTCTGTTGACTAAGTGATCTGACGGCAAGTATGGGTTATACCAGCTGAATACATTCCCGCATTTCGCTGGTTAAAAGGGAACTAAAATCAACATTGATTTTGGGAGGCGCCTCTCATCTGGAGTCACTCAGAAGTGAGAGTAGTTACATCTTAACTTCTAGAAAATTTTGTAGCTATCGAGGATAAATGAGATTATTCAGCATAAATGTCTTCATCGGGAAGATTCGTTCTGAGGTGATGCAAATGGCGTTCAGTGAGCATAGGCGCGCCGTCAGCTTTTGAAGATATGCGAGGCTTTCCGTAACGTGTTGGAGGTATTTATGTTTTCGAGTTAGTAGTATCACCTTTCAACTATTAGTAGTCTGCTCGGGGTGGAGATGCATGATGCTGCTGGAGAACACAGGGTAAAGTATGTGATGAAAAGCCAAAAAAGATACTTCAGTGAGGCTGATAAAACC
Source organism: Heterobilharzia americana (assembly GCA_944470555.2). NCBI lineage: Eukaryota > Metazoa > Platyhelminthes > Trematoda > Strigeidida > Schistosomatidae > Heterobilharzia > Heterobilharzia americana. The sequence goes on along the minus strand of OX104134.1, from coordinate 78,847,090 downwards.
AAGTCGCATAAAGTTTTTTGAACTGTATATGCCCAACGGTTGTGGCGCCAAGCAAGTTGCAGCGTCCACACGGATAACGCTGATAGTTACTACCTGTATTTGACCAGAGTGTTATAGATCTCATCCTAGCGGACGAGCGCCAGCAAAACTCGACAACAACAGGCGCCACGAGATTTGAAAAGATGTGACTAATTGTGCTCTTCGATATACAATGTATATGAACTAAATCACTTCCAATATTTATACGACACTGGTACACAGAGAATTTGTAAGGCAGCCTGAATAACGTTGCACAGTGTGGCAGAATAGTACCTTCACACAGACGCCAAAATATGCAATTAGAAATTCATACATTCGAAAAAGAAAGAGAAATTAGGTAAGTACTCATAATTGAAATAACACAAGGGGCATGTCCGGTAGTAATACAGTAGGTTGTGATGGGCGGTATTTTTCAAATTTGAACGCTGAGTTGTGAAGACGTTGGCGTCGATCATCATAAAAAATGATGAAAATATGCGGAAATGAGAGTTGACTGAGAATCATGAAGATTAGGTGGAAGTAGTGTGTGAAGGGTTGCACAAAAATAAATAAGGGGCTGCAATCGCAGTGTCTTTCAATGTAAAATAAAACTTACCTGTGTGGTACAGAAAATACGGTTCTAGTTGGAGGAACAGGCACATCACAGTAACCTGTACATAGCTCACAATCCAGTGACCTATTTTATTTCAGCTGGTGAGCGTTTCACGCTTCCACATAGAAGTTCCAGTGGGTGCAGCTTTCACTCGTGGGACGTCATTGGAAATAGCTTCCATAAACTAAACGGTGAAAACCGGAATTATTCCAGTACTGATATTATCAACTATTATTATTTTTCCGTAGGGTTCCTAGTGTAACAAAAAGCTCCAGTAGAACATCCCCATTCCACTCTCTTCTCTACAGTCTTCTCAACCTCGCTCCATGACTGCCCACAAGCTTTCATTTCTTCCTTGCACGATCTCCTCCATGTCACCCTCGCCTCGAAAACCCAACTCGTCGTTTCCCATCTGCGTTACACTCAAGTGCCCGGCGCGTGATGTCCCCGAATGGCCTTCTCAATGTATGTCCAATCCAATCCATCTGCACTTCCTCCCAGTGCATATTTGTTGAGCGATAGGTCCTTGGTTGGTTCGTTGCCAGCCAGCCAGAGTTCCTTGTTACTTATTCCCATTATTCTGGCCATCTGATCTTGAGTGTCAGTAGTGAGTGAGCGCAGGCAACAGCTGTTGATCTATGTCTGCAGTTCGGTAGAGATGCTTTTCGTAACGCACCAAGTCTTTGAACCATCACAAAGAAGCACTGACTTACTTGACGGAATTAGTGTTGGAAATACGGATCTTGTCCATGCTTTATGCTGACTGCTGTAGATCTCCACATTGGTTTCAGGTTAATGAACGCCTGTCTTGCTTTTCCGATCCTGGCTTTGACATCCTCACCTGTGCCACCTGTGTTTAAAACGATGCGGCCTAGAAAAGTGAAAGGGGGTACTTCCTTTACGTTACACCCATTGATAGTGACTGGAGCTCATTGTCGTTGTTGGTGGTGTTGGTTGAGTATCATCACCACCTCTGTCTTCTCTACGTTCACCTGAAGTCCCGTCTTCGCTGCTTCGCCTCTTCTGCCAACTTGTTAGTTTTTGCCTGCAGATCTTCAAGTTTGTGCAACATTAGACATAATCATCATTTGCGAAATCCATATCTTCTTCTGGGGTCTCTTCATCGGTCCAGCGTATGCCCATCTTCTCGCTCCTCACTGTTTGCTGCATGATCCAGTTTAGTGGACCACAATTAGGAAGATCATCGGTGATAGTAGACAGCCTTGTCTTACTCCTGTCCCCTGTCCAAGCTTCAAAGACATCACTGAGCTTTCTACTGTGGATCACCTAGAATGTGGCGTCCTCGTATTGTTGTTGAATGAGGTTGATTAGGTTTGTGACACTAAAACCGTAGTGTTGGAGCAACTGCTTGTCAAATTACTTCTCGGTCGACGCTGTCGAAGGCCTTTACAAAGTCGATGAAGTTGAGGCTGAGTTGAGTTGACTGTTCTATGATGATGCGTAGCGTAGGGTTGCAATTTGATCCCCACGTGATTTGTTCTTCATGAATCCAACCAGCCAGCCTGTTCTGGTCGTAATTTTGAATCCAGCGTATCCCTCAGTTTCTCCAGGATGATGCGGCATAATATTTTGCTTGGTTGTGGATAGGAGTGGAGCATGATTCCGCGATAGTGATTGCAAACACTCACGTCTCCCTTCCTTGGGAGTCTGACAAGGTAGACCTTCTTACAATCAGTGGGCAAGCACCTTTCCTACCTCCCTTCCAAACCTTTTGCAGTACTGGTGTGAGCGTGTTCACTGTTGTTTCTGTGTCTGGTCCTGCTGCTTTCCCACATCTCAGCAACTTCATGGAGTTCAGGACTTGACTTCTGCTTTCGTTGGAGGGCTTGTGTTCACTGGTAGTTCTGTGGGTCGGCTGCTGCTGGTGTTCCTGGACGCGTTGCAGGTGTTGTTGGTGGTCGATTCAAGAGCCTTTTGAAGTGGTCAGCCGATTGCTATCCTTGTTTCTCCTCTTTCGTAACTAGTTTTCCTTCACTATCTTTCATTTTTCATCTGAGTTGATCCCTTTCCTCCCAGATAGTAGCCTGGTTATTTGATAAATCATGTTGTCAGGTCTCTCCTACCAGCAGCCTGTTCTGCTTCACTTGCCAATGTGTCGTAAAAGTGTCTTTTGTCTTTCCGTACATTCCTCTTCACTTCTTTGTCCTGTTTCCTCCCCTATCAACTTCCATATGTCCGTCGACATCCATTCCTTATCCTGCCTTGCCTCTTCTTCCTTCCTAATACGGTTATGCAGGTTTCTTTCCACATGGCTTTCAAAGAGTTCCAGTGTTCATCCATACAGGATTCTTCAGGGATGTTGCTCAGTATCTCCCATTTTGTCCTGATGGTTGACTGACGTGAAGATCTCCTTCGCAGTTTCGTCCTTCAATTCACCTTCTGTTCTGGGTGGTTGTTCAACTTGAACTGTGGCCGTCTATCACCAACTTCTTTGAAGGCTTTCAACTTGATTCTGAATGCAGGTTCTGAGCAGTGAGTGGTGTGAACCCACATCTGCTCCCTTTCTTCACCTGATCTGGTGCCCAGTAGGCTGCATCTCCACTTTCTTCCCATTGAGATGAAGTCAATCTGATTTTTACTGTGTCCTGGTGTGGAGTCTGATGAAATCCATATCGCTGCCTTGTGAATATCCTTGTGTTTGTACACACTGCCTGACTCCAATCACCAAATCGTTGAATGTGCAGAAGTCTGCAAACAGTTCTTTATTCTCACTCATAATTTCACCAAGTGCCTCTTGACCCATGACTCGTTCTCTTCCTGTGTCATCCGCTCCGAGCTTGACATTCATATCACCCCACCCATCAGAATTTTGATGTCGCCATCTGAGGTGGTGGGGTCTTGTCCATTACTGATTGCAGTTGTCTGTAGGATTCCTCCTTCTACTCTTCATCCGCATTAGTTGTAGATGCGTAGCATTGGGTGATTATGACTTTCCTTCCATTTGAGTTGAATCTTACTGTCACTATCCTGATCCTGCAAGAAGAGATTGGTTCCCACTGCATGAGAGGGAGCCTTCGATGCTTTTGGGGACATCATGATAGCCACTCCAAAACTCAGTGTGCTCGTGGTTGACGTCTGGGTGACAATATCGGAGTAGGTTATTGACTCCCGAGTTAAGAGTTTGGAGAGTCCACTTCCTTCCCATTCTATCTGCTTTCTCAGATTCCTAGCACTTATATGTCATACTTCTCATCTCCTCTGCAATCTGGCCAGCCTTCCTAGGTTCATATATGGTGCGGACATTCCATGTCCCCATGTTTACTTTCGCTGTCATCGAGGGAGAGAAGACACATCAGCCGACTGGCTTCCCAAAGGCTTTCACCAACCGGCGTCATTTCGTCTCTCCGATTCCACAGAGGAATAAGTTTGTTTTTATTTCTTATATTTTCTTCGTGCTTTGAAGTTCCTTTAGTGACTGGATCAGTTTTTTGGGGTAGGGTTGCTAGCCCTATGCCCAACCTTCCCTCTTTATCCGGGGTTAGGACCGGCTAGCAACTAGTGAACTAGTTAACCAGATGAGGTTAGACGTACCACATAGCGAAACATAATCTAGTGAATGATAATGTTAACCCTATGATACATCTGATAAATCAACTAAAATGGAACATACCTAAGTGTTCATGATGAATCATTTATGCTCCTTTTAAGTTGTTTTCAAGCAAAAAAGAACTTCCTAAGTAAATCAAATATTTTTGCTTCTCTGTAAACTGGTAGGGGATCACGATTGTTTAATATACCTGGCCGAATATTCATCACCTATGCACATTTTGATAACACGTTTCATTGTTTTTCACTAAGATTAACCGGTGTAATTTATTTCCATTCAGAGTTGCTTAATTATCGTAAGACTCAAATTTAGTTACCATGGCAGAATACAATTCCATATTCAGTAAGTTTATTCGATAAAGTAACATTTTTACAGTGTGATGTCTCGACCACAACTTATTGCTAATAAGCATGTTGTGGTAATCACGTAAGTGTGAAGTAGGAGTGAAATCAAAGCAATGGCGCTAAGTAAACCACACCAGAAAGCTGTTTTTATTAGTTTGGTATGTCTGCACACTATTCCGTTCTCAATACATCATCCAGCAAACGATACTATTCCATTGTATCATATCAGATGAAGCAATTAGAAGACTCTACCCTAGTTCTCCAGTATCTGTTGCACAAATCAACACTTTCCTTTTGTTTGTGACCGATTGTACTCGGAGTAACATGGATATTGACTTCAGAAACAGAATAAGCACTTAGATCTCCAGTCGATTGCTCCCAACCATATCCAATTAGCTAGTTTTGTTTCACCTCATCAACTTGGTGTTCCGAGAAAAAATATTCTACGATAGTCAACATGATACAAGAATACATGTTGATTTTGAGAAAATAATCTTTGCATACAATACTTTTATGCATGTTTTTTCATTCATGAATTTGAACAGAGCGAGAATAACAACTGAAGTAGAAGTTTTGAGTCCATCATTATTTTGCCGGTGCTCCTCAGCTGCTTACAAACCTAAAAATGTACGCATCACGGTTTATCAGATTGATAAAATAGTATTTTTTCGACAGTACTTTCAACACACCGGAGCAATTCAATAAAGTACCATCTATCTTTTTTATATTGAGTTGAAAGCATTTTGTCGATATCGACGTTTGTTTGCTGTGTATTCCAGCTGTCCTCAAGATATCAAGTAACCCACAAATAGTGCTTGCTCGCAACTCAATAAGCGTCAGTTTATTAATTTTTAAAGATATTTCTGTCTACAGGAAATTTTATGTGTAATATGTACAACGTTATATTCTGGGTGTGACTGTTTCACACTGATTTATCATTCAGCTATTTTCATACATTTTGTTTTGTGGTTCAGTCGAACTAAGAAATTAAAATTTCACTGCTTTGATTATTGTTTCCATGGGAATTCTCACTTTAGTGTTGTTTGGTTGCATGCATAGGTACGACATAAAGACACACTGATACATAGAAATTTACAAATAGGTGCACACAAGTATGTCAACGTTAGTAAATAAGTGGAATAAAGTAAGAGGTAGTACGTCTTCACAAACCAGAAGAAAAATTCACGAAAAATCTTGAAACTTTTGTGATGCTAACATACAAGAAATTTGTGGATATTTTTGACGATAACCCACCTCTGAATGTAAAAGATTAGTAGAAGAAACAAATCCGCTCTGCTTTGAAAGCTTAGAACTGCTCACGTTCACCGCTCCTCATAATGTAATAGTGATTCTAAGGGACAATTCAATTTCCTGTTTTAGCTTGTTTATGAAATGCATCACACAGCAAAGCAGCTCTGTTGCCTCACGATCCATTGCCACCATTATATGACTAGGGATGACACATTTTGTTAAAAACTTGGTCAAATTTTAAAAATGTTTCACGATGTGACATATCTGATAAACAAACTGCCACAATACATTGATTGGTTGCCGCAGAGGAACTAATCACATTTTGTCTAGAGTTATATCTGACATCCTCTGGAAAACTTCGTCCATTTGTTCTACTAGCGAGGAGGCGTACAATATTCGATAAACTGCATATCAAAGAGTAAAAACTTATCGTCGCTACAACACCCTTCTCGATCCGTTTTCTGCTCCAAAAGGCAGATTTGAATAAATCCATGCAGATACGGCTGAAACACTGCCTTCTAACAACGGTTTCAACTATTTCCTTACATGTAGGAATAGTTTCATTTGCTGGGTTGTCGCTATTGCACTGACAGGCATTTCAGCCAAAACGGTTGCCGAAGCGCTAGTGAATCACCAGTTATCCACCTCTGTTATCCCTCAATGATCTCTACTGATAGAGGTCTACAATTTGAAAGTTGGTTATTCCAACAGCCCTCTGACTTTTATGGCATGAAACACGTATGCACGACAGTAAATCACCTTAATTCTAATGGTATGGTGAGACGCTTACTCATACAACTTAAGGCAGCACTCACTGTAGCTGTGATGGACAATAACTGGTATGAAAAAATCCCCATAGACATTCAAAAACCCAAAGTAATTTAGTGTCTGTACATTTTACTTATACACACTTGATAATATAATCCCTTACTAACTCTACAATGGATCCACTGCTTCACCCAAGAACATTCCGCTTTGATGACCTATTAGGCAACAATGGAGTAATCTGTTTCTTTGTTATTACTGCGAATGCGATTGTACAGCTGCTAAAAATGATTTGTCGGAAGGAGAATTTTCTTCGCTAACTTACTTTGTGTTTTTAATTAACTGGTCTACCGAGCTGCCTTTCCTACTGCTTGGGGTTAATGCCACCTTAAATAGAGATATTGATTGTTGCTCCTCAAAGTTAGTCTGTTGGACGAGATGAAACTTACAAGATTTTTCCACCACATATTATTAGGTCGCACCCGATGCGGCTAACGGCATGTAGCTACTAAAAAACACTAGAGAAATTTGCAAATGTCATCTCTACGATCGTAACAGCAGCCGCCAGATGCCGCGTCTCAGCTAGTCGACTGTTCTCACGTTTTATTTCAAGAGAACACTACAGCCGGACTACGACAATCTATACAGAGTACTACTCAAGAAACTGCCACTGTGCAAACTTGACAAACCCAGAGACTAATCAATAACTATTTGTACTTGTAATTTACCCACGAATGTGAGAACAAGGAAGAGCGCAATAGAGTAGTCAGATGGAATATTGTATTTGAGAGATCGTGCCAAAATACCAATGAGTTCCGACTACCTAGCTAGTGGATTGATTACGAGCAGTGCAACCTAACGTGATAACCTCCTAAATGGCGAGGATGCTTCGTCGTGTCCTTTCAGCTTATCCACCCCAGTAAAACTATGAAGGTTAGAACCAATGCTGAATCTCATCGAATCCTAGGATATTGATTTCGTTTTACCTCATCAACTTGGTGTTCCGAAAAAAATATTCTACGATAGTCAACATGATACAAGAATACATGTTGATTTTGAGAAAATAATCTTTGCATACAATACTTTTATGCATGTTTTTTCATTCATGAATTTGAACAGAGCGAGAATAGCAACTGAAGTAGAAGTTTTGAGTTCATCGTAGTAGGTTCGTGTAGTCCCTAAGACAATACCAGCCGAAAGTGAATTCTCAGAAGTTACACAACTAATAAAACTCTCCCAATAGACCCACTGGAAGGAGTAGCCCCTGATGGCCTAAACTTACTCTAAGGTGTCGTTGAGAAAGAAAAAAACAAGTTGGGTGATACGCCAAACACTATCCCCACTACGCTTTCACGTTCCGTTCAGCATTTTTTGCACCTGAAATAGAAACAGAAGTCGCCAGTACCATGAAACCGTGTTGCGAAAATAAGAAACAATGATATCCAACACATAAATAAAAACATCGAAAAACTATTTGATGCTGAATCCTTTAATTAGGTTTTTGGAAAAATGTGTGACCCCGTGGTAGTAAAAGCTGATACATGTAAGATGCAAAGAAGTGTTTTCACTCCTAGTCAGAACGCTCCCTTAAAAAAATTGGCACATTTGAAACTGCACTAATAAGTTGAACATGACTTTAGATGATCCAGAAACATGACAGTGCGACTTGACCGCGTTTTTGTAGTACAGATTCTTGCATCTGTGTAGTGCCAGACACATCGTGAACAAATTCGATAACTGGGCTATCTACCGGTCGGCTGAAGTGAGCAGAAACGTCGCTTATGATGGGGTCACTTTCGGAATAAGGTCGTTCCAAACAGTCGATTTTATATTTGTGTTCTATTCACTCGATAATATGTAAATTTTACTGCCATATGATGAGTGTATTAAAAAAGACATCCACGGACGCGATCGTGTCATATGAAAGTGTGTGATGTCTATTGAATACATCAGTTGTACGAGGCAGAACAGGGATGGACTTAACCATCACGTCAGATGTTCTATCAAAAAAATTTCTAAAAGTTGAAGAAGAAACGGACTGACCTGGTAGGTGGAGAGTAGTCCTGTGGACAACTTCTGCAGACGTGCAACCAGCATCAGATTTCAACGTATCCGGGATACCAAGTTGGGCTACAGACAAAGCGTGGGTCCACCAAACCGCTTAAAGCCACAAAAAAATTTGTCGATTTAGAAGTGACGAAATTATGCAACTCTATTAAACAGCTTCTATGAACCCGAAGGCCTAAGTTACAAAGTACAGCACAGGGCTAAACATGAGAGCTGTAACGTGTCTGTTTACTTCCCATGGTAGCGATCGTATGACAGCAGGAAATCGAGAATGTGGATCCGTGGCTTCTTGTTCTCGAAAATCTGCTTTGGCATATTAAAACCGTGCTTCTGCGTTATCTGACTAGTACGGCACGAGCTGGATGGTTTTCGTTGTCAGTTTAATGTTGATAACTTTTAGAGTATGTTCGCACATGGATACTGGAGTTTAATACAGCAACCGTTTTGGCTGAAATGTCTGTCAGTGCAATAGCGACAACCCAGCAAATGAAACTATTCCTACATGTAAGGAAATAGTTGAAACCGTTGTTAGAAGGCAGTGTTTCAGCCGTATCTGCATGGATTTATTCAAATCTGCCTTTTGGAGCAGAAAACGGATCGAGAAGGGTGTTGTAGCGACGATAAGTTTTTACTCTTTGATATGCAGTTTATCGAATATTGTACGCCTCCTCGCTAGTAGAACAAATGGACGAAGTTTTCCAGAGGATGTCAGATATAACTCTAGACAAAATGTGATTAGTTCCTCTGCGGCAACCAATCAATGTATTGTGGCAGTTTGTTTATCAGATATGTCACATCGTGAAACATTTTTTAAAATTTGACCAAGTTTTTAACAAAATGTGTCATCCCTAGTCATATAATGGTGGCAATGGATCGTGAGGCAACAGAGCTGCTTTGCTGTGTGATGCATTTCATAAACAAGCTAAAACAGGAAATTGAATTGTCCCTTAGAATCACTATTAACCTCGCCTGGTTAACTAGTTTACTAGTTACTAGCCGGTCCTAAGCCCGGGTAAAGAGGGAAGGTTGGGCATAGGGCTAGCAACCCTACCCCGTAAAACAAATCTAACCGCTAAAGAAACTTCAAAGCACAAACAAAATATAAAAAATGAAAACAAACTTATTCCCCGCTGGAATCGGAGAGGCGAAATGACGCCAGTTGGTGAAAGCCTTCGGGAAGCCAATTGGCCGATGTGTCTTCTCTCGATGAAAGCGAAAGTAAACGTGGGGACATGGAATGTCCGCACGATGTTTGAACCCAGTAAGGCAGCCCAGATTGCAAAGGAGATGAGAAGGTATAACATCGAAGTGCTTGGGATTTGCGAAAGCAGATGGAATGGGAGTGGACTCTCCAAACTGTCAACTGGAGAATCAATAATCTACTCCGGTCACCCAGACGCCAACCACGAGCACACTGAGGGAGTGGCTATCATGATGTCCTCAAGAGCATCGAAGGCTCTCATGCAGTGGGAACCAATCTCCTCCAGGATCATGACAGCAAGGTTCAACTCAAAAGGAAGAAAGGTCACAATCATACAATGTTATGCACCTACAAATAATGCAGAGCAAGAGAAAAAGGAGGATTTCTACAGACAACTTCAATCAACACTGGACAAGACGTCAGTTGGCGATATCAAAATTCTAATGGGCGACATGAATGCCAAACTGGGAGGGGACAACACGGGAAGAGAACTAACCATGGGTCGAGAGGCGCTAGGTGAAATGAATGAGAATGGAGAATTGTTTGCAGAATTCTGTGCATTCAACGATTTGGTGATTGGAGGCAGTGTGTTCAGGCACAAGGATATCCACAAAGCGACATGGACTTCACCAGATGGACACACTAAAAATCAAATCGACTTTATCTCAATCTCAAGAAAATGGAGACGCAGTCTACTTAACACAAGGTCAAGAAGAGGAGCAGATGTAGGTTCAGACCACTATCTAGTGCAAGGAACCTTCCAAATCAAGTTAAAAGCCTTCAAGGAAGCTGGTGATAGACCTCAATTCAAGTACAACACTCGGAAACTGAAGGATGAAACTACAAAGGAGATCTTCAAGGCAGCCATCAAGACAAAATGGGAGATATCGAGGAACATCCCTGAAGAAACCTGTGTGGAAGAACACTGGAAGTCTTTGAAAGCTATGTGGAAAGAAACCTGCACAGCCGTATTAGGAAGGAAGAAGAAAGAAGACAAGGAATGGATCTCGACGGATACCTGGAAGCTGATAGAGGAGAGGAGGATGGTGAAGCAGAAGATAAACCAGTGCAAGGATGCTCAACGACAAGAGGAACTGAGCACAATGTATAAAACACTGGACAAAGAAGTGAAGAAGAGTGCACGCAAAGACAAAAGACACTTCTACGACACACTGGCAAGTGAAGCAGAACAGGCTGCAGGTAAGAGAGACCTGACGACATTGTATCAAATAACCAGGTTGCTATCAGGGAAGAGACCAACACAGATGAAACCAATAAAAGATGAAGAAGGAAATTTAATTACAAAAGAAGAGAAACAGAGGAAACGATGGGCCGACCACTTCAAGAAGCTCTTGAATCGACCACCACCTGCACTTCGTCCAGAAATACCACCTGCAGCCGCTGAATTACAAGTGAACATAAATCCCCCAACGAAAATGGAAGTCCTGAACGCCATAAAGCTACTGAAAGGTGGGAAAGCAGCAGGACCAGATGGAATACCGCCAGAAGCACTGAGAACAGATGCAGAGACAACAGCGGACATGCTCACACCACTATTGCAGAAGGTGTGGAAGGAAGAGAAGGTACCTGACGATTGGAAGAAGGGTTACCTTGTCAAACTGCCGAAGAAGGGAGACCTCAGTGCTTGCAAGAACTGGCGCGGAATCACTCTCCTGTCCACCCCAAGTAAAATATTAAGCCGCATCATCCTGGAGAGGCTTAAAGACGCACTGGATTCAAAACTGCGACCGGAACAGGCAGGCTTCAGGAAGTACAAATCATGTGCTGACCAAATTGCAACGCTTCGTATCATCATAGAACAGAGCGTAGAATGGCAATCAGCTCTATACCTCAACTTCATCGACTTTGAGAAGGCCTTTGACAGCGTCGACCGAGAAGTAATTTGGAAACTGCTTCAATACTACGGAGTACCGCAAACCTTTATCCGCCTCATTCAACAACTATATGAAGATGCCACATGCCAAGTAATCCACAATGGGAAGCTCAGTGATGCCTTTGAAGTGAAGACAGGAGTGAAACAAGGTTGCCTACTATCCCCCATGATATTCCTTATTGTGGTGGACTGGATCATGCAGCAAACAGTAGGCAGCGAGAAGAGGGGGATACACTGGACGACGGAAAAGAACCTAGAAGACTTGGATTTCGCCGATGACTTATGCCTAATGTCACATAAACTTGAAGATCTGCAGGCAAAAACTAACAAGTTGACAGAAGAGGCAGCTAAGACGGGACTTCAGGTGAATATAGAGAAGACAGAAGTGATGAAGATACCGCACCACCACCATCAACAACAACAACAAACTCCAATCACCGTCAACGGGAGAAACTTGAAGGAAGTAACCTCCTTCACTTATCTAGGAAGCACTGTTTCAACTACAGGCGGGACGGACGAGGACGTCAAAGTCAGAATCGGAAAAGCAAGACAGGCGTTCATTAGCCTGAAACCAGTGTGGAGATCTTCTGCACTCAGCATGCGGAACAAGATACGGATTTTCAACACCAACGTCAAGTCAGTGCTCTTGTATGGCTCAGAGACTTGGCGCGTCACGAAAGGTATTTCCAATAAACTACAGACATTCATCAACAACTGCTTACGCTCGTTGCTGAAGATCAGATGGCCAGAAAAAATAAGCAACAAGGAACTCTGGGAACGAACCAACCAAGAACCTATCACGCAACAAATATGCAGGAAGAAGTGGAGATGGATTGGCCATGCACTGAGAAGGCCGACTGAGGACATCACGCGTCAGGCCCTCGAGTGGAATCCCTATGGGAAGCGACGAGTTGGACGTCCGAGGGTGACATGGAGGAGGTCATGCGAGGAGGAAATGAGAGCTTCTGGGCTGTCGTGGAACCAGGTTCAAAAGATCTCAGAGAACAGAGGTCACTGGAGGCGTGCTACTGAAGCCCTATGTTCCACTCGGAACCCAAGGGACTAATAATAATAATAATAATAATTAGAATCACTATTACATTATGAGGAGCGGTGAACGTGAGCAGTTCTAAGCTTTCAAAGCAGAGCGGATTTGTTTCTTCTACTAATCTTTTACATTCAGAGGTGGGTTATCGTCAAAAATATCCACAAATTTCTTGTATGTTAGCATCACAAAAGTTTCAAGATTTTTCGTGAATTTTTCTTCTGGTTTGTGAAGACGTACTACCTCTTACTTTATTCCACTTATTTACTAACGTTGACATACTTGTGTACACCTATTTGTAAATTTCTATGTATCAGTGTGTCTTTATGTCGTACCTATGCATGCAACCAAACAACACTAAAGTGAGAATTCCCATGGAAACAATAATCAAAGCAGTGAAATTTTAATTTCTTAGTTCGACTGAACCACAAAACAAAATGTATGAAAATAGCTGAATGATAAATCAGTGTGAAACAGTCACACCCAGAATATAACGTTGTACATATTACACATAAAATTTCCTGTAGACAGAAATATCTTTAAAAATTAATAAACTGACGCTTATTGAGTTGCGAGCAAGCACTATTTGTGGGTTACTTGATATCTTGAGGACAGCTGGAATACACAGCAAACAAACGTCGATATCGACAAAATGCTTTCAACTCAATATAAAAAAGATAGATGGTACTTTATTGAATTGCTCCGGTGTGTTGAAAGTACTGTCGAAAAAATACTATTTTATCAATCTGATAAACCGTGATGCGTACATTTTTAGGTTTGTAAGCAGCTGAGGAGCACCGGCAAAATAATGATGGACTCAAAACTTCTACTTCAGTTGTTATTCTCGCTCTGTTCAAATTCATGAATGAAAAAACATGCATAAAAGTATTGTATGCAAAGATTATTTTCTCAAAATCAACATGTATTCTTGTATCATGTTGACTATCGTAGAATATTTTTTCTCGGAACACCAAGTTGATGAGGTGAAACAAAACTAGCTAATTGGATATGGTTGGGAGCAATCGACTGGAGATCTAAGTGCTTATTCTGTTTCTGAAGTCAATATCCATGTTACTCCGAGTACAATCGGTCACAAACAAAAGGAAAGTGTTGATTTGTGCAACAGATACTGGAGAACTAGGGTAGAGTCTTCTAATTGCTTCATCTGATATGATACAATGGAATAGTATCGTTTGCTGGATGATGTATTGAGAACGGAATAGTGTGCAGACATACCAAACTAATAAAAACAGCTTTCTGGTGTGGTTTACTTAGCGCCATTGCTTTGATTTCACTCCTACTTCACACTTACGTGATTACCACAACATGCTTATTAGCAATAAGTTGTGGTCGAGACATCACACTGTAAAAATGTTACTTTATCGAATAAACTTACTGAATATGGAATTGTATTCTGCCATGGTAACTAAATTTGAGTCTTACGATAATTAAGCAACTCTGAATGGAAATAAATTACACCGGTTAATCTTAGTGAAAAACAATGAAACGTGTTATCAAAATGTGCATAGGTGATGAATATTCGGCCAGGTATATTAAACAATCGTGATCCCCTACCAGTTTACAGAGAAGCAAAAATATTTGATTTACTTAGGAAGTTCTTTTTTGCTTGAAAACAACTTAAAAGGAGCATAAATGATTCATCATGAACACTTAGGTATGTTCCATTTTAGTTGATTTATCAGATGTATCATAGGGTTAACATTATCATTCACTAGATTATGTTTCGCTATGTGGTACGTCTAACCTCATCTGGTTAACTAGTTCACTAGTTGCTAGCCGGTCCTAACCCCGGATAAAGAGGGAAGGTTGGGCATAGGGCTAGCAACCCTACCCCAAAAAACTGATCCAGTCACTAAAGGAACTTCAAAGCACGAAGAAAATATAAGAAATAAAAACAAACTTATTCCTCTGTGGAATCGGAGAGACGAAATGACGCCGGTTGGTGAAAGCCTTTGGGAAGCCAGTCGGCTGATGTGTCTTCTCTCCCTCGATGACAGCGAAAGTAAACATGGGGACATGGAATGTCCGCACCATATATGAACCTAGGAAGGCTGGCCAGATTGCAGAGGAGATGAGAAGGTATGACATATAAGTGCTAGGAATCTGAGAAAGCAGATAGAATGGGAAGGAAGTGGACTCTCCAAACTCTTAACTCGGGAGTCAATAACCTACTCCGATATTGTCACCCAGACGTCAACCACGAGCACACTGAGTTTTGGAGTGGCTATCATGATGTCCCCAAAAGCATCGAAGGCTCCCTCTCATGCAGTGGGAACCAATCTCTTCTTGCAGGATCAGGATAGTGACAGTAAGATTCAACTCAAATGGAAGGAAAGTCATAATCACCCAATGCTACGCATCTACAACTAATGCGGATGAAGAGTAGAAGGAGGAATCCTACAGACAACTGCAATCAGTAATGGACAAGACCCCACCACCTCAGATGGCGACATCAAAATTCTGATGGGTGGGGTGATATGAATGTCAAGCTCGGAGCGGATGACACAGGAAGAGAACGAGTCATGGGTCAAGAGGCACTTGGTGAAATTATGAGTGAGAATAAAGAACTGTTTGCAGACTTCTGCACATTCAACGATTTGGTGATTGGAGTCAGGCAGTGTGTACAAACACAAGGATATTCACAAGGCAGCGATATGGATTTCATCAGACTCCACACCAGGACACAGTAAAAATCAGATTGACTTCATCTCAATGGGAAGAAAGTGGAGATGCAGCCTACTGGGCACCAGATCAGGTGAAGAAAGGGAGCAGATGTGGGTTCACACCACTCACTGCTTAGTGCAAGGAACCTGCATTCAGAATCAAGTTGAAAGCCTTCAAAGAAGTTGGTGATAGACGGCCACAGTTCAAGTTGAACAACCACCCAGAACAGAAGGTGAATTGAAGGACGAAACTGCGAAGGAGATCTTCACGTCAGTCAACCATCAGGACAAAATGGGAGATACTGAGCAACATCCCTGAAGAATCCTGTATGGATGAACACTGGAACTCTTTGAAAGCCATGTGGAAAGAAACCTGCATAACCGTATTAGGAAGGAAGAAGAGGCAAGGCAGGATAAGGAATGGATGTCGACGGACATATGGAAGTTGATAGGGGAGGAAACAGGACAAAGAAGTGAAGAGGAATGTACGGAAAGACAAAAGACACTTTTACGACACATTGGCAAGTGAAGCAGAACAGGCTGCTGGTAGGAGAGACCTGACAACATGATTTATCAAATAACCAGGCTACTATCTGGGAGGAAAGGGATCAACTCAGATGAAAAATGAAAGATAGTGAAGGAAAACTAGTTACGAAAGAGGAGAAACAAGGATAGCAATCGGCTGACCACTTCAAAAGGCTCTTGAATCGACCACCAACAACACCTGCAACGCGTCCAGGAACACCAGCAGCAGCCGACCCACAGAACTACCAGTGAACACAAGCCCTCCAACGAAAGCAGAAGTCAAGTCCTGAACTCCATGAAGTTGCTGAGATGTGGGAAAGCAGCAGGACCAGACACAGAAACAACAGTGAACACGCTCACACCAGTACTGCAAAAGGTTTGGAAGGGAGGTAGGAAAGGTGCTTGCCCACTAATTGTAAGAAGGTCTACCTTGTCAGACTCCCAAGGAAGGGAGACGTGAGTGTTTGCAATCACTATCGCGGAATCATGCTCCACTCCTATCCACAACCAAGCAAAATATTATGCCGCATCATCCTGGAGAAACTGAGGGATACGCTGGATTCAAAATTACGACCAGAACAGGCTGGCTGGTTGGATTCATGAAGAACAAATCACGTGGGGATCAAATTGCAACCCTACGCTACGCATCATCATAGAACAGTCAACTCAACTCAGCCTCAACTTCATCGACTTTGTAAAGGCCTTCGACAGCGTCGACCGAGAAGTAATTTGACAAGCAGTTGCTCCAACACTACGGTTTTAGTGTCACAAACCTAATCAACCTCATTCAACAACAATACGAGGACGCCACATTCTAGGTGATCCACAGTAGAAAGCTCAGTGATGTCTTTGAAGCTTGGACAGGGGACAGGAGTAAGACAAGGCTGTCTACTATCACCGATGATCTTCCTAATTGTGGTCCACTAAACTGGATCATGCAGCAAACAGTGAGGAGCGAGAAGATGGGCATACGCTGGACCGATGAAGAGACCCCAGAAGAAGATATGGATTTCGCAAATGATGATTATGTCTAATGTTGCACAAACTTGAAGATCTGCAGGCAAAAACTAACAAGTTGGCAGAAGAGGCGAAGCAGCGAAGACGGGACTTCAGGTGAACGTAGAGAAGACAGAGGTGGTGATGATACTCAACCAACACCACCAACAACGACAATGAGCTCCAGTCACTATCAATGGGTGTAACGTAAAGGAAGTACCCCCTTTCACTTTTCTAGGCCGCATCGTTTTAAACACAGGTGGCACAGGTGAGGATGTCAAAGCCAGGATCGGAAAAGCAAGACAGGCGTTCATTAACCTGAAACCAATGTGGAGATCTACAGCAGTCAGCATAAAGCATGGACAAGATCCGTATTTCCAACACTAATTCCGTCAAGTAAGTCAGTGCTTCTTTGTGATGGTTCAAAGACTTGGTGCGTTACGAAAAGCATCTCTACCGAACTGCAGACATAGATCAACAGCTGTTGCCTGCGCTCACTCACTACTGACACTCAAGATCAGATGGCCAGAATAATGGGAATAAGTAACAAGGAACTCTGGCTGGCTGGCAACGAACCAACCAAGGACCTATCGCTCAACAAATATGCACTGGGAGGAAGTGCAGATGGATTGGATTGGACATACATTGAGAAGGCCATTCGGGGACATCACGCGCCGGGCACTTGAGTGTAACGCAGATGGGAAACGACGAGTTGGGTTTTCGAGGCGAGGGTGACATGGAGGAGATCGTGCAAGGAAGAAATGAAAGCTTGTGGGCAGTCATGGAGCGAGGTTGAGAAGACTGTAGAGAAGAGAGTGGAATGGGGATGTTTTACTGAAACCGTATGTTCGACCGGGAACCCAAGGGTGATATAATATAATAATAATTCATAAGCTTTTTTTCCATTCATATATTCAGACATTGAAAATAACCTGTAATCCTGGGTTGCTGTTGATCTGTATGTGTCAGAACTATTTCACAGCGGGTGCTGAATAGTGAAAATATTCATGTCTCTCGAGAATAAGTGTGGTTTGTGCAACACTTGTTTAATAAATCTATACAGCAATATTAGTTTATAATTCACTCATTTTGTGACATTACTAAATAGAATATTGTACAGGGCTTTCATTAATTATTTACTCGATTTATATAACTTATAGGACAAGGTCAGTTGTTCATATCCTAATGTCTAATTATTTTTGTTTTCATCGTGAAGTCAGTACTCTATACATCAATAAAAACTGTCAGAAAGGAGAAATAGGACTATAGCACGCTTCTTAAACATGGAAGATATGCTGTCAGCTTTAGTGAAAACACACCTACTTATTGTCACAGCTGAATAAAATGTTTTAAGAAACTTTGATTATCTGCTGCTCATTCGCTGAAGGAAACAAAGTCAAAATACTCTCTTCACTATTTCATAATTTGCGATAATTTGAAAAATCTTTTCTTGGGAAGCAGATATAATATAAATGACTTCTTTATTCTGTTCTCTTCGATGTTACTAAACGACAAAGCGATTATTATAAGAGTAAAATTTGAGCAGTATGGTAGAATATAATGCCATATTAGATTTTTTATTTGTTATGGCCCACAGTGATGATGTCTTGAGCTAAAATTTATTTTTCATATTCATATCTCTTTTGACTAATACTGCGTCACTGTTCCACACCAAATAAACAATGTAATATGGAAAGCAACTGATAGATAGGATTTCATTCGTGACTCCGTATTTTGTTGTAGTTATTCGTATTCTGTTTGTTTGATTTATGAACATTGATGGTTTCTTTTGTGCCAATACTTCTGCTTTCCGTTAGGGTCGGATATCACTTCTGGGCATCATATTGCATTCACCTAAACAATGATAAGTTTGTTCATATCATTGCTTCTTATTATCTCGTCATTTAGTAAGAGAATACTTTCCAAAGAAGTGTCATGAAAGTTTTAGATAATCTAAAGATGTTTTCATTAGCGTCAAGAAAATTCTGATTGGTTGAAACGTATATGATTTTCAGTCGTAGGAGAATAACTGACTTGACTGTCTCTGCAACCAGTTTTTAGTGAATTCCTACTTTTTAACTTTACTAAAATTTGCTACGGAAAAGTGACTTCTAAGCATCCAAGTACCATCTGAGATTTCTTATTAATGAGCACAGTTAAAAATCCCATTATGCTGACACAAACTCTAAATTAGCTTGAATTCTATTCTGCAGGAATGCTTTGGGGATTAGAAGCTGTAGGTTGCTCAATAAAGTAACTTCGCAAGGGGGATGAGAAATAAGCACATGTAAGTGTGTGATTTTACAGATATATGACAGTGTATGAGAGTTTTGAACTGGATTCTTATTCGGAATAAAAAGCCTCACGAATTATTTCATTTTGCAACATATCTGTAAAATACAGAGTCATCTGGTCTTCTCTAAGTGCTACCAACATGCAACATTTCTCCATCTGTAGAAGTAAAACTCAGATGAAGTTAGCTGTAAATAAACGAATAAGCAAAATATATCTCATCCCATTTTTAGGTAATTGCAGTTCGTGTAGTGAAGTCTCGTGGCTTTTACTGTACCTCCTCACATATTAGCGTGTCTTTTCAATCCAACTAACTGCCGAATAATTTTAATAGTGATATGATAATTTCATGTCTTGTGATAAAAGTGGTTTGCTTCTAGTCGAAGTTATTTTACAAACGTTATAAAATTATTGGATTGCAGAACTTGTGTTTCTTTTTCTTATTTTACAGAATTATGCGAGTGGTGTACAATTTCAATAGATACTATCTGTGAATAACAGTTATGAATATGTTCAGAAAGTTTCGCAACTAGATTTTATTGCTAAGCAGATTACCACAAATATTTACGTTCGTGTAAAGTGATGAATTTTGTACAGCTGAAGTATTATTTAGTCATGTTCACCTATATTTATTAGAAAAAGCTGAATTGGTACGTTTTCATAGGTTGTTCAATAGAATTATCCGTAAAGTGTGTAAGATTCTTAGGTGTGTAATCCACTTGAGAGGCATTTTTTTCATAAGCGCCTTCAGTTATTTCATTTGTCTACTTAGTGACTGCATTTCTAAGCTGAGATACAAAACAGAGGGATATTGTGAGAAGTATAGGTGTTGGGATTTTTTCACCAATGAACATATTTCATTTTGAATAGAGTATTACATCGCTTCATCCACTAGTGTGTAGACACTGGAAGAATAATGTTTCTCCGATCCTTTAGGCAATTTTTTAGGATGACACAGTGTAAATTCAGTGCATTGGTAACGAGCCCCTTTCTACAGGTATAACAGTGGCTTTCCGTTTTGAAATATAGCGCTTTTGGATTAAACAAATATGTCTAAAAAAACATATTGTTAAATTGTAAACTTACTACGTCACTAGCATTGCTTATTTCGGATGGGCTATCATTCTCTATTATCAATCAGTTACCTTTCGAAAGAATAATTTTCAAAGTTTGTTCAGAATGTGCAAAACGGTGATAAACTGACAAAAATTTAAAGGGGAAGCCGATGGAACACAATTATGTTATTAATGTTGCCTATGACACTGATTACAACTGCATACTGCAGACAGTGAGCATGTACTACTCTTTGTAAACACATATCTGTCAAAAAGGATCTGAATTTTCATAAAACGAAAGATCGGAAACGAAGTCATCCGTAACTTCATGAAATCCAACAGGCTTCCTCTCTCATAAAAAATTGGTCTCGTTATCACCAGTTCATGTGAATTATTCTCTGGTTCTGAGGAAGAGCTAATAAAGACAGAGAAAACAGGTTGAAAGAGGAAATATATTTATTTTCTCACACGAATTTCTTCAGGAATCTCTGGCAACAAGAAATAACCATATTTGAGATTTGAAAGATTTATAGAGTTTAGCATCATGATAAATAAAAACTTTTGACGTTCGAGATGAACTCATTATGTTTCGGATGATTTCCATCATCTGTGTGCAAACCTTATGAAACCCTTCTTTTCACCATAAAGTTTGCTACCATACGAACACAAACTGTAATATCATTACTTTTATTACTGTTATAACAATTTTTTCCACTAGACAGTGATTTTGCATTCCATGTTCTTTATGTGGCTGCGCAAATACTTCTGCTTACAATTCACTGTATTCATTTATCAAGAATGTTTCTTTCTCGCTGTATTAATATGTCGTTAAGTCGATAACATCTTGTTGTTTTAACTTCTTTTTTACCCTGAAGTTAACATGATTTTGCTGATTTTCAAAACTTAAACTAGCAACAAATTTCATTGGAAAGCTATGATGGAACTGATATTTGATCCAGAAATATACAGTGGACCACTTGTAAGACATGAACATAACATCAAGCATTGAACTGGCTGGAATGAGTTTTGATGCAGGATTTTCTTGCATTTGTTAAATTCCAGTGACAGTTATAGCCTCAGACATTTTCAGGAAAGGCTATAAATTTTGCGATCAGTTTCGATACCAGTGAATTGATTTTATACCATTCACTGGATCTTAGATGAACAACAAGCAATCTCAAAAACTATAACAGAGATCCTGGAAGCATGGTACCAAATCAAATGAGAACCGACAGACGCGTGGACACTGATTCAATATACAGGCAACTAAAAAGAGATCAACCAACTGGAAATCAGTCAAGCAAATCAGTAGTTAGACATTAGATCAACAGCATA
>OX104134.1:78769238-78824937 GCA_944470555.2 Heterobilharzia americana | reverse complement strand
AATCGAAATAGATTTCAGTTAGATATTCAAAGATTTACATACCATTTAGATAGCTTCGTTGGAATCAGTAATATTCTGTCTCATATAAGCGGCACGGTATTATTATTTCGTAAATCTTCCTTAGATATGGGACAAATTTGTGAAATTTTTAACTATTTTAATGACTTGGGATGTTTCGAATGAACAAGAATGAAATTAACCAGATGCGATGAAGTTTGTTTGCTAAATTCAATATCAGGAACAATGAAGCCCAGTATGCTGTTTTTGGTTATGTTTAGTAATTACGTAAAAACACGCGAAAGTAACTTCACTCATTTAAGACTGATCTATATGAAATAAATGGTCTCAGAAAGTCAAATCATTCAGGAGAGTGAATAGTTAAAGAAAACAGTTTGGTGAACAGTTTGAAACATATCTTGAAAATGTTTTTAGGCTATGAACTGTAACAGCCCATTGAATACGGTTCATATATGGCATTCGTTTTACAGACTTTAAAGTGGATCTGTTTTAAAGGAGGAGATAAGGGGTGTCTCGAAACTAACGATTTACTGTTTTGATTAAAGCAAACTATTGCTTGTACAGTGGTATCACTGGGCAACAGAGTCAATAGGGCTTCATCCCCTTAGCATTCTTCTATTGCTATTTATCATAAGTTCATATTTAGGCACATTCCAGCTCTGCTATTCTACTACGAATAAATAATCATAAAAAATCACACTAATTCATTTTCTGAAAATTAGAACTGATAGTCTTAGTTTTTAACTAGATTGTCTGTTAATATATTACTGATGTATGAATTATAGTGAAAATACAGAATGCATACTTCAAGTGCCTGCTATGAACTCAGGTTTTTAGTGCAAGCAATTGTGTATATTATATTTTTCAGTTTTGAAGTTTTTGCATAAAAAAATTTAATATTTATAATTAGTGAAACAGAGAAAAGACATTTTATTATCAATTAGGAATTACTTAACCAAAACACGTGCATCTTAACGTGTTAAAATTTTAGCTTAGACTTAAGTTCATTTCTTGGTAACCGAAGTTTTATTCTTAGCCATTGCTAAACAATTAAAAGATAGTTTTTGAAGCGTTCTTACATGAAATCCTTCTTCAAATCCATGAACACTCTTACCTCATAATTTAAAATGATAGTTTATTTTTCTACTTATAATCTTAAGAGTTGATTATTTATCATGATGAAGGAGCATCAAGATATTTAGATCATTATGAGATGAATTGCTAAACTTTATTGAAAAATTTACCTCATTTCTTGTAAGTGATTGGAATTTTTAGTTTTTCATTTCATCTAGTAACAAGAAAACAAATTGCAAATAAGGGAAAGCATACTCCATTTAATCCCTTTTTATGAATATAAACCTACTTCGCTAACAGATAATTATCCTTCCAATAATGTAACATCTTCACAGCTTTTTTAAAATTTCCTTTAGCTATGCATTAGAAACGTTTTATTCCATTGCGAAGTACTAAGATGGAATAAAGTAAACAAACAACGAATCTCATTCATAGCCTTCCGTTGTCACTTTTACCATAAATATATTTATATGGAAGATTCGGGAACAATGATAAAATTCTTGATTTTGATAATATTTCCAACAAAACTGCTGCGTGTGTTCATATCAGTTGTTGAAAATTTGTTATACATTGTGCATAAACGCTAGTGACAATGAGCTCTGGTGAATAGCTACCTAAGTGATTTTGCAGTGCATTTTCTTTTCGAGCATTCAAACTGGAGATAGCTAAAATATTGTGGGGTTCAGCAGCTTTGGTTCAGCCTGAAGCAGTTATCTGGAAAAGTAAATTATTGGGTGTGGTTGTACTGCAGACCATGAAAAATTTCACTATTCATTAGGATATAAAAAGAACTAATTACGACAATTAGGAGCTTTCGCAGAGACGCAGATACTTATTCTGTACAATTTCGTATTTTTACACATAGTCCTACCAGTCGATGCGTAAATAAGTAAACTGTGAAACAGATTATCGGTTGAAAACAAGTGAATGGATATATACAAGCAGAAGATGGTGATCAGATGAACATATCTTACTGAATAAATTCTGAATCTCAACGTCTGCATGAGTCACTGATGAAAAAGGATGTCTTCCTATTTCTTGTAACGTCTAACTTTTCAAAACACTTTTATTGAATTAAAACTTGGGTATGGCATAAACAACTCCAGCCATAATATTAGCATTGGTGAATTCTTCATACTGATGAGCGAAAAATTTAGTTAAGTACTAGGCAGTCTAGGACTTCTGTTTGCCATAATTATTTGAAAACTTACATTTTAGGATAATGCTATATGTACAAGTTAGCAGTTGTCTGTGTTCTTCATACATCAATGGACAATTTCTCCACACTACTATTATGCACTGAGTTTTTAACATCTATATTTTGGAGGATGATTAATGGTTTTGTAGACCGGGTTTTTCATTCAGTCCCCCATCAGTTGAGCACCCAGTTATATGTAACCTTGAAACTAAACTTGTTTCATTAATTTCTTAGACTGCATGAAGTACAATAAACTTGCTTGTCTAGCTTCTACTTATTCGAAACAAATGAAAAACGTGCGTACTTCAGACAACGCTTTAAGATGTAGATCAGATCTGAACCAGTCTTTTAAAAAAGCTTTTAAAAGCGCGTAAATAGCAATACTCTGAAATTAAGAGTACATAGAATTGCAAAAGTGATCATTATGGGTAACAAAAAAATACATCAGGTCTGCAGTTATTTACAGTAAGATGAATTAACAAGAACGCCATTTTAGATACAAACAAAACATGTCCAGTTATTGGATATTCTCGTTTGAACCTTCTTTTATTGAATCAATAAAATTTCATTATCAGTTTACGTTTTTCATACTACACAAAGCAATAAAACTACTGAACATATCAGTAGCTGAATATACTTTCCTAAAATGCTTTGATTAATTTCTTAGGATAAACAGGACAGTAAGTATCGTCTGAATTTTGAAACTACTTAACAGTGAATTTACACGCTGTAGAGTAAACATAGGAACCCTATAAAGAAAAACCTATCAAAAAAGATTAAAACAAAGAGAACCTTGAGGCTTGCTCAGTTCTTGAGCTGCATAAATTTGCACATTTCGCTGTATTATTCACTTTATAATTATCGGGTGAACCTGAAAAGCAATGCAATTAATTGTTGGTAATAAAGAAATTAGATAAAACTGATATCAAGTGCTGTGGGTAATCAGTTGCACTTCAGATTATGTCAAAAGGCTAACCAAATACCACTCACTAACTTTCTATGGGTGAAAAAAATGAAGTTTACACCGTCTCACTGGTTTATTCTCGGGAAACCAATGCACTATGAAGATGATTTTGTTTTCTGATACCTTTTATGACATTTAATTCATCTGAGTTATACTTTTTATCAAAGAAATTCCAAAACTTGACCTAATCATATTTTGGGATTGTCTCGACCTAGTATCTTCTTGAAATCCAGTTCTTCAACTAATGTACATTCTAATTGATTAACATCACTGGAGAGAGCACTTTAAAAAAACATTTACCTAGTTTTCTTTGCAGTACGTTAAAGCTCTCTGGCTGATTTGAGTTGAAAAACTGTCGTCATTATACTCTTATCAACCAGTTGGCCAATTTATAATGACACTTTTAGTCTATCCATAATAGTTGATACCAAATTATGTCATTAATTCGCTGCGCAATACCTATTTGTGTTTGACAGCTGTGTAGTTAAAACGTGTGAAAAATACTTTTTCTATTTAAAGGCAGTTTTGAAACATTTAGTAACTGTGGAAAGTCTCAGCGAAAAACAAAAACTTATCGTTCTGAAAAACCACATTATCTTAAAATGCTGGACAACTGCCTTGTATAGATATTTTACAAAGCTTAACCATTTAAGTTAGGGTAACTTTATCACGTAAAGATATCAGTTGGAAGACGCCTGGAAATATCGAAAAACAGGGCAGCTCCTCGATCCTAATACCGAACTTCTAAAATGTCTTCGCAATCAGCTATTGAGAGATTAAACACGGATAGAAACTGAGATACGTGGATCGATGACTCGCACTTTACAAGTACTAAGACTAATGAGAATTCCAAAATTGGAATTTATTGATCTGTATGATTTCTGATTCTTGGAGTGCATTATTTAAAATTAAGAAGCTATATTCGTTAGATAACAGGCAGAGGCACAGATCAGTATGTTAAAACCAGGATCGGAAAAGCAAGACAGGCCTTCATCAATCTGAAATCAGTGTGGAGATCCGGATTTTCAACATCAACGTCAAGTCAGTGCCTCTATGTGATGGTTCACAAACTTGGCGCGTCACGAAATGCTTTGCCAACAAACTACCGACATACGCCACATCAACAGCTGATGCCCACGCTCACTCGATACTGAGGATGGAGATCAGATGGATTGCCAGAATAATAAGAAAAAGCAACAAGGAACTCTGGCTGGCTGGCTGGCTGTCTGGCTGTCTGGCTGTCTGGCTGTCTGGCTGTCTGGCTGTCTGGCTGGCTGGCTGGCTGGCTGGCTGGCTGGCTGGCAACGAACCACCAACCAAGAACCTATCGCCCAACAACTATGCAGAAGAAAGTGGAAATGGATTAGATTGGTCATACACTGAGAAGGCCGACTGAGAACATCATGTGCCAGGCGAGGCACTCGAGTGGAATCCAAAGTGGAAATGAGGAGTTGGGCGTCCCAGCTGAGGGTAACGTGGAGGAGATCGTGCGAGGAGGAAAGGAGAGGTTGTGGGCTGTCGTGGAGCGAGGTTGAAAAGACTGCAGAGAAGACAGTAGAATGGAAACGTGCCACTGAAGTCCTATGTTCCACTTGGAACCTATGTGACAAATAATAATAAATAATAATATTTGTCAGACCACTAATGAAGTGTCACTCCGTTGATATTTTGGATTATTCAGTGAGTGATAAATGATTTACCACGAGACATTCACTGCCTACAAATGTTATGTAAATACTACCGTCAGAGGCTGTTACTTATAAAGTTCATTTTCCTGTTGGTTTTCTGTATTCTTCTGCTTCATTTCTGTGCATGTAACGCAGACTTATATTAAGTTCCCGTAATATCAAACAGTAGTTTTTATATAAGTCAGCAAAGTTTACGTGAACCTAATCTAATTCCATTCACTCATGAAATGTAGAGATTATCAAACCAAAATGTTCGTAAGTGAGATATTTCCTATCATTGTCACTGTTTCTATTCGTTGGTTATTATCAGACTAAGTAATTTATAGCATTTTAGTTGATAAAGATCCTGACCCACTTTCAAGTGTTCTAGAGTAAAACGAATCTTAGAAAGTGTCAAGCTTGGGGTAGAAAATGCGAGAATTGGTTTTTGTCGCTAGTGTGTCGACGTGCGAGATAGCCAAAACTGTAGTGAGAAAGTCTACTTCGAAATACCATTCGTCGAAATCACCATTTTCTGAAACTTCATACTGTGAATGTAAAACACGAAATACAATCCAGAATATGGAGACTAGAACGAACCCTCTAATTAGGATCTCAGGATATTCTCAAATTTCCTGAAAGTGAGAGCGTCAGTTTCGCATAGATGCCTTCATATTTCCCAAAGACGCTAGAGACATGTGTTTTCAATCATTCTAGTTTTACCTGACTATACTACCAGATTCAAGAATTATCCCTTGGGTGCGGAGTTTTCACAAATTTCAGTAAGCTTTACTAACCGCATTCTGAGCTGAATTTGAGGATCTGGCCAATCAATCAAATAGCTTATTAACATCTTCAAATACCAGTTTCGCATATTTCAAATTGACAGCCGTGAACTGTTGTCATAACCATATTAGTACAAATCCACCTTTTTAATGGCTGCTATCCGAAGAATAAAAAAGGCAGCAACTTAACATTTTAAGCAATACGGATAACATTTTAACGACGGAACGTGAGGACTACGCCGCGATATCCAAGGATTATCTTATGCGGTATTAGATTGATTCATGCAGAGAAATCTCTGGTTCGGTTCTTAATTACTTGAGTATTCCCATTTAGACATTTAGAAAAAGACTGATTGAGCGAAAAAATATGTTTCCTTTCAATAAGTTCTTCATCTTGGGTTGTACATTATTAAATAGTTTTAAAACTTAATCAAATTACAAACCACGTGATGTTTGGAAGTAATGATGTAAATAATCAATACAGTTACTAAAATTGGAAATGTGATGCATACCATTCTTAGGTAAATGGAGTGATTTCAGTCATTCACAATGAGCGATTACAAATTATAATAAGAAAACAAATGAATATTGACAGAAACGAGAAGGGAAAGGGGTGCATAAATTAATTCTAGAGTTACTTCATTTGGATGGCCATGATAATGAAAGGGGTCGAACAAACTTCTTTTGAATACAGAGGTCAGGTATGTAAAAATGGATTGCAATCGCCTCTGCTATGTGAAGTAAGCGATGTTGTGAGTTAACTGGAATCTGAAGAATGATTTTGAAGGGTTTTCTAATATCCACTTGGTGTCCCGTGTCAACTAGGTGTCCAAGTATGGAGATGTTTGTTGTTCTTATTTGTCCCTTGCTCAACCATAATGAATAATGCTCAGAAATTTGACAATAGAATTGCCTCATTGTACGCCCAACGTAACTAGCACCATATGAGCAGTTGAATTGATAAATGCACATGAAAGTGGCAGAATCAGGTAGTTTTTCTTTATTTCTTGGACCCAGAATCGTCCGGTTGTAGAAGATGGGACATAATTTAGCGACTAGGAAGGCTTTATGCGAGACAGTTTTTATGCACTGCATGATGATCTCACTGGCAGTGTCGCTCTTGAATTTCAGCTTCAAGAAGATTCGCTTCTTAGGAGCTGTTGGTGTTTTTGTCTTAACTCTCATGATATTAATATGCTTAGCACATAAGTTACATCATCATTTCTATAACATTATCACGTGATTGGTTATGTGATTAAAGTGTAAAACTATATATTAGTGTACGGCCCAAGATGAAGGCCTAATTGAAAAGGAATATATTTCTTCGTTCAATCAGCCTTTTTCTTAATTACTTGGTCACTTCTGACCAGTCGAGTTCACTGCAGTCTACCTTGCAGAATGTTTTAAAAAGCGAATCTTACATTTTTAAAGAACAATTTTGCATCGTGTGCATTGCAGAGACACTGGTAATTCACCAACCAAAGTCGTATCTCTGTGTGAAGAAGAAGTATAATAGATCTTTCCTTTCAGTCTAGTTTTATCAATCACGTATTACTGCATAATTTGTTTCTGTCTGAAGAATCAGACTATTGTCCTAGTTTCATCATCACAGCAATTATGTAACCGCACTGATTATTAAAATATTGTCTTTTTTTCAATATTTTCAAATAAAACTGTATGACTCTGGTAAATGAATTTGTTAAAGATTTTTGTACCAAATGACCTATGCTTATCAGTGGACATTTTCATCGTTTTATAAAAACTGGCTATTGACAAATATGAGTCAGACTTTATAGAAGCAATGCAGGAAATACTGTATGTGCTTAGAAATAGTTTCCCAAGTTAGCACAATTATACGGGGAAAAAGATAAATTGTTTGATGAAATAACGTATCCTCTATAGTAAAATAATAAAATCACTAGACAATAGATAGGACAGATGACAATGCTTTGCGGAACTGATTGCTTTCAAAGCAGTGATCAGTTAAAATCATCTTAAGAACTGATATAAATTAAGAACCACTGGATAGTTGCTTCAACTTCGTTTGAAAGCTTTAGTCAGTGCGGTAAGCACAAGAAGCGATGTAAGCTGTAGAGCTAATGAAAACTAGGGGACACTAAAAAGGCATTTCTTTCTAATGTAGTGAAGGTACGGACACGAAGATTCGAATAAGAACGGTTGCATATCAGTGGCATCGGATGGTGGTTGAACTTTGTCTCAACTGAACAGCCCCGAACAAAGTGGCTAAATGATATGTTATTGATTAGTCACGGGAGTGCAACCAATTTTATGTTGTCTAGTCCTGAGTGCAGACCGAATTCTATCTACCATATTTGCAATATGGCAACCAAGCTACGAAGCTCAGCATCGTGGTGCACATTAGTAGATGTTAGTTGGTTGGAGGCAATCGACAAAAAGTCCTGGACCTAGGTTTCGTGCTTTTTGGCACTCATCAGCAAGGCGTATCTGCAACCCCGACGGAACTGATGGCCCACCTGAGATCCGAACCCACGTCACCCAGTATTGTAGTCAACATAAACACAACAGGAAATTCGTTGCACTCCCGTGACCAATCAATACATGTAAGCCTGTCCTGCAGGAGATGAATCGCGGCCCGAATAGCTCAGTGGTAATGTCGCTGACAACAACACTGGGTGACGTGGGTTTGAATCTCAGGCGGGCCACCAGTTTTTGTCGAAGTTGCAGATACGCCTTGCTGACGAGTGCCAAAAAGCACGAGACCTAGGTCCAGAGCTTCATGCCGATTGACTCCAACCAACTAACATCTAAATGATATGGTGCTAATCATGAAGCATGATGATCCTTAGCCTAATTCATCACATAGTCATACATGCACACTTCTGATAAGTCTCAAACTAGCACGAAACAACTGTTCATCACTCATATTTTTAGCACTTCTCTACTAGATGTAAGATGACAATGAAAATTAAAATCTAGGTGTCATTATTTGCCCTAAAGCCGGTTACAAACATAATATCTCAAGATTTCATCCTTCTTATGTGAGTCACTGATCATTGAATACCCCTAAATTTGTCTCTATATCCAAAAAGAATCGGTTACTATTAGCTTTGAAAATCAGTTTTAATCAGATTGTATCAACCCCACCTATTTATTTCTTGTTGATACACTGAGTTTTACTCACTTCATCTCTTGTCATAGCTTCTTTTTAATACATTGCTATAATTGGTTTTCGACCTCATTTTTATGTACACAATGTTACTTCCACCAGCTTGCCTAATAATAACTTGGATACTGAATTATTTTTTAAAATTATTTTTAGTATCATAAATGGTCAAAGTATGACGTCAACCGTGTTCATCTTGAAACGTAACCAAAGCATATTCATAGTTTTATTAAACGTTGACCTTTTGCTTACTAAAGCTTGCAATCTATAAAAGGACGTTCTGTAGTACAATAAATGTTGGTTTTCGTACTTTGATGAGATTTATCAAGTGGACATTTTGCCTGGATTGCGAAGAATCTATTCTGTTTTTCTACAAAAACGACCTGAATTCTTTACACTTTACAGTGTAATTTCTCGTTAATTCATCCATCTTAGTAGAATAGGTCGATAAATTCAAACTAAAGCAGACTAGGTCAGTTCTATAGTGTTTGGCAATATTTTAGTATTCCTTATAAAGAAATATAATAGATAATAAAATATAAACGGGAATGTTTAACACAAGAGATTCACTATCTAACGTGAATAGTAAATCATCTCAATCACAAGCAGTTTGTGATAAAACAAAAAATATTCATAGTTGCAGTAATGATAGATACCGTCTCAATATTACAAAACGACCATTACATACGCATAAACTATCAAGCCAGCAGAATAAAACAGATAAAATGTTAGTTAACAAGAAAAAAGCCAGAAGAAATCTATCTCTAAAGTTTAAAACAAGCATGCACTTCCTGTGAAGTAATCTTTAAAGAGAAATCGAAAAAAAGCCGAAGGAAACAGACAATCATAATATGCATTTAAAAAGAAAGCACATTGTCTTGGTACAATCAGTACAACAAGTCGACAACCAAAAATAGAGATATCTTATGAGGCAAAAAGATATCAAGGATGAAGAAAAGATTGAAACCATGGATTAAAAATGATGATAGGAAAACAGTAGAAAGGTATTTTACCCATTAACATCAGCTTAAAACATCATCAAATTATGCTTTAAAACGAAAATTTATATCATTATCTAAACTAATGAAGTGTACACAAAAGCCGTCATCTGTAAAACTTCATAATCGACTCATAAAAAGAAGAGTAAAGAACACGGCAAAACAACACTCAACTCGTTCCTCAAAACCATACAGTCCATAATCACTTAAGAGTAGCCCCCCAATTTCAAAGATATGGTCTGATTATTTAAATGCAAGACCACTGAAATCTACACTACTTAGCTGTTATCTTGAAGCATGTTCTAACCGAAAACAGCAGAATCCATATGAAGATTATGTTGTCATACAGACACATACAAAACGGGCCTAATTGTTCATTAAGTTGAAACAGATCAAGAAAGTCAGAAGAAAAAAGACTAGTATAAAAGGTTGGGAAAACTGTAGTAAGTTAAATACTATCAAAGATAACGTTGAACAAATGCTTATTGAAAATGTAGGAAATGATTTTGAAAATGACACATGGTATGATGCTATGGAGACGGATAATCCAAGCGACACCAATCGTTTAAATTTTGATCACTTATCAGATCAGTTAATAATAGATAATAACTTATTTCCTCCTGATAGCAACAGTAATAATAATAGTCATAACCACGACAGCAACAAGCTCCAACCAATTAGACAATTTGCTGATCTGTAGTATCGAAATTTGCAGATTTCATAAACTGTAAATACGGAACGTAAAATGTAAGGATACATGGTATGTGAACAATGTTTTATTAAATTTCAGGCAGTTCATAAGTCCTTAACTACTTAGTATTCTAAAGTTGATTATTTTCTTTTCCTGCTACTTTTGAAAACTTCAACAGCAGCTGGAGAAAAAAAATCAAGATAGACATCAACTTTTACACGCTTGATCACTAAGATAAAAGTTTTTGACTTCAGCTTCATTATCTATCCTGCTTTGTGATCAAAACGACTTTAGTGGACAGGTTAATGAATCAGGAAAGTAGTCACTAAAATTCACTTGGATTTTTTCTCAACATATTTATTTTCATTGAAAGAGTAAATACGTATATGATTTACTTTCATCACATTAACAACTTGCCCTCAGTCATATACCACCCTGCGCTTGCTGGTAATTTCGCACTTCATCGAAAGTAAAAGGTTACACACGGAACATTCAATGTTCCTGTATAGATCGAATATATCTCCATATATGGCATTGTTTTTTTAGCTCATGTTACAAATCCACTTGTTTAGTTCATTTACTAATGGAGACATTTTTCATTTTTTCTTCCAAATATGTGATTGAGTCTAAAATGCCATTTTCTATCGTTCCTTATTTTACGCTCTTTTTTCTACAGAAGCAGAGTTTACAAATCAACTATTTTCGTAAAGTTTTGTCACCAAGATGTTTCATGATAATCTTTTAAACAACTTCATAAGTGAGGTAAATGAAATAACTCTCCTACATCACGCTTCTGATGCAGACTTCAGATAAACATAGATACTCTGTCCATATAACGGATGGATCTGAACTGTTATTTGATGCATCTTTCTCACAATCAAGTAGAATATTTGTAAGGAAAGTTTTAGAAACAGGATGTTTTATCCCTCCCTTCAAATACTGCCACCTGTTAAGTGGTGAATATATTGCTGTGTGATATTCATGCAGTGTTCTTCAAACTTTGGGGTTTGCTCTTCGACAAGCTAGGCGACCTTCAAGTTTTACTTCACATCTTTGTTTTATTTGAAAACTTAAAATATGGAATCATGAACTAATTATTTGTTTTCTTTTATTGACACCATATAATTAAATTCAAATATTCGGCAAACAGTGTATGATATCATGGACATAATCGGGCAGCACATGAGCGTTGCTTTCTAAAATCTTTATTATTGGATGAAAGTTGGCTACTCATTCAGATTTTGCTCCTTTTTGTAGGGCTGGTTTTCATTCAGTCTGCATTCTCAGAAAACGAAATACATGACATCTAACAAAGTAAAAGAATGAAAATATTTTTTAATAAGGATAGCCAGCATTCGTGACTTTCTTTCCTTTGTCTTCACTTTTCAACGTCCAAATCCGATATGTTTTTTTAAAAATTTCATGGATGACTGTTTGAAGAGGAATTACTTCTGTTTATGTCTGAGTTTTGAAACATCCGATTAAGCACTCTCTATACTTGTCTAGTGAAAGGAAAATCAATAGCCTATGGTAAACAAATGGTCAACAAAACACTTATTTTTAGATACCGATCAGATTGAGTTTTGTTATCCTTCACGAGTTTGATGACTATTTACATATCCTAGGAGCAAGAAATGACGTTTGCGTATAATTGTGTTGTGAATAACAAATTTATCTGAATTTCTGTCACTTTTTTGATCAGACTGATGTAAAACTAACAATAAAATACAGAAATCTTATTTGTATTAACTTTCCATTTAGCTACGTATGAGGTTTTTATTCCTTCTGAGTTCAGAAAACAGACATATTATGTAGCTAAGCGTAATTTTTTACCTAACATACAACCAAGGTTTACTTAAAACAGTACTCAACACAAAAACGAAATGTATACAACTTCAACATATGATACAATTTATACCTGCGTAAATCACAACATGTTTGAAATAAAATCAATCCAACGTCTAGCATAGAAGTCTGGTCCCAGCATTTTCAAGGGAAAAAACACAGTGTGACTTATACAAATACAAATAATAACTACTGTCAACCTTTTACTTAACGCCCAATATTTGCGATACTATTCTATCAAACCTTGATCATAGTTCATGTAAAGAGTAAATCTTTGTTTAAATTACAAGATACCTTATAAGTGTTTAATAAGCGCTTAGTGTAAAAGAATTACTCAACCACTAGAAGATGTATCGATTTATTGCCAATGGTTGGTGATTCAGAATTACTAAGTATGGCACAAGATTTTACGAACCATTTCATAAAGCTGGCAAATCAAGTGCAGTTATGAAGTGTACAAAACTCTTTCTAGTTATGTATACCCTAATGGCCTTCGGAGAACTGAATATGAAAGGGTAAGCCGTTTCACAACCGTAGAATTTTAATCGAAACAAACAGACATCATAGACTAGTGGGATATACTTTCATAATGACTTTTAACTTGATTCTTCAAATTAGCCACAGTATGGTATCAACATTTGAGTTTTCCTTTCAAGATACTACTGACTCGATGTAACAATAGGAGAATGACGTAATTAATAAAAAGCATACATTTGTTTGGCATTCACTATTAAGTAAATCTTTGTCCTCAAGTAAAATAGTATTAGATAAAGTTTCATCGTGTCTAAACTTTCTATATATACCCTTCATTCTATAACCATATTCATTTGAATATCCTGGACATGTTTTCCATTGTTAACTTAAGTTCTGTATCCGACGTGAGAATCATTACTTTGAAGTATGTACAGATGATATCTCTAAACAGAATATCACTGTACTCTGTGCTGCTGACTGATACTGCACTCACAATACTACATCACAAGCACATTTCAGAAAGCGAAAATGTTATATTATTTTGTTTTTGAGTATAACAGGGTTTTTTAAAGTACTGACAATGTGCCCACTGTTAAACCCAAGTATAATTAAAAAGCTTAAATATAAATTTCATTAGCGAAACAACAATGTTACATGACATGAGTTATCTTCCCTACATCGAATTATTTAAAATCAGTAAGCACAAAAAGTGCTTACCGAAGTGTCTCACTTTAAATACGCTGCAGACTAACAAAATTTTGAAGCGTAAAGTTGCTTTGTTCTGAAGTTCTTTTTGAAGCTTTTAGAAATATATAGAGTCTATCAGTTCAAAGTTATCCCTCGTGAAGGAAGTATGTCACGCGTTGCTTGCCCGCTGATATGCATTATCACTACCAATGAAACAAAAGAACACATAGTTTACGCACTTTTACAAAAACCTTTTTCTACATAGCTGAATTGGGGATAACTGAGACCTACATCAATGCCACCAATTTCATCGCTCTGCACTTAGTATTTAATATCATCTTTCAGAACAAGTGAAGCGACTAAATACAGGCGTATATTTGTATCAGGATGCTGCGTTTCTAATGTGATGAAGTTATGATGACTGGTATGTTGATAAATATCCAGACATTTTATCATGCATTAAGTTAGTAACCAATCAACAAAACAAACGACTGTAATTCTTCCATTTTTGGTTTTTCAGTATTTATAACAATAAACTATGCGAGATTCATGTTGTTTTCTGCATTGCTGCTGATTATATCACTCAATAAGTAAATCTCTGAGTATCGGTATAGTGAAGCGATTCACCAGTTTATATTCATATTCAGTTTACTAATGTTTTAGATTGAAAAGAAATAGTATTTTCAAGTCAACCATATTTTATCTTCTAGACCTGAAATATTTATATAATGAATTGTAACCTTAGGTGGATATTACTTCATAAGTATTTCAGACGCGTGGAACTTACTTTAACAATTTGAAGAGCACAGAGGCTGAAAATAAACCGTCGGTCAAAACATGTGACAGTTTTTCACATGCATCCGTGAAAAAACTGTCCAGTATTTCTAACCGGTCAGTCCTAAACATTTCGTACGTGACTTTTATTAGTGTGAAATCAAGACAGTAAACACCGGTAGTTTATACTGATCCTGAAGTCACTCAGATTGTGTTTAGAGCCACACAAGGATATACACCAAAATTCAAAATATTAACCGTCTATGAATACTAACTGTAAGTTACTGGTTGACAAACACATAAGATGGAAAGTGATAGTACGAAATCAAATTGCCATCTGGAAGGTTGCTGGTAAATGAAAATATGGTTTACAAACAATAAAATAAAGATCTGAAGTTTATATGTTAAGCTTACAATACTGTTGAACTAAATGACAGTGATGTGCCTTAGGACTTCGGAGCAATCTGGTGATTGCTTAATGATTCAGATCACTTTGGACTGCGTATTTCCCAAAGTAGAGGCTTTAGAGACAGGAGACTTAGTCACCAATTATACTTGTAAAAAAAAAGACAATATGACTGAAGACAGTAGAGAAAACTAGCGATCCAGGATGAGAAAGATAATTTCTGAGAAAGAATAAACCTACTGGCTTGCAGAACATCACAGGATTATCACTATGTACTTCATCAGCTTTCTTACATGTTTCTTAATATTCCCCTGATCAGGAGAAGCGTGTTCGTTAAGAAATGCCAGAACTTTAGGCAACTTCATAGCTACGAAGTAAACAACAAACACAACACTTAAAAATGTGTCTTATTCATTCGACTCATTTCCTTAGTGAATATCTGACATAACCTCACAGATGATTCGATGCTTCTAGTGAGTTTTTTACTAGCTAATAAACCTAAATGCATAAATAAATATACTTGTATGAAATATACCAATTACTGATTTGAAGGGAGCACAAGAGTTCCAGCGAAGAGTCTCTTTTCAGCGATTTCATTTTCAAGACTGTACAATCTCAAATTTATACATTTTTCTAGTGTAAGAATTTGATAGTTAAAAACGGTTTGTCAAGCATGGTAACACAAACAGTGTCAACAAATGACCTGTCATTAAAATAAACAAGGAAACCAAAAACTGACAAGTAGTGTATATTAATCAGAATAAGTGTGAACAAGAAGCTTGGAAACTGAATTATGATCAGGCAGAACATAGCAACAAGAATGAGTAGCAAATTACTTAAGAAGTGAATAGTGTCGAAACAGATAGATGAAAAGAAAAAGGGAGGGGTAGAAGAGACTGAAAACTAAGACCATGAAAAGAGAAGGAGTTGAACACGCTTCTTTTGAGTGCGCACTTCAGGTTTCTCCATTTGAATGGCAATGCAGAGAACATGAAGACATACAGCCTTCGGAAAGTTTCTTTTCACTCTATAGCTGACTCTGAAGGATGAGGTTTTTGAGATAGGGTGATTTGTGCTCATAATGTGTTTCATTATAGTACTCCTTATTGCTCCATTGTTATCTCTTTGTAACCATGAGGGGTAGTGTTCTTAAACGCTTTTGGATAACAGTCGCGCTGAACGACCTATATACCTGACTCCACAAGAGCAAGTGAATGGATATTTGCACGTAGAAGTGGTCAGATGCAAAAGTTTCTCCTTTGAGTTGTTGGAAATCGCTGAGTGACAAGAGAATACTAGTCTCGGCGTTGATGCAAAGAATGTTCGCTTTAGAGAGTTTGATATCCTCCTTTTAAGAGTGTCAGTGACAGAACCATTTTTGAAGTTGGGAGTCATATAAGAATATCTTGTTTGGCATGGTGGTAAGGTTGACTTTGCGCAGTTTAGGTTTAATGTGTTTGTCTATGAAGTGTTGTGAGAACCCTTGTTCAAAGTCAGCTATAGAGTGAAAAGAAACTTTCCGAAGGCTGTATGTCTTCATGTTCTCTGCATTGCCATTCAAATGGAGAAACCTGAAGTGCGCACTCAAAAGAAGCGTGTTCAACTCCTTCTCTTTTCATGGTCTTAGTTTTCAGTCTCTTCTACCCCTCCCTTTTTCTTTTCATCTATCTGTTTCGACACTATTCACTTCTTAAGTAATTTGCTACTCATTCTTGTTGCTATGTTCTGCCTGATCATAATTCAGTTTCCAAGCTTCTTGTTCACACTTATTCTGATTAATATACACTACTTGTCAGTTTTTGGTTTCCTTGTTTATTTTAATGACAGGTCATTTGTTGACACTGTTTGTGTTACCATGCTTGACAAACCGTTTTTAACTATCAAATTCTTACACTAGAAAAATGTATAAATTTGAGATTGTACAGTCTTGAAAATGAAATCGCTGAAAAGAGACTCTTCGTTGAAATACTTGTTCTCCATTCAGACAAACTTGTATCAAAAAATAATTATTTGTGCTGTTCACTTATATCAATAATAAATTACAAGTTTCGATACAATCCAGAGACATATTACAGAACAGTTTCTGTCCTCACACCTCATTCTTAATTCATTAGGACTTAACAGCAACCACTAGTCTTTAGAAGTAATGCCTTCCATTCTGTAGTAATGGATGTATGAGGCCTTCACAAACGTCAGCAAAGAGATTTCCACCATGGCTTTCAAATACAAGAATCCTTATCTACTTCATTCATAAGCCTAGTCAGTTCCAAGTTGTCGGCAAATCTAGTTGATACTTTCTAATAAACCATGGTTATTATAACCACTTTGGTGACTTGTTTTTAATCTTTTTACATATCACTTTTCACTTAATTTAATAAGTAGTTCTGTTCCAAGACAAATATTTGTTATATATTTAAAGTCATCTCAGGGGAAATGACATAAACACTTAGCATCGAATTTTCCTGATTTTGGTTACTCTTGAGTGAACAGTCAGCGTGTCACGCAGTAAGTGTTCGATAATGTTGTAGACTTTTTAATGTTTCTAATGTTTTTCTTTTGTGTACAATAGATTTCTCTGTCTCCATTTTGTTGTATTTAGTTAGGTGTTACTTTGTAAGTAGTTACAAAACTCGTTTTTCTTTAACTCATAAATAAAGTCAGTAAAAGTGTAATCAAAAAATCTAATCAAACCTTGATATATTACTGACAAGATTCTTTTTTGTCTGAGCTTCAGGATCAAATTATGTTGCACTAGACAACTATCTAAGAGTACCTTCTAATATCTTATCACATCAACCAATACACACAATTAAATCTTTATATTGAGAATCAAGAATACCTAACAGCCAACAGATCACGAAGAAATATGATTCAGCAGTTCAACAATCCAGCTGATCCTCGAATTCTTGCTATGAATATATGTTATTCGTTACGTAGTTTATGGAACATATTTCTTCTTTGTTTAGCACAGATCTAATTTTCAACGGTGTTTTCCATGAGTATTCCATCCATACATGGACAATTCTACTTCAGCAAAGTGATGATGTTATTACCTGACAATATGCTGAGAAATACGGAAAAAGGTCCTCTGTTCAAACTGTGCTAGAATTTTGAAGAGTGGATTTTTTCTTTCAACTTGAAGCTTACTTCTTTTATGTGTTTTCCATATTAAATTTTGAGGAAGTTGTGGGGATTTGGAAATATTCCAAGTTGTTATTCATCGTAGACTGACATCAGTCGGAGGAACAAAGGAAACCTGGGAGCACTGGAAATCAATTTATATCGATGAGACTAATACTTACAACAACAGAACTCATCAAAATTAATTCGTTTTTTTCCTGAGTACTTTTACATCTAATACTTCTTGAGACAAATAAAGGTCTATTAATTCTGCCTCAATTTTATCTTATATTTCTTCTGTTGTGCAAATTCGTCACTTTTTTCTTTAACTGTATGATGAACGTAAAGTTCTTAAAAACCTTATGATGATAATCCATTCTCGGGTTGTTTCAAAGATCAATTTAATTACTCCAATGGTGTTGTGATTTATCACACTACTTTCTTGCAGAAAAGGTAAATTATACAGAGTTCCTTAATTAAAAAAACTATTGTTCACAGTAAGAAAGTCAGGTGATGTATTGTCAGTTACCTCAATGACCACATCATTTCTCATTTTAACTTATTAAACTAAGTACTTTCATGCTTAACTTATAACTAACCAGCATCTGGAAGCATGTTGATACAATTTATTCTGGCTTTCTTCAAATTATTCGATTGAAATACAAATGTATGGCAAGACTGGTAGATGTTGTAACCGAACTGGTCTTTTCACATTTAATCTGACTGAAAAACATGAAAGTGTTTGGACAAAGAATGACAGGTAATACGATGAAGTTATTGTGTTAAAATTATGATAAGTGTTTTTAAAAGTTCAGAATGAACTGTGCTGACCAAAAGTTACTCCTACTGAATAAGATGAAAGTCATCTGGTTAGCAGTTAAATTTATTGAAAGGAACAGCTTGGATTTTTATTAAAAAGTACTTATTACTTTCTATTTGCAACTTGAATAAATTTGAGCCAATTCTTCTTTCGGCACGCTGGCAACACTTGTGCGACTGGTTTTTTTATATTTGTTGTGACTTTGTTGATGATCATCTGATAAAGCGACCATGTCGTTGCAAACATCACCTTCCTCAAGTATTTTTTCTTCTTCTTCTTCAAATATCAAACAACCTTCAGTCATAATTGAAACAACTTCATCTAAAACGTGTGCCCAAGCTTTTCTGACGTCATCAGTAAATTCTTCGTAGATTAAACGTCCCCAAGTCATTAGAATCGCTTCCTTGATAATCTAAAATATATATATATATATATATATATATATATATATATAGACATGTTAGAAAAATGATTGCATCATCAATAAAGATAACATAGCTTTCGTCGAATAGAAAATGGGCTATTGATGTGTGCAAAAGCTTTTCGCAGCTTCTTGACAGACAAATGTATCCGAATACTGGCAAGTAGCTGTCATACCCCAAGTGTGTTGGGGACACACAACTTCATGTTGTTACGAAGTTAATGCCGATACTATCATCTAGTCAGGTGACAAAACAGTCATCAATAGACATTAGAAAATACCAGAATGTTTTCACCTAAAGCTCGAGTTACATATTTTATTTATCTCCTAAGGATATATTTTCAGTAATGCATGAATAATGGTTCACTGGATAAAATACTTTAATTAAACTAATATATCAGCAATATTCGAAGCTTCTGATGTCATCTAACAAATACGTCGCAACTGAAAATTCCACTATTGTGTATGGAGATTTGTTGATATGAACATAATTTTGATCTTAGATTGACTTTAGTTATGGGAACGTTGAAAGCCTGAGAGGACTGAAACTCTCAGCAACACGCAAACGCGATAGAAGATGTAAGATTCTAGGTTGTCACGTATTGGTTCACATTTTCCTATTCATATATACATATATATAATATCATCATGGCTCAGTGTTGTCGTCATAGACTCGCCTCACGCTCAACTTGGTTGACTTCAAAGTTCTCAAGAACTTGTAGGTCTTCATCGCAGGTTCAAGGAGAACTAATAGAGTATAATAATTAATAACTGAATTCCCTGATAGTTTTGTCGTGATAGAAAAGCTTAATATTTCAAAGGATTTTTATATTTAAAATGCAGAAAATCTAATACTAATACCATGAATTCATGTAGGGTTATCTGAATGAGTTGCATGCAGAATTGATGCTGTCAGTTCTAGTGGAAATTAAGAAAAAAATTGTTTTATTTTGTTGCACATGTAAGCTTAGGCATTATGTGGAAAATTTAAAATTTATTGGACATCACCTATTTAGTAGTTCTGTAAGTATTACTGGAACATGAAATGTGAATTATTCATGCAGATTCAATCAGTAAGCCATTTTAAAAAGGCCGTTTACATGCATGAATTATCACAACTGTTTGTGAGAAAAACAAGTAATCTGGATTACAGTTATTCCTTAGCGATAAAATGAAATATAACAAAAGTAATTTATTCACTTCTACCAGACGAGTAACTAACTGCTTTGGACGTTTTTAATCTTTGAAATCACATCACTGGTAGCGAAGTCTAAGGTACATGAAATCCTAAAAAGAAAATTGACAGCATTATTTTCTGATACCTTTAAGAGGATAGTGGATCTTGAGAAGAGGATATTTTTCTAAATCTGAAATATTAATTGTCAGCTGCATGTTGATTCACCTTTTTTATTTCCAGTTTCTTGTTTTTCCTGATAACTCAAGCTTTATACAGGATGTGAAGTGGTGTCTTGAACTGACTCTTTAAAATTTGTGTGACCTCTTGTAGCCATCACTTACTGTCTGTATTTTGTAGGTTTCCTCGAGTATTTGTTAGATGAACGTTTCGAATAAAAGTATAGACAGGTGCACGAACTTATTATCCACTTTTTTTATTAGTTGAAACTGATTTCCAAGTCCTAAATTAAAATGACTACTCATTACATCTAGTTCAATCATAGGAACAGCTACATGCATAGGGAACATAAGGTTCTGCAATTCACAAGAGATTTCGCATACTTTTAACTGGTTACTGTGTTAACATGTTTGTTACCATGTTAACTGATTGTACTGTGCTATAAATATGCCTAGAAATAGAACTCAGTGATAAATTTCTGCTACTAATCTTATTTTTATGGCTTATATTAACTCGACTTATCAATGATTGTGGCGCTAAAGGATGAAACAATAGTTTACGAACCTCTTCAAACAGCTTGTAGATGGGCGAAAAGCAGACCTCAATTCAGATCTTGTATCGACTACTTCCAAACGCAGCATAACGCTATGTCAAATCCCCTATCCAAGCTAAAATACCGTATCAACAGTATTCTATGAACATAACTATTGAGGTAGCAAGATACTGATTGCCATTCCTTTGGAAACCTGATATTCTAAACAAATACTCTGTTAATTTTAATGCAGGTTAGTTTTCGAACAGTCATCACTTTTTCTCTACTTTTTTTGTTATACAGCGAAATAGTTATCTTTACAACAGAATTAATTTTGCGAACCATTCCAGACTTTATAATTCATAAATAAAGATTCGGATTTCCACAATACTTGATAACGGCTGATTCTGATAAAAAATTTGTACGGCTTCATACATTAAATGATTCTGTAAGTAGTTGGAGAGTGCAAACGTATAGTAAAATGACCATTGAATGACCAAATAAATATTAAACTAACTTTGAAATACTCTATCTTCATGTCGGATATGGCTGCATGCCTTGCACCGAGCAGAGCCAACTCTTCATAAAGAGACTTA
Organism: Heterobilharzia americana; assembly: GCA_944470555.2. Lineage (NCBI taxonomy): Eukaryota > Metazoa > Platyhelminthes > Trematoda > Strigeidida > Schistosomatidae > Heterobilharzia > Heterobilharzia americana. The sequence goes on along the minus strand of OX104134.1, from coordinate 78,803,368 downwards.
CTGTCACCGTCCAACGCTTCTACGGCCTTATGTATCACTCTCATTACTTTAGCGGCATGAATTTTGACATCTGGACTTTCAAGAAGTTCTTCAGGGCTTAGATGACTAAAGTAAAAACAACGAAGGAAAACAGTTCATAAATAAATATGGGTTTATCATCCTCAAACACTTCACTAACCACCTGGTGCACCAGTATTCCACATCCTCAGTGTTTTACACTAAGGTGAGTTCCATAGCATCGTCTGTTTGAGTATCTTTTCCCATCTAATTTGAAGGACACAACTTTGTGATTTAAGTAAAGTAATCACAACCCTTTTTCAGTGATCCCTCTGAATTTTCCAATGTTCTCGTTCACAGTCGTGCTGTATACATGGAAATTGTTCACAGATGGGCATATTTTATACTTATCAGTGTAACTGCAAATCAAACTGTATGCCACAGCTTTTATTTGTGCGTTTGAGCGGTAATACAATACAATTTCCTAACCTTTATTATAAGTCCAGTGTAAATTTCATGGTTAGCAAACAATGAGACGATTAGGAATAGAATTATACTGGGTTCAACTTGGTTGATTCTCATAATGATCTCTATAAAAAATAGTGACAGCTGATGGTTTTTATTTATTTTTGTGGGATGTGAATGATGCGTCCATTTATATTTCAACATAATAAAGTTAAGTTGCTAGTTGCATGGGCATCTCGATATTAGTTCCCTTAAATATGTAGTTAACAGTGTGATATTCAAGCTTCCATCTTCTGTACTTTTAAATGGAAAACAAATGGTCCGAGTAAGCAGAACATTTGCAAAAAGTTATTTATCACTAAGGAATATTATTTATTGTAAAACAACAAACTCATCCTTTTAACGGTTGATAAAAATTGAAGGTGCTGAAGACTTTCGCTTTTAATCCTGATAAGTATGTGAGATGTTTATAATTAAAAGAAATAGCCATCTTGACTTGTAATTCAGACTTGTTTTTTAAATCTTTTCACCATAAAAACTACTCTGAGTATTTTGTGTCCTGTTATCCAGAGTTCCCAGTGGTTTTAAACTGAACTTTCGTGTTAAGTCAAGTTGCCAATATCAAAGATTTTTAATTTAACTTACCCACTTTTGAAATTTCACCTTAAGGGTTTAACTTCATATAAAACATTATACGAATATAAAAACTGAGAACAAACTATATGGAGATTGGTTCTTTCATTGTGTTTTTGGTGTTATGTCCTTCCAGTAGGGGATATTGAAGAGTCAAGACAATAAATGCAACTGATGATAAAGTGAGGAAATGAAAAACTACACTACAAGTTGTATGATGAAATTTTATTCATGTGTTTATTTGGAAATTGCGGAAGACTGATACGGACAAGCATATTAAACCTGAATGTCTAAAACATCAGCAGTACTTAGGCTCAAAATGAACAGTAAAGGTCAAAAATAAGTTTGGGATATAGGGACTAATAATGATGCATCTACACTTTGTTGCACCTCTCCTTAGATAAAATAGTATTAAGGACGCATGGAACAGCCGATGAAGCTAATTTGTAGAAGCAACAATATATATCTTAATCAAATGCATTTTAAAGAATAGTCTTTCATTTCTTAAGGCAGAAATGCATTCGGAAAACTTAAACTATATCATGGTTATTATGTTTCACTGTCAACATCGAAATTCCACTAACATGTAAAATTGTTTGTAAATCCCTTGAAATTATTTCTGAATGATCATACTTACTTACGGATAAATTCAACATAATAACAAAGTTTAGCTGGAGTTAATCCAAGACCGATATTACTACACTACGCGGCATCTGGTTTGCAGCGAATGTTTTCCGTTTAGTTTATTTCACATTGACAAACAAGTTGTATTTCTTGAAACACATTTATAGTTCACATCCACAACTTTATTATACGGGTCCATTTTAATCGATCGAAAGTTTCTTTTATCTCTCTTCGCAAATCTGTATCAAAACCTCATTAAAAATGATTAGAAATTTTAAAAAATCTGAATGCAGTCTACTTAAACTAAAATATACAGTAAGTATAAATGAAAAAAAGTAAGTTAAGAAGTACTATAACCTGATTAAGTGTTTCACTAGCATAACCTCAGAAAGTGGAAATTAGATAAAAATACTTGAAATAAGCCAACTTCTGAATAAGGGTGTTGACTTGAAATCTGTAAAATAATAGGGTTGTCTTTTTTTGTCTTCAGATCTATTAAAGCAAAATCGAAGACCTAACATAGTCTAATATTTGCATGCGTCTAAATGTCACATTTGCAATTAAAGACAATGTATAAAGATAATTCCACTGCATAAACAAGATTGAAAATTTACTCTTGTCCGGATGAAATTGTTCATCTCACAGTAATTCAAAAAAGTATCCACGGCCAGGCAGAATTTATTAGTGTCGATTTCATTTCTCACTTTTTTCAGGGTGCGCAACTGAAAATAACCATTAAATGTAATTCAGAGACAATCTCAGTTTATAATCAGAGTTAGGTTCGGAAAAATAGTCACAAAAATAATATAGAAATAACATAAAAATAAATATCCATGTCGAAATCCAGTGGAAAATAGGACTAAGGCTTAGAGAGGTATCACAGAGATTTAACATGTATTGTAATAGAAAATGACAGAGCAAGGCTTGTCAATTATATTATAAAAATTTCAAATAGTAGACAATGGTTCGCACGAAAATTAACTAGGAGTTATAAAGCTTTTGAGATTTATCACATTTTCACTGTTAATAATATATAACGTCACTAAGAAAGTTTCGGAATGTTTGGGTAGGTATTGTTTTCGTGTGTTTACTCACTGGATTACAAACTATATTTCAGTTTATCCGTGGTTATTTCAAAATGACAATGTAATCGACATTATCTCCTTGGTTTTTATCAAATGTCTTCACTTAGTTATCTTTATGTAATGAATTTCTTTTCCTCAAAAGTTTTTAATGCTTTTCACAGTAATTTGAAGAAAGATAAACTGGAAGCTCATATGTATTAATTATACACTCAGTTCATAATCAGTGTCACAAAGCAAAATTGGTTAGTTGAAGACATCCACAGGTATAATTATAGTGAATAAGGAGTCTGAGAGGCATATTGTGCAGTTTCTACTCAGCGTGTAGACTGCGAAGATTACATGTACTAATGCACACTTCCTGTTCTTTTGATATGTTTTATTCCTAGACTAGGTCACTTTAAATGATAGCAAAAATTGCGGTGTTAGACATAGTTTGCATAAATAGTCATCTAGTTATTCAGAATTTATGTTTTATTAATTCAGTCCAGCAACCGTACAATATAGAAATACAGTAAATTTGTAAAGGCATAAAATTGTCTGGCTGTTGGATGACATTAAACGATATAGTGACCCTCTGTACTTGTTGCAAACTACAGTATACTTGTCATATTCACTACACTACACTTTCAAATAACTAGGCAACATTCTGATTGTGATCATTAGATTGCAAAATTCTAATTCAAAAGAAGACGTTCTTCTTTGCTAAGTTACATATCAGCCTCTCTAGTCAACAACTGGATCCGAGGTGTGTTAAGGATAAGTTGTACTTCGGGCCATCTCAATATGTGTCTGAAATTCAACTACTCATGTCGAGCCAGTCATATTTGCGTGCACTTTCTAAACGCATCTCTGAGCACTAGCATGCATAATTGTCAAGAGGAGAATGTGAATCAGTTACCAGTTCACTTCTTGAATATGTGGTCAACTCTGGACATATAGCTCCACCAGAGTCTTTCTTCAGTGCCATTTACAGATTCATAGGACATGGTTCAAAAGGAGTACGCTTTCGACAGTTGTGTACATCAGAAGCACCGACATTTCATCGATTCAAGCCTGATCTCTGCGTGTAGAAGAATTATGTTCAATCTTCTATCTCACCATGGTATGAACACTTTCACAATCTTTTCCGATCTCATTATAGGTGGTTACTTTACTAGTATCACCTTCATTTTGACCTGTGTTTCTTTCTACACCTTCTTTATTACTATCAAGTGGACACTCAGTCTTTTCATTTCACATCTACCAACAATTTTCACCTTGTCTAACTCCTCACTTTTCTCATTATTTCCATTGTCTAGAAGATTATTGCAGTTCTTAGCACCAGCTAAGTGATGCCATTATATTCTATTCTTCAAATCCAGCCAATTACTGAGTAGCAAAAAACGGCAGTGCTAACACAGATGATTCAAAGTTTTGAAAAACTATAATATCGTAACCGTAAATTAAGCATTTAAAATAAGAGTTCACAAGTCATCAACAAACAAAATAATTGCATATTGGATGAAAGAAATTTAAGATCTGATTTTCGGCTGATGAAATATGAAGCTTAGAACACTTTCTAGTTTATTACTACAGCATCATACTGTAGTTTGTAATATTTACTACGAAGAGCAACTCAAAAAGGTATGGGAATAATTGAGATTGAATAAGTGGTTATATATTTACACTGGCGAAACCATCAGGTTATTACTCAACTTCATGAATTGTCATATGCTTCAGGACGATAGACTTCTTTAGTCACTTTGGTCAGTTTATTATTTATTATTATTTGTCACATAGGTTCCAAGTGGAACATAGGACTTCAGTAGCACGTTTCCATTCCACTCTCCTCTCTGCAGTCTTTTCAACCTCGCTCCACGACAGCCCACAACCTCTTCTTTCCTCCTCGCACGATCTCCTCCACGTTACCCTCAGCTGGGACGCCCAACTCCTCATTTCCCCTTCGGATTCCACTCGAGTGCCTGGCCTGGAGAGTGATGTCCTCAGTCGGTCTTCTCCACTTTCTACTGCATACTTGTTGGGCAGTGGGTTCTTGATTGGTTGGTTGGTTGCCAAGCCAGAGATTTTTGTTGCTAAGTCTTACTCTTCTGGCCACCTTATATCCTTCCCCAGTATTGAGTGAGTGTAGGGAACTGTTGATGAATACCTGTACTTTGTTGGAAATGCTTCCCGTTTCTGAACCATATAGAAGCACTGACTTGACGTTGGTGTTGAAAATCCGGATCTATTTCACGCTTTATGCTGGACGCTGTAGAACTTAACACCGATTTCAGATTAGTGAAAGTCTGCCTTGCTTTTCCTATCGTGGTTTCTATATCCTCTTCTGTGCCACCTGTGGTTGGAACGATGCTACATAGGTAGATGAACGAGGCTACTTCCTATAGGTTTCTCTCGTTATTGGTGATTAGTGGTGGTTGTTGGTAAGGTATAATAATCACCTCTATCTTCTCCACGTTCCCTTGAAGTTCCGTTTTCACTGTCCTGACTCCTCTGTCAACTTATTGGTTTTCACCTGTAGATCCTCGACTTGGTGCGACACTAGACATAATCATCATTTGCGAAATCCATATCTTCTTCTGGGGTCTCTTCATCGGTCCAGCGTATGCCCATCTTCTCGCTCCTCACTGTTTGCTGCATGATCCAGTTTAGTGGACCACAATTAGGAAGATCATCGGTGATAGTAGACAGCCTTGTCTTACTCCTGTCCCCTGTCCAAGCTTCAAAGACATCACTGAGCTTTCTACTGTGGATCACCTAGAATGTGGCGTCCTCGTATTGTTGTTGAATGAGGTTGATTAGGTTTGTGACACTAAAACCGTAGTGTTGGAGCGACTGCTTGTCAAATTACTTCTCGGTCGACGCTGTCGAAGGCCTTTACAAAGTCGATGAAGTTGAGGCTGAGTTGAGTTGACTGTTCTATGATGATGCGTAGCGTAGGGTTGCAATTTGATCCCCACGTGATTTGTTCTTCATGAATCCAACCAGCCAGCCTGTTCTGGTCGTAATTTTGAATCCAGCGTATCCCTCAGTTTCTCCAGGATGATGCGGCATAATATTTTGCTTGGTTGTGGATAGGAGTGGAGCATGATTCCGCGATAGTTATTGCAAACACTCACGTCTCCCTTCCTTGGGAGTCTGACAAGGTAGACCTTCTTACAATCAGTGGGCAAGCACCTTTCCTACCTCCCTTCCAAACCTTTTGCAGTACTGGTGTGAGCGTGTTCACTGTTGTTTCTGTGTCTGGTCCTGCTGCTTTCCCACATCTCAGCAACTTCATGGAGTTCAGGACTTGACTTCTGCTTTCGTTGGAGGGCTTGTGTTCACTGGTAGTTCTGTGGGTCGGCTGCTGCTGGTGTTCCTGGACGCGTTGCAGGTGTTGTTGGTGGTCGATTCAAGAGCCTTTTGAAGTGGTCAGCCGATTGCTATCCTTGTTTCTCCTCTTTCGTAACTAGTTTTCCTTCACTATCTTTCATTTTTCATCTGAGTTGATCCCTTTCCTCCCAGATAGTAGCCTGGTTATTTGATAAATCATGTTGTCAGGTCTCTCCTACCAGCAGCCTGTTCTGCTTCACTTGCCAATGTGTCGTAAAAGTGTCTTTTGTCTTTCCGTACATTCCTCTTCACTTCTTTGTCCTGTTTCCTCCCCTATCAACTTCCATATGTCCGTCGACATCCATTCCTTATCCTGCCTTGCCTCTTCTTCCTTCCTAATACGGTTATGCAGGTTTCTTTCCACATGGCTTTCAAAGAGTTCCAGTGTTCATCCATACAGGATTCTTCAGGGATGTTGCTCAGTATCTCCCATTTTGTCCTGATGGTTGACTGACGTGAAGATCTCCTTCGCAGTTTCGTCCTTCAATTCACCTTCTGTTCTGGGTGGTTGTTCAACTTGAACTGTGGCCGTCTATCACCAACTTCTTTGAAGGCTTTCAACTTGATTCTGAATGCAGTGAGTGGTGTGAACCCACATCTGCTCCCTTTCTTCACCTGATCTGGTGCCCAGTAGGCTGCATCTCCACTTTCTTCCCATTGAGATGAAGTCAATCTGATTTTTACTGTGTCCTGGTGTGGAGTCTGATGAAATCCATATCGCTGCCTTGTGAATATCCTTGTGTTTGTACACACTGCCTGACTCCAATCACCAAATCGTTGAATGTGCAGAAGTCTGCAAACAGTTCTTTATTCTCACTCATAATTTCACCAAGTGCCTCTTGACCCATGACTCGTTCTCTTCCTGTGTCATCCGCTCCGAGCTTGACATTCATATCACCCCACCCATCAGAATTTTGATGTCGCCATCTGAGGTGGTGGGGTCTTGTCCATTACTGATTGCAGTTGTCTGTAGGATTCCTCCTTCTACTCTTCATCCGCATTAGTTGTAGATGCGTAGCATTGGGTGATTATGACTTTCCTTCCATTTGAGTTGAATCTTACTGTCACTATCCTGATCCTGCAAGAAGAGATTGGTTCCCACTGCATGAGAGGGAGCCTTCGATGCTTTTGGGGACATCATGATAGCCACTCCAAAACTCAGTGTGCTCGTGGTTGACGTCTGGGTGACAATATCGGAGTAGGTTATTGACTCCCGAGTTAAGAGTTTGGAGAGTCCACTTCCTTCCCATTCTATCTGCTTTCTCAGATTCCTAGCACTTATATGTCATAACTTCTCATCTCCTCTGCAATCTGGCCAGCCTTCCTAGGTTCATATATGGTGCGGACATTCCATGTCCCCATGTTTACTTTCGCTGTCATCGAGGGAGAGAAGACACATCAGCCGACTGGCTTCCCAAAGGCTTTCACCAACCGGCGTCATTTCGTCTCTCCGATTCCACAGAGGAATAAGTTTGTTTTTATTTCTTATATTTTCTTCGTGCTTTGAAGTTCCTTTAGTGACTGGATCAGTTTTTTGGGGTAGGGTTGCTAGCCCTATGCCCAACCTTCCCTCTTTATCCGGGGTTAGGACCGGCTAGCAACTAGTGAACTAGTAACCTAGACGAGGGTTTTGGTCAGTTTATCAGAGCATAATACTTTGCATGAACACACACGGCAAGAATGGTATTTAAGAGTTCTTACTGGAGGGAAATAATCATAATAGACTCCAATGCCACTGGTGTATACAAATGCCACTGTTTTCTTTTCAATTGATTTTGAAGTCCTCCGGGCTTTTTTTCAGCATTTACATTGACTGCTGACAGTCAGTATATCGCTATGCTAATAATTATGGGATTTTATTGTCAAAGACAGTATGAGTTAATACTACGACTACGTAGATTCAATTAAGCTGCATGACAGTTAGCATTCTAATGCGATACAGAATGAATGATACAGACAGCTAGATACAGATGAAATGTTTTGCTGAATATACTATGCGTGAACAGGTTATGTTTTCAAGTAAAAAGGTCCAAGAATAATAGTGCATAACAAAAAATAGCGACGATAGATAATTCTTATTCGATAATTATAATCAGATAGCTAATCCTGTTCATTGTTCAGTGTCACTTAAATAAAAAGTGTTTTCCACTTCAGACCTTCAATTATATTTCAGACAGGTTTTCTTCTTGAAATGCATCATTTATACATGCTCAATGTATTTAAGTGAAGTTTGCATATGCCGAAATGACTTATCTGGAGAAAAGGTAATATTGTGCTTGGCAAAAGGTAAATTCCCCTAGTCATTTCAAGTAAAATGAATTTTCTAACTGTTTTCTGACGAATGTATAAATAATTTTACGCCTTGAGATTAAAACTATGAATATATACATAAATGTAGTTGAATGCTTCTTATCCACGTATGATGCTTTAAAAGATACTTAGACTGTCATCATGCTTTTGTGTACATTGTGGCTCTTTTTAGAGAAGTAATAGTAAGCAGAAGAAATCGATTTTGAAGTGACAGCCACGATCATACTTTATGCACATTACTTCATTCAAAGATCAAGTATCTAACCAATGATTCCTAAAATCACTCAATAAGTTTTGTTAATCATGGTCATAAAACTTCAGAAACATCCACAAGTCCAGTCGGAATCATCACATATCCTAAACTGAAAAACAGTATGAGATTATTTAAATATCATGTAATTGGTATTTCCGCTCAGTCTCATTGGTCATATGAATAAGAAACATATCTGTCTTTCATTATGTTAGGTGACGTTGAACAGCGAGTTGAAGTATCCAGAGCAATTGTCCTCTACCATTTATTCGCAAAATATAGTTTGTGGATAGGTGTAAATTTTACTGAAGTTTAGTTGCACATGATTGCCCGTATATTTAATTCCAATATTTAGTCAACCATAAAAAATTGTTTTGCTAGGCTAACTTGGTAGTCACTGAATCTTTTCCATATTAGAACAGCCCCTAAATTACAGTAAATTATGTTATATATTGCAATGCCAACGTTCGCTGTTACTTAATGGAAGGAAGTATCGACTTAATAAAAGTAAGTTCAAGGTTGAACTTTTAGAAGGAATCGGTAGGATACCCAAAATCAGGTTTTGTGCTAACTGGCTATTATCAGCAAGGACACGTGTCTGCAATAATGACTAAACTGGTCTCCTGATGTTTTGCACCTACATCACTCAGTTTTGAGTTTAAATCTTAAGCACTAGGCCATTCAGACCACAGTTTACTCCGTAGAAAACTGGATCAAGGACACAAAATAAACCTTAGAGGAGCACTGATGTAGATACCCTTCCTGTCCACTCCGTGTCGCAGTCATTCGGATGAAGATTTTAGTAATTTTAGTAATATGAGCCAAGCCTCCTAACACTTTATTTTGGTATTAGATGTAGGGAGTCAATAACTGGGTTTTGCTGAACCTTGTTTGTTGCACATGTTAGAACTCATCGACAAAGAGTGTCCACAGACAAGCTAATCTATATATATTTATTCACATGCATCTATGCGCTTATCCAAAACGACTTCAAATAATAAATCATAACAAAATGTTAACCCCCTTTTGTTCCGCATATGATCCCATACTTACAGTTCAACAGACTTTTTTAAGAAAGACTTAAAGCCCAACCTAGCAACAAACAACAAGAGTTCCATATTTTATGAAAATCTGCCTTTCCAGCCAAGATAGAGAAACTTTATTGGCTATTTCGATCGTTGCTAAGGTGGCCTTCAAAGTCGGAGTGTAATTAACTTTCTGCCTTTCAAAAACAGCGCTGAAAGTATATTCAGACCGTTTGGTATTCAAATACAAGATGAGCCAAATTAAAAATTTGGCATCGAAGAAATTTAAATCGAGATACTTCTCAAACTGTCCATTAAATTAGGTATAAATTGATTCCTTTGATAGATTAGTTTTTAAAGTGACACCATATATGATTCCACTACATGTCTATCAAGATTCACTCAAGCAGTATTGAAACATTTTGAGATGATGGAGAAGATTTGTAGCTCAGAAGAATAATTTTTTGAGTTTTGTTTCCCTTAACCTGGATAGTTTAATCATGAAGCTTTCATTATCATTCTTCACGTCATCAACACTTTAATTGGTAACCAGTAATATCTTAAGCCATACTGTTAAGTGGTGTTTGTAAGCACTCTTTTATTCCAGACCCCATTGTTTACTATCCTTGCCGTTAACACTTCTACTCGATATTATATCTTCTTTCTTCCCGAATCTGCACCAATCAGCAGTAAGTACTTCTTGATCTTCGTGATATTGCATTACATACAAGTGAAGTTTATTCGTTTATGTAGCGCATACCTCATTTTCATATGGCTTTGATTTTGTTGACTAGACCTCAATAAACATGCACTTTGAGGCAGTATAATTATGATACATAAAACCGATGCTCAAAAATCTTTATGTACCTACACAGAATTAAACTATTAATGGTACACAGACTCCGTTTGTAGAATCCTGAACTTTCATTTTAACCCCAATATTCAAAACTAAACTATTCGTTCTAGAATTCTGACATTCTTTCTTTTCCATCAAAACCAGAGAAGGTGTTTGAATGAAGTCTCATAGCATTAATCGTATTAGATAAAAACAGTGTAACGATGTTTGAGAGTATACGTGTTCATACAAAAATTTCCTTTCTTTCTGTCTGCGGTAAGTACCTCTCAAAACTCTAGGAAATATGCTAAGACCTTACAATATGGTGTAGTTGATAACCGATAGATTTCTGACACCATGTACCATTCTAACCTTCTACAGATAATTAATTTCATTGTTGATTCTTGAGTTTTATTCCTTCACAGTACACTTAGTAGAACAAGAACCTGTTTCTTATCTCTTAAAATCTCCTACAGAAGACTCCATTCATCCCACTCGGTTTCCTACCAGTCTAACTTATACCATGTTGCATATGTAGTGACCTATGAATAATATTTTCAACGTGCAGTACATCTTTATCCTCAAAATATTGTTCTTTGTACAATAACATTATCAGATAGACTGCATTCTCCAAGTGTTGCCCTAACTCACAATCTCTGTAACGTGTGCAGCTTCTGATTTTCCCGAAATAAATGAAAAATTTATGGTGCCACTTCACGCTTGACTGTCGATGTGAATATTCATTTGTTACTAGGGTTTACATCCAGCAGACCCATGCATTTATTGGTAAAACGTTTGTCTCATTTTTGCGATTAGTTTGCAGTTGATTTTCAAGTTAGATGCATGTTTTGCTAAGATTTTATTAATTTATCACCAAGTGTAAGTCACTCAAAAGTTTTTAGTCATCAACTTCCACCCATACATTTTGAGGGACTGACATATAACCTAAAAGCAAAATGAACATCTTTTACTCAGATAACAAAAATTCCAATGCTTTCATCTTCATGAAGTTTCGCACCATATTCATGGTATCATAGATAAGATGTAAGAAAATTCTGTTTTGATTGAATAAAGATAAACCTAGTCCCTGATAAGACTAAAACTCATTATATCATTTACTGAAGAAACTTCACTCGATTTTTAAAGTTACCTCAGATTTAGTAGACGTGAATGCACTTAAAAAGCATGTTCAGAGTCACTTATAAAAAAGACTTTTGATGACCCATACGGTTACCATATTTTACTATCATACTAATGACATTGAGGTTGAGTAATAACTTGACGACATCTGCTTACCATAATGAAAATAAACCCCCACTTTGGTTTGGTATGCTTTACAATTTAGAAAATATTAAAACTGGTAATTACAACTGATATAGATAGTCAAATTTATCGTTAAACTGTTAGCAGAAAAAGATATCGTGGGAGCTTTATTAGTGGCAAGTATATGGCAATAAAATGTGAAGCAAAACCATGCACCAGTAAAAGCATCAGAATACAAGGGATTTTTTAGATTTATCTTAAATGTCTAACCAGCCACATGTAAACTTTAGGTAGTATATGCAATGGAGGGCTCTAAAGACTACCTTCCATCAACCTAACTATATACAATTTGTGCATATGAACATTGTGGAGCACCTTTGAATAATCTGGTAACCATTTTCAGAACCGGTAATAAACGTATGTTTCAAATCCTGTATATGTTCTAGGTGTCAAACTTGGATACCACTATGGAATGTGACAACAAAACTAATTTGAATCAGGTTAACAACAGCCAGATGCTACGTAAAAGCAATTGACTCAAATACTTAAAAGACAAAAGTTGCTATAAAAATAAACATAATCAAGGAATAAATGGTACATAGTTTTTTTCAAACAGAGTTACCTTGTAGTTCAAGAGTTTCATCCCTGGAATAAAAATGCATTCGTCTGCACTGCAACATGTTGTTTATGCTCTTGATTTAAATAAGTGATTACTAGGTTCATTAAGAAACGCTACATAAAAATGGAATGGAAGATATTGACGTTTACACAAAGTGGTCACTTTTCGGTCACTGACTTAGGTGTTTGGTCCTCCTTGTTGAATACTGATTGATGGCTTTGAGTGAGATACCATAATGAACTGTATTACAGAGTTCAGTGTTAAAATTGAAGCAGTTTTGCCACTCAATTCTGACGTTTCGTATTAAAGATGGCAATGTTTACGAATACACAAAAGTCCTTCAGATTTCAAAAGATATGCATTTGAATTTTAATCTAATCATTAAAAGATTAAATATACTGAAATCAAATGATGAGAGTCGAGTAAAAATGGAGTTTTCACAACATATATTCAAAGATTACTCTACAATGTTGGTGGTCAGTGGTACAAAAACCAACAAATGTATGCAGAAGTGGTTGTTAAAATGATCAATTATGATTGTCACTTGTGTTCTTTGTCTTTCTTCCATTTATCAATCAATTAACGTTGAAGTTTTAGCTCTACTTTCATAAAACCGAGAATAACGAAACTTAATTAATGTCGCATACGTGCTATCCACCTAAACGTACCAGCAATTTAAAATTGGACTGTGTAATACCTTTAAATAATGCATGATGTGTTCAGTCATAGTATTTCGTATTACTTCCTCCGTTTAGATCAAAATACGCAATTGAACAACCAAATAACACTTTCTCATTTGTAGTGTTTATTTAATTATATAATTGGCGTAGCGTCTCTGAAAGGTTTCCAGTCCTCTATTAAAGACATTTTGCTGAAGTTTATCTCATAGAAAGGGTTTGTTATCACTTACTTTAAAGTACATATCTATCCCTTTGATCCCTTCGAAAAACTTCTACTGTCTACACAAACTAAAAGTTGGAGGTCAAAATTATGTTCACTTTCCACTTGATTTTACTCAAGTAAAATTAAACTACGAAATTCTAGTCGTCGTGCAACTTTTAGATGAGGTTTAGAAGTTGAATATTCAAAATTCCTTTGGTAAGAATAACTTTTACATGAAGTCTGTTTATCTACACTGTTTGGCAATATTTTCAGTACTTTGCTTGAGCCTATGATAAATACTTATCATAAATTATACGAATAAACATGTATAACTTTTGTTATTTTTGTTTTTTAGTGATTAAACCTTGAGTGGATGTAATATTTCATAATGTATAATAAAGTATTTCTTAGTATTTAATGTCTATTCTAATAGATAGTCGTACAACCTTTTTTGATTGCCACAGGCGTCATAAGAATACAATAACTATCACTCAACAAGGTGCAATAGAAGTACTGTATTAAAAGTATTCGTTTAAGTTCTTTTTAATATCCACTGATAAATTCAAGTATTACATAATTTGGTCGTGATTATGCAAAGTCTACTTCGGTGAAATTGAATACAATGATTTACAACATCCAGGATATCGTGATTAATCAACATTATTAGTACTTTAACACAACACTGATGTCATCGCTTAACAAGTTAGTTCACTGTAAGAGTGATAACTACAGTGTAAGGTAATAAAATGTTAGTCGGGTCAGTAAAATTGCAAACTTAATCAGTGCATCTATTGCAACCCATTTAAAAATGTTTACATAGTTGAAGTGAAAAAGCAATTAAGATTTTGTGTTTACATACTCGTTCAAGGACCTAAAACAGTTTAAATCGTGTTGAAAGCCAAATTATAAAGATTATTGAATGACAAAAATGAATATAAGCGGGAAAATACGCTGAATACTTTGTCTTTTAAAGTAGAAGGCTTTCAATGACATTATTTTGAGGGAGTAACACAAACGAAAAGTAGAAAAAAGTGCTGATGACTAAACGAAAGGTTTGAACCGGTGGTGGAGATATATCCGCTGTTCAATTCCAAATTCTTTTTTTGATTGCACAAGCCTTTCGCATTCACTAGCTAAACTATGTATACTTTCAGCGATTTATAAGCAACACAAACGAAAAGTAGAAAAAGGTGCTGACGACTAAATGAAAGTTTTTGACAATTCATCTAGTCACTTCTATGAAAGAATTATCATTTTTATAACATCAGATTATTTACTGAATGCCCTACATAGGCTAATCCCCCAACCTGAAATAACTTGTGCATAAAACTGGAAATCACTAAGAATTGCATTTTAACACTGGGTGGTATTTGTGCTGATAGTCAGTATATGGAAGTATGTAGCTCAGTATTCCACCTGATAGTGAAATTCACTTGATTCTACTGAAACTTCCTGACGAGAGACCATCATTGAACCGATGAAATATTGTACAAGTCTAGGGCATTCATTGATTGTACTGAATAGCCTACAGCTTTCAACGTTATTTGAAACCTGACAGCACTGGACAGCTGTTTGTTCTTAGTATTGGACTCCTCAGCAGTGTACACCCACGACCCTGCAGGGATTGAAACCAGAACCTCTATATTCGAAGGCCAGCACGTCACCACTGAGTCACTGGTTTGAAATATAGTGGTCCATGTTTCCAATTTCTGTCAGTTCACGACATAGCGCGACCACCACCCAATTTCATCGTTGAGTATTTTTCTTCACGTCCACTAGGTTTGCCCCGCCGGTCACGACTCCTCATAAGAACTTCAGGAATCACCTCTTAAAGCTAGTCACTAGTGAGCACTGGATTCTGACCCACTGGCTCAATGGTAATGCGCTGGCCACAGAGACTGAAGGTTCCGGTTTCGATCTCTGGTGGGGTGATTGGTGCCCACTGCTTTGGAGTCCAATACTAGGACCAAACAGCTGTCAAGTGCTCCTAGGTGTCCAATATTTTTCTAACTGATATCAGTTCATGATGAATATACACTTAAAATCAACAAATTCCCACAAGCCTCCAAATTGAGTCAGTGAGAACGCTTGAATATTCACAATAAGTCTTCCATATTTTCAATTAAAGTAAATGCAAAAGGAAAATTTCATGATATTCGCTTCCAAATGGTCATCGAACAAGAACTGTTTTTCACATTATATAGCTTAGTATCTGCGCAATACAGAGAAAATATTTTGAATCTGTGCAATCAAGGGGACTATGGTCTCGGTATAGCAAGCATTTATGCTACTTATCAACAGATGGACTGAATCTCTTTGAACCTTTAAGCAATTTGATAATTGAATTCATATTAAAACTTTGTATACTTTTCTAACGAGCTGTGATCTACAAAATGAACCAGTTAAATAGTTTGAAATGATACTGAATACTGATCGTGGATATTACTGGTACAAAATCGCCACTCGACTACACACAGGAATTCTCCAGTACTGAAAATGGATTCATCAAGTCATTGATAAGTGACTTTCTAAATGTTAGAAGGACTTTGCATAAGTACAGTGGTGCACTGATTTCTATATTAATATACAGTCCCGAATGGGACAGAAAAAACTCTTACTTCCTAATTTTAAAGTGTTCTCGATCAGACGTCCGTTTGTGATAGGAGCACAGACGGAAACCTATTACTGTAATTCGCTACTTTTCTCTAGCGGAAATCAAGTTAGAAACAACGAAAGGCTATACAAAAGCCAACTGGATTTCTCATCTTTTAAATTTGGAAGTGCGCTTATTTTGCTAAACGCAGGTCTTAGTATTGTTTCTATCAAAATACTGTGAAGACACAGAGTATTTCAAGTGATTTCCACCACTGATGATAACTTAAACACATCTCGGTAGAATCAAACCAATAAAAACTTTTAGTGAGGGGGTCATGTTATTGATCGCAAATGAATTAAGAAAATAAAACTCACCCGAAACTGAAAAATGTACTTAATTTTGGATGAATTTCAAAAGCGTTTTTAAATACGAAACAGCCAGTCCTGACCGGATTTTTTGACAACAGTGGCCATGTGGAAAATAACACATCGAGTTCGAAGTCAGAAAACAACTGTCGAAATGCGTTAACTTCACCTGGCTTTTGTGGCTGAATATTTTGGGAATCCAAGTTGTCTTCACTTTTATCCTGTGTACTTTCTTTTGCTTTTAAAGCATCCTCTTTATAAGATTTTCTTCGATCATTTTGTGAATTCGTTGGTAAGCTAATGCGTTTTGCGATTGACTGTTTATTACTCGTAGTACGACTTTGTTCTGAACCCATTTTATTGTATTTTAGGTTCTTATTATTATTTTAAATGTTTATTTGCATCAGAATTCACCAATTCAAGAAAAACTCGACATTTACTATTTCTAAACAGAAACGAAGAAAAATATTTATTTAATATTTGTAAGCAGACGGGAACGCTTAATAACTGAAAAACAAGTTGTTCCGTAATGATCACATTCTACAATTTATATAGGAAAATTATTTCACATTGTAACGTCATCAAAATGAAAAATAAAAGTGAATGAAAAGTTGAAAGTCCAATCATATGCAGATTCATGAGCATATTGTATACTTTCATCCAATCAGAATTCCATTGGTAATATTTAACCTTAGGATGAGATGCTACTTTAGTGAGTGCACAAATATTTTTGTATTTAGTTAACAGTAATCAAGTGTGTTGCAGAAAAATGAACAAAGCATTCGTCCAGACTATCTCAAGATAAGGCGATCCCTGGATGAGTAAAGAAAGTACCGATGATGTTTAAACATTTCATAAAATATAGTAAATGTAGGTTTTCACAGTGACATACACGATTTCCCAGTGTCTGCATAATCAAGAAGTTGAAAGATGTTGTAGTCGAAATAGTTTTAATATCTTGGTAATTTACCTAATTATGGTTAGCAGAGGAGTCCAGGACGCACGTTTTATCCCATTTGGGACTCGTCAGCTGGGTGCACCTGCATAATAGTGAGTTTATTGTTCCCACTGAGACTGAAACCTCCTACCCATCTCCTCAAACACCAAGGAGTTATCCACTAAGCCACTGAGGCATAACCAGGTACATAATCATAACAAATATCCAACAATATCGAGGTGTCTGAACAGAAGCCCGATAGAGGTACAGAAATTCGATCCAGTTAAACAAGGGAGAATTACAAGCATGTCAACATACAGTAATGGTGAAATTCAAATAGCTATATTTTTTTGAGTGTCATAATATTCATAATGATGGAGATGATTTCTAGAGCACAGTCGGATTGCTTTGGCTTGTTACATGATTTTTGAATAAGTGCACTACTGACTGACTTGTTCGACGTAATGAACAGCTACTCCTAAAGTAAATATCAGTCCAAGAATTTTTAGTACAGCCATTAGGATGGTAAGATATGGTATATCATCACAAATGTAGGGGACAATTAAATGATTTTAATCCCATCCATCCACAAGTCAACTTACTAACAGAATGATCTGTTTATCTTATGTCTTTCTTGTTTGGTTCAAAGTCAAAGTGCTTGAGGAAAACACTAAATATGACTGAATTTCGTTGACATCCTAAAAGGCTATTTGAGTGGATAATATACAGTGAAATAACAACGTATATCGAATAATTTGATACTATCATTTTCGAACAACCTCACCTGGTTAACTAGTTCACTAGTTACTAGCCGGTCCTAAGCCCGGTAAAGAGGGAAGGTTGGGCATAGGGCTGGCAACCCAACCCCGTAAAACAAATTCAACCACTAAAGATACTTCAAAGCACAAACGATATATAAAAAATAATTACAAAATTATTCCCCGGTGAAATCGGAGAGGCGAAATGACGCCGGCTGGTGAAAGCTTTCGCGAAGCCAATCGGCGGATGTGTCTCCTCTCGACGAAAGTGAAGGTAAACGTGGGGACATGCAGTGTTCGCTCAATGTTTGAACCTAGCAAGGCTGCTCAGATTGCAAACGAGATGAGAAGGTATAGCACTGAAGTGTTGGGAATTTTGCGAAAAGCAGGCGGAATGGAACTGGACTCTCCGAACCGTCAGCTGCAGGGTCAATAATCTACTCCAATATTGTCACCAAGACGACAACCACGAGCACACTGAGTTTTGGAGTGGCTATCATGATGTCCCCAACAGCATCGAGGGCTCCCTCTCATGCAGTGGGAACCAATTTCCTCCTCCAGGATCATGACAGAAGGTTCAACTCAAAAGGAAGGAAGGTCACAATCATACAATGCTATGCACCTACAAATATGCAGAGCAAGGGAAAAAGGAGGAATTCTACAGACAACTTCAATCAACACTGGACAAAACCTCAGTTGGAGATATCAAAATCCCAATGGGCGACATGAATGCCAAACTCGGAGCAGATAACACAGGAAGAGAACTAACCATGGGTGGAGAAGCGCTGGGTGGGGTGATGAACTAGAATGTAGAATTGTTTGCAGAATTCTGTGCATTCAACGATTTGGTGATTGTAGTGAGGCAGTGTGTTCAAGCACAAGGATATCCACAAAACGACATGGATTTCACCAGATGGACACACTAAAAATCAAATCAACTTTATCTCAATCTCAAAAACGTGGAGACGCAACCTACTTGACACGAAGTCAACAAGAGAAGCAGACGTAAGCTTAGACCACTATCTAGTGCAAGAAACCTTCCAAATCAAGTTGAAAGCCTTCAAGAAAGCTGGTGATAGACCTCAGTTCAAGTACAAGACGCGGAAACTGAAGGATGAAACTACAAAGGAAATCTTCACTACAGCCATCAAGACAAAATGGGAGATATCGAGGAATATCCCTGAAGAAACCTGTGTGGAAGAAAACTTGAAGTCTTTGAAAGCTACATGGAAAGAAACCCGCATAACCGTATTAGGAAGGAAGAAGAAAGAAGACAAGGAATAGATTTCGATGGATACATGGAAGCTGATAGAGAAGGGAGGGGAGGATGGTGAAACAGAAGATAAACCAGTGCAAGGATGCTCAACGACAAAAGGATCTGAATACAATGTATAAAACACTTGACAAAGAAGTGAAGAAGAGTGCACGGAAAGACAAGAGACACTTCTACGACACATTGGCAAGTGAGGCAGAGCAGCCTTCAGGTAAGAGAGATCTGACAACATTGTATCAAATAACCAGGTTACTTTCTGGGAAGAGATCAACGCAGACGAAACCAATAAAAGATGATGACGGAAATTTGACTACGAGAGAAGAGAAACAAAGGAAACGATAGGCCGACCACTTCAAAAAGCTCTTAAATCGACCACCACCTGCAATTCGTACAGAAATACCACCTACAGCCGCTGAACTACAAGTGAACATAAATCCTCCAACAAAAATGAAAGTCCTGAACGCCATAAAGTTGCTGAAATGTGGGAAAGCAGCAGGACCAGATGGGATCCCGCCAGAAGCACTAGAAACAGACGCAGAGACAACAGCAGCGGACATGCTCACACCACTATTGCAGAAGGTGTGGAAAGAAGAGAAGGTACCTGCCCATTGATTGGAAGAAGGGTTACCTTGTCAAACTGCCGAAGAAGGGAGACCTCAATGTTTGCAAGAACTGACGAGGAATCACTCTCCTGTCCACCCCAAGTAAAATATTAAGCCGAATCATCCTGAAGAGGCTTAAAGATGCACTGGATTCAAAACTACGACCGGAACAGGCAGGCAGGCTTCAGGAAGTACAAATCATGTGCAGACCAAATTGCAACGCTTCGCATCATCATAGAACAGAGCATAGAATGGCAATCAGCTCTCTACCTCAACTTCATCGACTTTGAGAAGGCCTTTCTTTGACAGCGTCGACCAAGAGGTAATTTGGAAACTGCTTGAATACTACGGAATACCACAAACCTTTATCAACCTCATTCAACAACTATATGAAGACGCCACATACCAAGTTAATTCACAATGGGAAGCTAGCTCAGTGATGATTTTGAAGTGAAGACAGGAGTGAAACAAGGTTGCCTACTATCACCCATGATATTCCTGATTGTGGTCGACTGGACTGGATCATGCAGCAAACAGTGGGGAGCTGTGAGAAGAGGGGGATATGTTGGACTGCGGAAAAGAGCCTAGAAGATTTGGATTTCGCCGATGACTTGTGCCTAATGTCACATAAACTTGAAGATCTACAGGAGAAGACTAACAAGTTGGCAGGAGAAGCGGGGCTGCGAAGACGGGACTTCAGGTGAATATAGAGAAGGCAGAGGTGATGAAGATACCGCACCACCAACAACAACAAACTCCAGTCACCATCAATGGGAGAAACTTAAAGGAAGTAACCTCCTTCACCTATCTAGGAAGCACTGTTTCAACTACAGGTGGGACAGACGAGGATGTCAAAGTCAGCCAGGATCGGAAAAGCAAGACAGGCGTTCATTAGCCTGAAACCAGTGTGGAGATCTTCTGCACTGCACTCAGCATGTGGAACAAGATACGGCTTTTCAACACCAACGTCAAGTCAGTGCTTCTGTATGGTTCAGAGACTTGGCGCGTTACGAAAGGCATTTCTAACAAACTACAGACATTCATCAACAACTGCCTACTCTGGTTCGTTACTGAAGATCAGGTGGCCAGACTAATAAGAATAGGCGACAAGGAGCTCTGGGAACGAACCAACCAAGAACCGATCACCCAACAAATATGCACTGGAAGGAAGTGGAGATGGATTGGGCATACACTGAGAGGGCGACTGGGAACATCACGCGTCAGGGCAGGCGCTCGAGTGGAACCCAGATGGGAAGCGACGAGTTGAGCATTCTAGGTGTGGGTGACATGGAGGAGATCGTGTGAGGAGGAAATGAGAGCTTGTGGGCTGTCGTGGAGCCAGGTTGAAAAGTTTGCAGAGGACAGAGTTCACTGGATACGTGCTACTGAAGTCCTATGTTCCATTAGGAGCCCAAGGGACTAATAATAAATAATAATAATAATCATTTTCGGACAAGGAAAAGAATCATGTAATTATATTAATTATGTGTTCAGTAGCTTATTTTATCAATGAAGATGGTCAAAACGCGAAAGATTTGTTTTCTTTTGGGTGCTGAAAAAAATATACTTTGGCAAAGGTAAAATTACCTTTTATTGTACAGTAGTAAACTTGACAACTCTGCCAATCTTAAATTTGCCATCTAATCACAGTATCGATCACTGAAGATTCTTTTAGATTCCGTAGTTATAAAACCAGTTAAACGTAAATTCCATATGATTTCTAGAGAATGCAGCTTATTAGATTTGTTTATTTGGTTTATAACATAAAGTGATGTAGCATTACTGTGTTGTAAACCAAATAAACAAATCTAATATGGAATTACATTCTACCACAGTGCCCAAGTGTTACACTTATATTAATATTGGAGCTTAATTATGGGTAAAAAATAGCTTGAAGGTGCTTTTTTACTGTGAAAATCTGATACATCAGATGAATAAGTTCAAGTAGAAGGGATACGAATGATGGCTGAACGAACTTTACTTTAACTTCGAATGTTTTTTTGCTATATGATGAAGTGAGGGGACAAACTTTTAGAACATCAAGTCATACTTGTAAAGAGTTTTAGCTAAGCGACCAATTAGCTGAGTTGGAACTGATTTACCATCACAAGATGATATCCACTGTTGAATTGTTATAGCTACCAAGAGGAAAATTGCTTTGTATGGCATCAACACCCAGTTTAAACTGTATATATGATTAAATGTTGGATGTTAATTTCGTATGGTTGAACTGTCAAAACCCAGCAGTAATACAGACAATGGTTTTCCACTTTCTTGGGTAATATTCAATTATTCATACACCAAGATCACAGAATATACACACATCAACATATTATACTTTGATAAGTATATAATTATTATCTGATAGCCTGGACTGGGAACTTCCGAAATATCGATGAACTAAGATAGCTTCAAAGAAAGACCGTCCAAAATAATAAAATACGAAAATCAGTGAAGATGAAAATTACACCTTATAGTACATCATTTCAGGTAGCTTGTTTGCTTTCATTGGGCATATTGTGGATTCAAAACTCTATCAAGACAGATATAACATCAGTGCAAATAAAAGAAAAATATTTAGGAGTCTGATCACCAGCTTATGACAATAAGACAGAAATATTTATCAAACCAAGCCTTGCAGATAAATTATGAATAGTGCCTTAGAAATAAGGTCCCCGTAAACCTCATATTAAAAATAAGAATGATCGCATGGCAGTTATTTACAGTAAGAGATTTTTAAAACGGAAATGTAGGCCTACTGAAAACACATATCTTCAAAAACTCTCCTAATATCGGTAACTCTTTATTGGAACAAATAGCTGTCTACAAATCGAATGTATACCGCTACAACAAATTCGAGTTTACTAGTTTCAATAAATAAATCGGATCTCCCACTTACAACGTATCGGCTCCTGTGCAGATATTTTCAGTGTAAACAGGTGAGTACATTCTCTTGAAAAGTCATAAGTAGGATTAAACACACGTTGTAGATCACCCTGTTATCAACAATCTATCATTACTATGAGTAAAAATGATTAGTTAGGAAGATGTTTTTTGCATGTTTTTTCTAACAGAAACATATACTACCCAAAACGTAGACCTAAAAGTTGGCCACAGAAATAAAAGGTAATTACCCTTATTAGGACCCGACAAGGCTGCAGTTTTAATTATTTTGTTGCAATGATTCCACTTGACACATAGTTTGAACCTAAGTTTATCAATTGCTTATAAATTTTCACTAATTAACTTCACAGTCATCGATACTACAACGATAATCTGTGAATGGTTTCGTTAAGCGTGTTGGCTCCCAAAAAATTAACTCAATTTTTCGAAATTCATAAAAACCACCGGGCAGAAATTTGAATCTGTCTTTTTTGCTTCTTTTTCCTACTTCGTATATATCGCTTGCTTTTACAGCTTTTAATGGTGTTATTTCCCCACCGGTTATTTTTAATATGCCGATTCGATCATTTACGTCGATGGCATTCCTATTTTATCCGCCATTCAAAGTAGATGTCCAAAATCGATTTTATCCCTAAACCCCAACAACGTCAGAAATCTGAAGGCAGTTGGAAAGAAGCTCTGGAACTACTTTCCACATTTGTTTGGATTCGTTAGCAAGGCTTAGTCGAAAGCATGAGAAAAACTCATGCCTTATAAAGGGATTCAAATGTTCATCATAGAGTGCTGCTGTCAGATATGTCGGTGATAATGCCGCTGGCTTGGGCTCAAATATCTGAGGGGATATCGATACCTTTGAAGTTACGGAACTCCCTTGCTAATGAGTGACCACACACTAGTTGTAAGGATCACGATCAATTTCCTTTAACCACCTGATATCAATTAAAGTGCACCATGATGCCAAGTCCGGTAGACTGGTGAGTAAACTACATAATGATCGATAGAATTTCATGAGAACATAGAACTAGACACCATGAAACAAGTATACATCCAGTTACCAGTTAATGTATAGCTATTCATCGTCTAAAAACGATTAAGACGTTTGACACGCGTTTCCTGCATTGTATTGCCCGGTCTTCTAATCACTTTTGTAGCCTCAGATGTTACACTGTTATTCCTTTGACAAATATTAGCAAAAATAACATCATGCGTTAGAAAAGATGGATACGCACTGTGAAGTTAATCTTTTGCTGAGTAATAAAATTACTAGGCAATGTACTGTTCATTTACAATTGTAAAAAGCAATAAAACAATGTTTTTCATGTTATAATTAGCAAGAATAATCAGATTCATAAGAGTCAGATATGCGTTTTCTTCAGTGAGTTAAAGTGGGTAAACTAATGTACCAATGTGAAAGCGAGAAAACAAGCTACAGGGTCAGAGGTTGAAAATTAGGGTCTTATGTTAAAAAAAGAGTAAAAGATAGTCATTTGAAAACTGAGACAGAAGAAACATCTCGGGATTTAAGTTTTGTGATCAAGTTTCAATAATTTGGATTCGGAAACCAGCTTTTTGGGATTGGTGCAAGGCTTAGGAAAATAAAAATTCGATGAAGACCTGGCATCGACAGTGACGTCTTTGAAAAGAGAATTAGATGATGTTTTCAGAATTTTAAAATCACATGAGAATGAGCAATGGTGCTGACTACTCAGAGCCAGAGTAAGTTACCGGAAACCGTATCTAGAACATACATGCACTTAACACAAGACGTTCTAAACTTTGGAGAACGCAAACCTCTAGAAAATGCCGATAGCTTTCTAATGAAGATCGCTTGGCTTACTCACCTGACTTCATATAAATCACGAATAAGATGATTACAACTAACTTTTTCACAAAGCTACGTGAAGGACTTGAGTTCACTGCCGTAGATTCGTTAAAGATAGACAAAACATTTGTTTTCAGAATGCATAAAAACATATTTCAAGATTTTGACCTGTTTTCTCATATGACAAGTTATGTTTAATGGTGTAGTAAACTAATTTTAGTGTTTCAACTGTAAGAAGTATGCGCTCTTGACTCACTTTTTAAAAATGACTTACTTTTTTACATAACTGTTCTGAAATTGTACATTTCAGTAGATGAAGACCATGCAAAGGAAACAGAAAAACGAGACTTCTGCATGTTTCAAGCTACCATGGAAACCGATATATACATTAACTCAGTTTTAAGTCAAATTATTATGAATAATAAACATCACTAATCTGATTATTATTTTCATTGTTTTCATTCGAAGACTTGTTTGGGAGCATCTTTTCCAACTGAGTGATGTCTAGGTGGACAAATATCTTCTTTGCATTCATCAATGATATTTACTTCCATGTGTCCTATTACTTGTGGTCACCTGTTGACATTTCAACCTACTCATTTTTAAAGTATTCTGCTAAGCAAGTTCGTAATATAAAAAAAATATTGAATACACTAAATTTTAAAATTAGTGGCATGAGTTAAAAATTATGGATATTAAGTTTTTTTCGAATAAAACATGCTCCTTCGACCCTCTGAAATTAATAGACATTTTCGTGTCGGAAATTCAGAAGTGAACATGATTGCTTCCGCTGCTTACAGTTTCGTAAGACCATTGTGATGTGAAAATATCTAAACAAGAAATAATATTTTTCCCAGTGATTGAGTGTTTCTCATTAGAATATCAGAAACACCAAGGATGATTTCTTCAATACCCGACGTCATTGAGATTTAAAAATTACACGTCTCCAGTTCCAAAATTCTGTCAAATTGGGAAGGCAAAATATAATCTTAATTTCAATAAAATTGGTGTACTCTTGAAATTTAAAAACTCTACTATTCACTGAAAATAGTTAAATCGACAGGATTTAGGTAATTTACATCGTCGATAGCCCTTACTAAAGTTATTAACATAACAGTTGTAGTAGAGAGGCAACCTCGATCTCAATGAATAACACGATTAAGTTACCGACTGGCGAAACTGATTGAAGATACTTTTGCTGATCCTTTCGAATGATTTGTTACAAAAATTAAGACAATCAAAGTAGCATCTGACAGCATAGCGACGACTTTCTAGTGGACATGAAATTATACACTCCTTTTCAATGTATAAATACACACTTGTTTTCCAGTTCATCAGTGCTGAAACAGAATATTGGTGGTGAGCTGAATGACACAGTTATAGCGTTTTTACTCATTTTTACATAAGCCTGATAAGTGCTTTGAAACAGCAAGTCGCACCATGATTCTCTGAGAAAGGTATTCACTGAACATTTCTAAAAACTAGCTGACAAGACTTTATACCACATTTTTATTGCTTTCCCGACTGTGGACTTCAAACGATATGAAAGTGCAGAATGCAGTCTCCTTGATTTGTAAACTGTACCTCAATAGTCACTGAGTGGATTAAAATATTCAGTGATTATATCCCGTGGATACTTTATAATTGTTTTATAATGCCTGGTAATATTCCTAATTATTCAGTTATGCATAAAAAGCTTGAAAATATGAACTATTTGTTTACAGAAAATAAGCAAAGCAGTAATAGAAATCTCACTTTTTGTATCAAATGAGAAATGTCGTCTGCACTGCTAAATGCAGAAAAATGAATTCGTTCCTATAAGACCGTTGGAAGATATAGAAAACGTTCAACCACTGAAATTAACATGAACTACATCACAAACGTTTTTGACTCCGATGAAAGATTTTTGTAATCCAGCAGTGTAGTGTTTATTTGCATGAATAATCATTCAGAAATATGTTGTTAAAATGAGAAAAATATTTGATCCCACGAAATCTCAACTGTTTCAATTAGCGTAACTATCAAAAGAGAAAAATAAAGTGAGATCATTGGATTGAAATGCACATATAAATTCGGTGGTGGAGGTTTTGAAATAGTGGAGAATATTTATTGCACAGGTGGATGGTATTGGTTGTATAGTATTCTCCGAGCTGGATTGTTTAGTCGTGAAGCTTTCATCGTCTTTCTAGACGACATCATCAACACTAACTTCAATACGAGTGAGCTGTCAATACCTCTCCGTGAGTGATTTAGCAGCTTGCCTCGACGAACTGCTTTGGCATTAGTTGTTGCCTATAACTGTTGTGTCATTGACTGCACAGATTTTCCCGTCGGCTGTTCCTCTGCTTGACCTCTGATTATTCTATTATCTATCATTTTCTTATTGATTGGTAGACTGGGTCTATGTCTATACATCTGTTGATTGCCGACTGTCCTAAATGCAAAGTTTATAGAAATGTTTTGAAATTCTTTGTGTTTCCTTAGTCTGAGATTTCTACATTATCGAAATTGAATTCATGTCCATAATTATCCACGTGCATTGAAGTGAGTGATGAAATGTCGTGATGTTTAATGGCCAATTGATGTTCATGTAGACGAAGGTGAAGAGGGCGACTTCTTTGTTCAGTTATTTCAGTTGATTTCGTAAATGATATTCGGTTTGTCTTCTTTGGCTGTTGCATCCTTTGGTCTGCATAATAGTGTTTGGAGGGAATTTGTTGATTTATGAGCTGCACCAATTACAAGTGGTCTCAGCAATCTTGTTGTGATTTCTGATATATTCTGCATGTATGGCAGGATGATGAGTCTACATGAACATCAATTGGCCATTAAACATCACGACATTTCATCACTCACTTCAATGCACGTGGATAATTATGGACATGAATTCAATTTCGATAATGTAGAAATCTCAGACTAAGGAAACACAAAGAATTTCAAAACATTTCTATAAACTTTGCATTTAGGACAGTCGGCAATCAACAGATGTATAGACATAGACCCAGTCTACCAATCAATAAGAAAAATGATAGATAATAGAATAATCAGAGGTCAAGCAGAGGAACAGCCGACGGGAAAATCTGTGCAGTCAATGACACAACAGTTATAGGCAACAACTAATGCCAAAGCAGTTCGTCGAGGCAAGCTGCTAAATCACTCACGGAGAGGTATTGACAGCTCACTTCGTATTGAAGTTAGTGTTGATGATGTCGTCTAGAAAGACGATGAAAGCTTCACGACTAAACAATCCAGCTCGGAGAATACTATACAACCAAGATACGAATATTGTTTTCACTGATTTAAGTAATTTCATATAAATGTGTTTGATACCTATCTATCAACCCAAAATCCATTTTTTGGAAAGGAATAAAGACTACTTTACCAAAACAGTACAAATAACGCTGATATTTCCGAGTTAACTGTTAGGTTGATAGTAAAAAAGACTAAATGTAGCGATTCTGTTTTTCATTTTAACTGCAGCACGTCAGGCTACATCATTCCATTCATCAGTAATGTTGTCTCATTCATTTTTTTCACTTGCAACTGTTCCATACCATATTTGCCTGTATTCATATATGCATACATGGATGTGTCTGTCGATAATTGGAATAATGATATTGATAGGATTGTGTTGAACGGAATAAAAAGGAATCGGATTAGGATTGAAACCTCAAAAATATGCTTACAACCTGATATCGATTTAAGCGATTCAGAATTGGATAGCAAGACATGTTTCTCAAATGAAGGGGAAATGTATACTGTAAAACAAATAACATTGCTGACTTTCCCTAAAGTTCTTTGGTGATGTATTACTGCACCATTTCAAAATATTTGCCGTGTGTATAAATGGTCATGAAATGAAAGGATGACTTTTCTCATGCTTTTTATATATCTTGATTATTCATGTTCTGTGATGTAGGAAACTTTGATGAAATATTTTGAAATATCTCACGATTTCCTTATTAATTGTATGTTTTACATATGAGAGCCAATAGATACTATTTACAGTTAATGAAGTCATTAAAAACCACTCTCACAATTCGAATGATTTATTTTGATCATCTGAACGGTATACAGTTACTGAGGTAGTACAAGTTACTGCTGCTTGCAGAGAATTCAATTCTCACTCACTAATGGTTTCCTCCAATACTTTAGACCCCCATATGATATATGTAAATGGTTTTAATGATGTGTAGTTTTATCTCAGTCAGGATTATTTTTCTTTTCCTCATATATTAAACGTTTTTAATTTTATCGAATTTCATCCTATTAATTTCCTCGTCTTATGAGTTGAAATATTTAAACTGGTTTTCAAATCATTAACTGAGATCCTAAGACCATTCGCATAAAGCATGTTACAATGTATTAGTGACTGTTGACTTCTTTATTCAGGTTGTTTGCAGGCCAACAAATCCTTATTCTGGGAAATGATGGTATCTTTTCGTGCAAACTCTGTTCTTATTGGATTTTTCAGGCCCATCGAAAACTGAGGGATTTAAAGAAAATGTGTCACAAAGGTAACAATTAATGCAACCAATGTATATGTATGAACACAACTGTGGTTGAGAATATTTCATTTTCAAAATGATCGGTGAGTCGCAATGAGTCAGGATTTACACAGTTTTCTCTGATTAACACCAGACTGTTTCAATGAATAATGGTTACTTAGCCAGTATCACAGTTTCAGAACAGAAACCTAATCAGACTAAGAACAAAAACTTCTGATACTGAATCTAATGCGGAAAGTAGCAATAAACAGTCTTAGAATCACTACAAATGAAATATATTTGTGAAATCCCAATGAGATAGAAAAACAAATTTCTGACGTTTCATAACTTCATCAGAGTTTAAGATTTGTACAAATTATCGAATATTGAAATAGTTTTATGTACCATTTCAGCAGTAGATAACTTGTACAGTTTTTATTCTCTAACAAAACGTTTTTACGAAGTAGTGAAAAGCTAGAAATTTATTTTTTTTTACCTCAATGGGATTTTACAAATATATTTCATTTATAATCCATTTACTCAATACTCAACTTATTCAACTCTATCAGGTCAAATTTCGATTCGGAAGTCTATGGAGTTACTGCTCATGTTACCCTTTAGGAAATATATATTTACAGTATAAATGATTTGTTAACCGACTCTGGACGAAATCTTTACTTAATCCAACATGTTTACACCGAAAGGCAAATAACTTTTGTTAAAATCTTTGGTTTCTTTACATGAATGTCTATATGTTAGTGTGTATGTCCATTTTCTTTTTGATGGTTATATGTATAGAGTTTGTATCCCAGTGTAGTATTTTAGTATTCACGGACGTCCGATCTTTGCAAGATGTGTTCCTGTTTTCATGATGTCAGTCATTTAGACTGAGAACAATTTAAAATAGTTACAAAGATAAGTGTGATATTATACAAACATGTTTGGTGAAATTGATGAATTTTGTGATCACAGTGTATATCATAGTTTTAGGTAAGCATGGTTACAATTAATATCTGGTGACTGTTTTGCAAGATGGTTTTTTTTATTCATTCATGAGCTGTAATGGTAGTTTTTTATTAGTATGCAGGTCAGTAAAGCTGATCAGTAGACCAATCCAATTTTCAGTCTGTCAGAACTAATTACTACTTCTCACCTGTCAGTTTGATGCGTACGTGTGTATAACTTCAGTTTCTCAATATTCAATCTCAAAAATTTAGTGAGTTCAACAGAATTTCCTAACAGAGTAATCAAATTTATTTGTCTCATCTATGTTTTAAATCAACCATTTACTAGGACAATTACACATTCTTAGATGTTTACTTAGATGTTCAGAATGATTGTTATGGATATCCTACTGATTTATTTGATCGTCCAACGGAAGCACGAAAAGTATTTTGTATCATATAATTAATCGCAGTTATTGGAAATAAATGTCACTACATTATAAAATGTTTTTGTAGACTGAAACATGTGACTGGTCTGAGTGGTTAGATTATATAATTTGTAGAATCAGCGTAAGTAAAAAAGATGAACAAGATAATAGCAAGTGAAAAAGCAGTTTTCATTTTGAATGCCATAGGGAGAAATTTCTCTAGTTCATTCAATTATTCAAAAAGCAGGTGCACAAATCACCAAAAGATTTTCTGCAAGTTTCTGAAATCACTAGGAATTATTGCAACTTCAGTATGAAGTTAGCGCTGATAATGTCGTCTATAAAGACGATGTAAGCTTCACGATTAAGCAACCTAGCTCAGAGAAAACAATGCAGTCAAGAGTGATAAAATTTATTCATTCAAAAATAGTTATTAGGATGGTCTAAGAGTCTTTGTAATGATCTCTCTCTCTCATATGTATGTAAAGCGAGAAAGAAAGATGGCCTTTAATTAAGCTTTCTACAATGCTCATTAAATTTGACTTTCATTGGTCTCCAAGTTTGTTCCATTCAGCTGATAGAAGTGTCAACGCATGATATTTCTGCACTATATTGTTGTAGTCTGGTCAGCTGGTGGGTTCATTGAGAACGTTTATTTGTCTGTAATGGTATTTTCGGTCTTATTACAGTATAACTACGTGCTGTGCTAAGACTTCTTCCAATCTCTTCTGATGTACCTTTGTTATACAGTAGCATCACAGTGTATTATACTCCGAGTTTTTATCAGTTTCTTTTGATATTCTTTATTTTACGAAAACTACCTCTGACTGTATGTATTGAACAGCATTTTTTAACGTTTTGAGTAAAAACAGTTATCACATTTACTTTGGTTATCACGGTATGGTATCGAACTAATTATTTATTTTATAAAACGTTGGTCTAACGCTTGTTTCATTGCAGTCGCATGTGAAATCTTTTGAAACGGATAGCTCCTCTTTGGATCATAGTCGTAAATCCACCATCTGGTATCCTTTTGGTTTTATAGTCCAATTAATGTTTTCCACCTTCTATTGTTGTGGTAAGTTTTATTGCATTTGCTTGATAGCTTGTGCAGGCGTCAAATCACTCAATATTATCCTTTTTGTTGCATGTGGGCCTTCGCAGTATCTTCACTGGATTTCACCAACTGTGAAAGATGTTAGACAATTTCTTAACAAATTATCTGCAGATACGGGTGTCATGGGTGTCAGTAGCCTTGTAGCCATTCGTTCAGTTGACATATCCTTTCATTTAACAAAAAGACATTCCTAACAAAGCAGATTCCTGACGCTCCTAGTCTGCCCTTCACCTTTGACTTATTTTCCATCTTTTCTGTAGTAGTCCTCATTGTATATTCATGTTCTCTGATGACCTCCGACACTGTTGTTTGTATATTGATACATGTACGGACGCGCATCTCTTCCTCTTTGAATATACCACTTCGCAGTCTCTACAAATTCAAATGATTTGAACCACATTATTTGTACAATTTTCCGAGCAAAATAACAACTAACTACTATCAGCAGTAAGTGTACGATGTAAGTGACGTTCACTGAAAGAGTTGTTGAAACAAAGGAACTGCCCACCAATCCAAATATTTGGTAGTTGTGTACTGGATTAACCACAAGTACCATCATTAAAATAACTGCGGTTTGACGAAACTCCTTGACAAAGTCTCCGATTAGTTACAGGGATTAAAGACACTTAGACACGTATAGTAGCAACAATTTCTTGTTAGAGTTCATTTGAAGGAAAATGACTGAATTGTAAGTCATAACTCTAGCGCAACTTCGAATATACTTTGCGCAGCAACAGTCACAAAATCTGCTATCCCGATATATTCAAACTACCAGATTGTGTGGAACTAGATATTGATAAGGACCTCAGAATAATAAAATACTCACAATGGTAGTCTTTTTTTCAGGCAATATTTTTGATTCTACAAGTAAAACAAACAGTTTGGTACTCTCAATATATAATTTTACTCCTTTATAAAATTCTTAATAGTAGTAATCATAGCGATTAAATCATGTAAACAATATTAGCTGTGAAAACAGCTATATATAAATAATCAGAAGATTGAAAGGGCTGGTTATTTGTTAATAAAAAGTCTACGAGTAATGTTAGTTGGTTGGAGACAATCGGGAGGCAGCCTTAGACCTAGGTTTTGTGCTTGCTGGCACTCGTCAGCTAGGCGTATCTGCAACATCTGCGGAACTCATGCCCCCTTTGATATTCCATCCCAGGTCACCCGATATGGCATTCAGCGATGTTACCACTGAGCTGTTCGGGCCATGACTGATTTCCTGCGGGATAGTATTACATACAATGATTGATCGTTGAAGATCAACTAATCTCATGTTTTTTAGTCCTGAGTCCTGACCACGTTCAATCGATCATTTCGCGATGTGGTCACTAAGCTAGAAGGTTGGCCATCGCGTTGCCTAGTCCGGTGGCCACATTGAGAAATAATCAACAGAACTCTGTCAGCACTCAGGAATAAACAACATGAGATTGGTCACTCTCCAGTGACCAATCAATTTAAGTTGATGAGTAAATTTTGGTTCAAGATTTCTTTTTTTCAATCAGATGTATATTTGATACAGTGCAATCGAACTTTGTATTTATCCATTCAAGCGCGAAATCTTATGTATTTACTTTCTTTCTAAGAAAATTCTTAGAGAAACTTTTGAATAAACAGAATACCCTTTATTCGATAAAATGGCCGCCTCTAACTGGCTGTATCAAGGCAAATGCCTGTCAACTACGGTGTTAATGAGTCAGGCCTGAAGAACACCACTCCTCTTTGTGTAGGTTTTCAAAAACCTACAAAATATAACAAAATTCTTTTTTCGACAGATGAGGAAAGATTAAACGGGAACAATGAAAAGAATAGATAGAGGACATGAATGTGTAAATTAAAAATTTGAATGCTCAGTCATATGAGAGACTTTTATCTTTCTTATGTATTTCGTTCATCTTTTCAACTTCCATCTAGACAGAATAATTAAATCCTGTGACATCTGTTTACTGAATGCATTTAACAACAAACACTGACTCTGTTCTAAACGTCTAGTAATTCTGCAAAATACATGTCCACTTGAGAAAATATTGACTAAGTGTATAACAGAGGATGCAAAATTTTATGCAGTGAGTAGTTGGAAACTCAGTATTACATTATGGTTTCATTGTTATCTATTTTCATATTTTGATCTAGCAAATATGACTTGGCTGCTGAGATTAGAATAAATAGTACACATTTAAGCTCATATTTCCCCGATTCTTGATATCAGATCATTTCTATGAAAATCTAATTACGACTTTGAACATAATTCGTTTACTGGTCTTCCTAAACAAGTTATTATATATTCATTTCAGCTAGCCTAGAAATTTGATTACACATTCAAAATCCAAGTTCAAAGCACACAATAGAAAATGTTGATTCTTGAAGAGTCAACTGTCAAATTTCGACTCATCATTGATTTTTGTCTTGTTATGTCTAAATCCCTTAATTATCGAAGAATTTATATTTTGTTGCTCTACATTGAAATAAAATTCAGTTGTGACTCTTATTTCAGGTATGCTGTTGATTACTTTACTTCTGCAGTTATAAAA
>OX104134.1:78643303-78768738 GCA_944470555.2 Heterobilharzia americana | reverse complement strand
AAACAAACTTAAGAGACTATTGAGGGTATGCAAACATAGACTAAGCCATTCTCCAATAAAAAGGGAATACAGAAATCAGGAAAGACTAGTGAAACAAATCTACTGAAAAATAACTTACAAATTTGTCCAACTGGATGGCCATGTATGTGAAGTACTTCAAGCTAAACTGTTTTAAGCCCCAACAACTTGATTTGTTTTGTAAAATTCATGATGTTATTTGACGTAATACACTTTAGACTTTATTCAAAACTGCTATTTGATGGTTTAATTCCTTTTTGCCATACAGGGTCGAATTGCTTGACCTCTGTTGGCAGATGTTCTCCTATTCGGATGCCTCGATACTGCCGATACTCATGACGTTCTGTTCGTCTTGATGACTGGCAGTGTAATTCGGGTTTTGCGTTTCGTTCTATTCGGGACTAGAATATTGGCAGTATCAAGGCATTCTAACTGAAGCTCATCTGCCAACAGAGGTCGAGCAGTTCAACCCTGTATGACAGCGAGACATTACAAATATCAAACAACAACAAATGGTACTTATTGAACAAGTGTTAGCTCTTGTATCCAAGTGGCTTAGTACCTAACGCTTTGGGTTTGAAGCGGTTGGTACTGAGTTCGAGTCTCAGTGGGATGCAGATACATTCGGTTGACGAGTCCCAAATGGGATGAGTCTCCAAGATGATTACAACTTTATTCAAAACTGCTTAAAGAAATCTCTTTATCTGCCTGAAGTGAAATCTATCTCCAATTATAATTTCCAGGGACCCATGTTGGTATAAAGTGGTATGGATTCCAGTAAGACTATCCAGCTGTAGAATGTCACAGCGCAGCCAAATGCCAAACCATATGAACAGTTTAGACAAAAATTAGTCTGAATTGATTCCACTGAAACACTAATCATTTTCGATGACTATAAAAATGGCTGACGTTTTTCAGCAGCTGATTCGCCAGTTCATTCATTATTTACTACTTTTGCTGATCAATTGCAGTAGACCCCTTTGCTTTGCGTAATAACTTTATTTAGTTCCTTAAGAACGATTTTACCCACTCAAATAATGTAATCTTTTGCAGTCATTTTTTCGAGGGAAAAAATGAATATGTTTTCAATATCTTCCTTTTTCTTTGACCATTTATGGTTAATTCAGTCTGCAAGCGTAAATGTCTGATATTAGTTTCTGGTTACCCGTCCCATAAATAATGTTATATCCAGGTACGTTTCATCAATTTTCACCTCAATCTTGACATCTGTCTATGCCACATATTGGATACCAGTGTGTTCATATTTTACAAAACTATCCCTTCTAAAATACTTAAACATTTAATCATATATTCTTGTCAAAATCCAAATGCTCCTGAAGAAACCCGTTGGTGCCGTCTGCATACAAGCTTTTTCAGTTGGGTTGCTATATTCTTTGTAAATGATAGACGTACTAAAAAAAATCTTTAGCGAGCCGTGGAAATTTAAGGTTGTCCCAAAATCTAAATTAGGCTACGGTTTTCAAGATAAAGCTGAAGTAAAGCGTTAAGCTTTCTTTTATCTTTTAACTTATTTCAGGTTAAAGTAGTAGAAACAGTGGTGATTAAAGTGTCCTTAGAGTAAGATATTCAGAAATATCAACCCAATGGATGTCCATTTCAATTCATGCTGCCATTATCCCGTTGAACATTACTTCCCAAAATTTGTTTTATTTAAAGTCATTCTCTTCAATATCAAAAATTTAGAATATTATTTTTTATTCTTGTTGGAAGTCGTTGATAATGTATAAGTAAATGATGACCACACGAGCACAATAAATATGTAAGAAAATTTGACGTTTCTCTGTCGCCATGGTAACCACTTTAATTGACTGGTGCGCTGAACTAAAGCAGATATCCATATAATATAAACTTCCATCTACATCCTGACATTCAGTCGGTTTCAGACATATAATGCGGAACAAATATAAAAACTCCCAAGCATATGACTCCGCATTTTGTGACTGGTTAAGACTGGAAGCATTTTTTTGTTAACAATATGAAATTCAGAAAAAAGGATGACTCAGTAGTCTGTAGCGCTGATCAGTCGAAATCTCAACGTCAAGTTCACAAAGTTTGGGAAAATTTTATTTTTTTACAGGCTTTGTATCGAGCTGACGACTAGTTTAGTCAGTTACCATTTACTACATATACTTACTTAAGACTTATTAACTATCCATTATATTGCACGCATAAATTTTCAGAGAAGTTAGTTAACCTTCAATTCCACATGTTCGGTTTCTCTGTTTACACTAGTATCTAGCTAAGACACCTTAAACTTTATTTTATGTGTGAATAATTCGTTACAGATAGAGCTCAGATACCGTTCGCCATATTTAATATAAAACGATTTGTATAAATCTGTGTATGGAGTTAACTAAGCCTAAATTGAAAGAGGATAGGAGTATACATAAAGACCATAAACGGCAATCAAACTTTGTAATTACATCATATATGGTTGCTGCCCGAGCTTAGCTTATAGAAAACTTTATTCAACTTTGTGAGTACTGATGACTAGATTGCCATAAGATGAATTAGTGTTTCTACATCACTGTTCAAGTACTAATGCTTGTAGATACAAAGTTATAGTTCGTTGGAGGCCATTATTTTAACTTGCCACTCTGAGATTTCCCAATTACAGTGGCATTTTCAGATGTATTTAAATAGCCTCAATGCATAGGTATGATTAAAAACCTGACTAAAATTTGTTTTTGACTTTGTGAACAGCTTGATAATATATGACGATTATTATTTGAAGTACTTAAATGGAAAAAATCACTGCTTATTTTCTGTTATCAACCTAATCACTTTATTTTACTGTAAAATGAAAGGCAAAGGCCTGCATATTCTGTCTGCCAATCTAATAAGTGTCGAAAATGATATGTACAACGTAAAGTGATGTTATCAATGTTTAACAAATGCTTCTGTTATATTTACATTGCAAATACGTTATTTCTGGTACATGCATTATTTTACTATGATGAAAAATACCTTGTCATATAACAGTTATTTATCATGTCTTTTAGTCACTAGTTTCATAATATCTGAATTTATCATAATAATCATATTATCTTCCTTATCGACAGCAACCATAGAGACAAAACTGTTGTAACAAGAAAGGGATTTAAAATTTTTAAGGAAATCATGAATAGCAAAATTATCCATGATATAATTATCTACCTACAAATTTAACAATTATCAGATTATACTCCATGCACCATAAACAAAACATGTGTTGTAATGAATTATCGTAAATATCATTTTTTTTAAATCTTTTGACTTATAGACAAGGTTCTGGGTGGAATAATCGGAAAACAATATGAAACATTTACTCATGCACTGAAAGACCTACTGAACTTCTAAGTATTCTTCTCAACATTTCGAAAATGCGCAAATAGTATTAACACAGTTTATCAGCGACTAATACATTTTTCGAAATTCATATTAAATACAGTATACAACTAAACAGTATTGTTGACTTTATATTAAGTAAGATTCTATTACAGTGCAGAAGGTTCGCACTAATATAAATGCACTTACTGAATTCCGATAGAAGTGTAAACTAGCAAATATCTTACATTCTGTGACAAATTGTAATCAGTGCAAGTGTGTGAGAATGACTTAATTCAGAAATAAATCAAACATTAAGGCTACTAAACATTTAAATCCAATGTATTGGAAATGCAACGTATAAATAGATAAATAAGAATGTATTTTTGAGATGAATGGAATTAATTTAGAGGTAGTATTCATTACGGATTGACATCAGTTGGGGAACCATTGAAACTCTGAGAGTACTGGACAGCTGTTTCGTTCTAGTGCAGATCTCAGCAGTACGGATCCATGACACGGCTACGGATTAAACTCAGGACCTTCAGGTTTCACGGCGAACGCGCTAACCATCCAGCAACTGGGTTGGTTTTCAGTGGCTCGCAGTTTCCAACTTCTGTCAATTCACGATAAATTGCGACTGTCACCCGTGAAACCTGAAGGTCCTGAGTTCTATCCCTAGCCATGTCGTGGGCGCGTACTGCCGAGGAGTCCCATACGAGAGCGAATTAGCTGTATAGTGCTCCCACATTTTCAATGGTTCCCTAAATGATGTCAATCCGTGATGAATACTGCCTCTAAATAAATAAGAGTCAAGAATTATTGTATCTTGAAGAATGGAGAAAATGTTAGGCAACTTCACGATTTAAACATTCAAAATAAAGTATTCCTTCTTATATGTATCGGGAAAATCTGTAAGTTTACCATGCATTCTCACTACATGTCGAAATGGTCAGAAATGATAAACTGAATTCAGATTGAAAAGAGCGTATTTCAAGAAGCTCTTAAATCGAAATGAACCAGCCGGTAAGAATCAAGAAACCGTCGGGAAGAATATCAGGAGATAACCTGTGACTTCTGTGCAAATTGAATTCTGACATTTTAATCTTTCACAAAACACTATGTTTCGGCTAAGTGATTAGTAGTATAAATTGGTAGGTTCCTAAGAAATTCAAGTCAGAACAGCTGTGGCGCTTATACACACCATTTTTAAAAATCTTCAGTGAGCACAGTGTTGAAAGGTAATTATGAATCCTGGATTCTTCAGTAAGAGGTATCTGTTAGCACACCGGTCACTAGAGTGCTATACATATCATCAAGATAAAAACTAATGTCAGGAAACAATTTATTGACTTCATCATATCTCTGTATAAAAGAGTGAGTCTTCTTATAATTGTGAATATTCATTTTTTTAAGACATCCAATTAAGTGAGTGGATTGAATCTGATGTCAGTCACTACTTGCTTACCACATAAGAAAAGATATTTTAAAAAATAAGTCTGCACTTATCTTGTGTTACTTATACCAGTAGTTTACCTAGCTTGAAAAAAACTATTTTCATTCACAAGCTGTCACGCCCTCAGTATTGTAAGCGAATCTCTGATAATCTCTGAATTTTTCCTTAGCTGTTACTTAATTGAAAAGGCACAAAACTATGCACCCTTTAAGTTGAAAGACAATTTCCACCTTCACTCAACTTATATAGGAAGCATGTTTCCAAAATCTCCACCAAGCAGAAAAATATACTTCTAACGTTTTGGGACCTTGTGGAAACTGCTTCTTCAGAGAAAACAACATGTTCAAGTTATTACATATTTAACATGTAGCTCTCCCTGAAGGAACCTGAGTGGAAGAACACTGGAACTTTTTGAACGAGACGTGGAAAGAAACCTACTGGCCGTATTATGAAGGAAGAAGAAACAAGACAAGGAATGAATCTCGACGGATACATGGAAGCTGAAAGAGAAGAGAGATGAAGATGGCGAAGCAGAAGATTAATCAGTACAAGAATGCACAAGGAAAAGACGAACTGAGTACTATGTAAAGAAAGCTGCACAAAGAAGTGAAGAGGAATGCACGGAAAGACAAAGACACTAGAACGACATATTGGCAGGCGACACAGAACAGGCTGCACGCAAGAGAGACCTGATAACATTATATTCAATAACCAGGTCACTATCTGGGAAGAGATCAGCGCCGAAGAAACCAATGATAGTGAAGGAAAGCTAGTTACCAAAGAGGAGAAACAAAAAAACAATAGGCTTACCATTTCAAAAAGCTCTTGAATCGACCACCAACAACACCTGCAACTCGTCCGGAAATGCCAACAGCAACGGCAGAACTACAAGTGAACACAAGCTCTCCGACAAAAGCAGAAGTCAAGTCCTGCACGTCATAAAGTTACTGAAATGAGAGAAGGCAGCAGGATCGGATGGAACCCCACCAGAAGCATTGAGAGCAGACGCAGAGACAAAAGCGGACATGCTAAACCACTATTGCAGAAGGTGTGGAAGGAAGGAAGGGTACCTGACGATTGGAAGAAGGGTTAACCTGTCAAACTCTCAAAGAAGGGAGACCTCAGTATTTGCAAGAACTGGAGCGGAATCACGCTCCTGTCCACACCCACACCAAGCGAAACATTAAGCCGCATCATCTTGGAGAGACTAAAAGATACATTGGATTCAAACCACGACCAGAACAGGCTGGATTCAGGAAGTACAAATCATGTGCAGACCAAATTGCAACGCTACACTACGCATCATCATAGAACAGAGTATAGAATGGCAGTCAACCCTCTACCTCAACTTCATCGATATTGTAAAGGCCTTTGACAGCGTCAACCGAGAGGTAATTTGACAACTGCTTCAACATTACGGATTTCCACAAACCTTAATTAACCTCATTCAACAACTATATGAAGACGCCACATGCTAGGTGATCCACAATGGAAAGCTCGGTGACGCCTTTGAAGTGAAGACTGGGGACAGGAGTAAAACGAGGCTGTCTACTCTCACCCATGACCATCCTGATTGTGACTGACTGGATCATGCAGCAAACAGTGAGGAGCGAGAAGAGGGGGATATGCTGGACCGCGGAAACGACTCTAGAAGTCTTGGATTTCGCCAACAATGACTTATGTCTGATGTCACACAAACTTAAAGATATACAAGCGACAACTAACCAGATTGAAAAGATTTCAGAGAACAGAGTTCACTGGAGACGTGCTACTGAAACCGTATGTTCCATTGGGAACTCTGTTCTCTGAAATCTTTTCAATCTGGCTCCACGACAGCCCACAACCTCTCCTTTCCTCCTCGCACGATCTCCTCCACGTTACCCTCAGCTGGGACGCCCAACTCCTCATTTCCACTTTGGATTCCACTCGAGTGCCTCGCCTGGCACATGATGTTCTCAGTCGGCCTTCTCAGTGTATGACCAATCTAATCCATTTCCACTTTCTTGTGCATAGTTGTTGGGCGATAGGTTCTTGGTTGGTTGGTTCGTTGCCAGCCAGCCAGCCAGAGTTCCTTGTTGCTTTTTCTTATTATTCTGGCAATCCATCTGATCTCCATCCTCAGTATCGAGTGAGCGTGGGCATCAGCTGTTGATGTGGCGTATGTCGGTAGTTTGTTGGCAAAGCATTTCGTGACGCGCCAAGTTTGTGAACCATCACATAGAGGCACTGACTTGACGTGATGTTGAAAATCCGGATCTCCACACTGATTTCAGATTGATGAAGGCCTGTCTTGCTTTTCCGATCCTGGTTTTAACATCCTCGTCTGTGCCACCCATAGTTGAAACACTGCTTCCTAGATAGGTGAAGGAGGCTACTTCCTTTAATTTTCTCCTGTTTATGGTGATTGGAGTTCGTTGTTGTTGGTGGTGTTGTTGTTTGGGTATCTTCATCACCTCTGTCTTCCTTATATTCACTTGAAGTCCCGTCTTCGCTTGTAATCTACTCCATACTGCTACTTTTTTAATACCGTCTCAGTCTGAAATTATACTGCTTTTTTTATTAAAAGCTGACTATGCCTAAAGATACAGTCCAAATAAAACGGATCTGCTTTATCCAGCTTATCCAGTTTACTCCTGATATTCAACCAGGAACATAATGCAACAGTGTTTTGTTGCTTAACTTTATGACTGCTTTCCAGCCTAGTTGGAAAACTCCCGCCAACACCAAGGACTCTACTGTAATGACTATACAACAGTGACCTTTTAATGTTAATAGACTCTAGATATTGCAACAAAGGATTGATTTAATACATTATAAAGATTAGAAAGTGAAAGCCGCTGGCCTAGTTACATTCCAGATCTTTTAAACGCCATCCGTCGTAAGTATCATTTAATATGCAATGAGAAAATACTTGACTAATTGAATTCATTAGAGGTAAATAAAAAACGAAGAAAGATTATGCAGAAGTTTTTCGTGTATTATCCTAAAACTACCTCACGCTTCGTCTCATCATTGATCTTAGTAACTTTTATTTATTCTGGTTCCTGTGCCAGATCGCCACTTGAGTAATCACTGAAATATTGCTTCTCATGTTAGTAAAACAGTGAAGAAAAATTGACGAGAAAAAAACACACTTAGGTCATTTAGCCAAGACTTCCCACTACTTTCCTGCATATATATACTTATCTATTTATGCAAATGAGTTATAAAACTTAGTTGTAGTTGAACCTGGATAAGTGTTGCTCACAACTGTAGATGTAACTTGGGAGTTGTTTGATTTAAACATTGAAGAATAATTGCAGTGACTGTTTAATCGATCTTTGGGCACACTTTTTCGTATTGAAAAACATAAGTAGCTTTTTATGCTTATTCTCAACTGAGTTTGTGATATTTCACTTCTGACTGGGAGGATGACAGATGTACTTCAATCTTACATTCCTTAATATCAGATATTCAAATTTTTCTAAATAAAATCAACTTGTTTTTTTTATATTCGCTTGCATTTGTGCAATAAATAAGCAAATTCAATTGTAAGCGTAGTTATGTTGCACAAGAGATGATAAAAACAATGTAAGAAGGCATGTATTCAGCTTTTTCATAAAAAGCCAAAAATAAATTTAATGAGCAATATTCAAAAGGTGCTGAGATGCTCCTACTAATGAATTTATAACTACCAAGAAATGAAACATGTAATAAAGCTATTATTCGTGGGATACAGTTTGAGTAGTAGTATTTTCATCGCAAGAATGTGTCGTTAGTTAAGTTTACACGATATTTACAACTATTTTTTGCGATAATTGTTCGATAATTCATTGCAATACAATAAATATTTCACTAAAAATATGCGATTAGCTTCTAATAAAAGGTTAGTGAATGGTAGAATATATTCTTTTCGTGAGAAGATGAAACTGCATTCTTGTGGCTTCTACGGATTGGCATTACAGTATGCGCAACAAATGCAACTGACCATTAAAACACATCCGCATAAAGATTCATGAACTTTATAGTGTTGAATGTATTCACAACAAGGCATACACTTTATTTATCTACTTATCATTGAGACCCAATCATTGCATTAAAATGCTTCTAGTGGCACAAAGCAAGTTACATGCTTCGGTGATTATTTTGGTATTTGATTAGTTTGATTACAAAAATCATAGATATCTGACAAATATGGCAATGTGGAGTCTGATATTCGAACCGATATAATAGTGAACAATAACTGGACATACCAGATAAGCATTTTCATTATCGTTTGAAGGGCTAAAAACAATGGTGAAAGCATTGGCAGCTCAGATGTTAACGAAATAACTGCACTACACCTCATGTATAACATATTTTTCCGAGTAAAGTGTTTTTTATCATTCACTATATTTAAAGAGAACTCTTTCACATGCTTTAGAGGCAAATATTATGTTTACTTAACCCCCACTTATGTTTAGTCAGTTGGACTACATATAATCTTTCAGATTTCATATCTGTTTTTACGTGTGGACTTCAATCGATCACCGGTCGTTAGCTATGCTATGATAACTTCTGAAAAGGATTCAACTAGCTTGAGTCCAGTCAGTTTTTGGCGACTGCCCGAAGTGACCACCTGCAGGAATTCTATGATGGTTACAGATGATACGGAATTGCGTCTCTAATAGGGTATTACTTCTTTCAAGGTTGAAGGGACATCTCGTCAGTGAGTGCCAAAAGCCACAAACTATTTGATCAGAAGCTTCGAATCCGCTGACTACAACTGCCTCACACTGGTTGAATTTCTGTTTCTTCCTCTAGCTGACTTCCAGAATAATTTACAGAACAAAGATAGTGGTGGTCTGGTATTTTCTGAGTTTTAGTATTTTGTCCTGGAGGTTTCATCATCAGACAGTTTACCAAAGTTTTATGTTAACAACTCGATAATAATACACCGCTTTCATGTAAGAAATTAGATTTATTTGGATGAAACTTTAACAAGTGTCTAAAATTTTATGCTTATTGAGTAGAAATGAACAGCATACCTTCAAAAAGTAAGTAAATTATAGTTAATTAGTCCATAATGTCAATGACAAACAGTGTTTTGCAATTTTGACGTCTATGTCATAAAAATGTTTACACATCCACATTGTTCACTGGTGCTTAATATATAACATTCAGCTCAGTTGTTACGACTTGGTAGTACCCAAATATGAAACATTTTTTCTCTTGTATCTTGAAAACTGACATTTAGGTTTTCTAAGTCACAAGTTTAATAAAAATTTGATCAAAATATGGAAAAAATTGACATAGTTGCTCAGATATCTTACACGTTGTGGTAAATTCAATAAGCTTCGTCAAACACCTCAGAAATATGTGTTTTTCAGTAAAAAGGTATTTCCACTTAACCGAGAGCTGTTACCCATGGCTAAAGATACAACCTTATTTTTTCTAAAATATTTCTAATAACGGTTTTCATTGGTGAAAATTTTAAAAACTCATGAGAATTTTCATTGTAATATTTGATATAAGTAATAATCAGACCTATGGAAACTATGAGCGTAATTATTCTAAGGTAAGAAAATTACTGATACGAAGAGAAATTTACGAAAGTAATAATCCTGCCTAGAGGAACTAAAATTAAGTTGA
This sequence comes from Heterobilharzia americana, assembly GCA_944470555.2. Lineage (NCBI taxonomy): Eukaryota > Metazoa > Platyhelminthes > Trematoda > Strigeidida > Schistosomatidae > Heterobilharzia > Heterobilharzia americana. Next base: position 78,758,327 of record OX104134.1, on the reverse strand, counting down.
CCTAGTGTTCAAGAAATGAAAGAAACAATATTTTCCTTTTGATAATTAAATTATTATAATTACAACAGGCACGAACAAATATTGTTTTGAAATAGTGACCACATGCTCAAATCTTTCTGATTTCTAAATAGTTATTGATTCTCAGGAACTAAAAAGAAAGTAATGTACCCATCATAAAACATACCTTCTCCTAAAACGTTTTCAATCTTCAAAAGTACTGTGACTTTCATTCTTCCGTACAGATAGCAGATAAGTCATATACAAATAATATAACCTACCTTAAACTTCATACCTGGGTTGGAAAATGTATTTTGTGTACCTACATACTGTTCTCAAGTTTCTAATTATCTTTCTTGATCAATGATTTGTAGGTTTCAATGCTTCATTGAAGCGAAAACTTTCGTTCCAACCAATAGCAAAAATCACATCTTTTTAGATACAATTGTACTTATAAACAAAGTATTTTGTCAGATAAACAAAATGCCAAAACTTCAGATTATTTTTCATGTGGTAAGGCTTTAAGTATCACTTGAAAATAGATTCATTTAGTTCGAATTTTATATTCGATTTGAGCATATTCAGATACAACTCGCGATGTTACCCCGTAAGCAGGTAAACTAACGTGTAGACTACAGTAGTTTTTCTGCTTAATAACAAAAGTTAAACTTTTAGATGAACTTTTTGTTAGGCTTATTCACTTTCGATTTTCTTTTCAGTAACCCGTGTTTGCCCAATTTTTGTGACGGATTGTGTCAACTACTCAATGAAGATTTTGTTTACTCTATCTACACATCTTTTTTCATGAAGTCTAATCTCTCAGAGTCTATCAAGATGAGTGTCTTATTCAGTCTAGTAACTCAGTAAGTTGATTATACACACAGTGGTCATTTTCTTCCGAAGTGTATATAGCTGTGCTTGACGTTATTAGTTTCTGCTCCACGGTGGCATTGGTTAGGCTCGGTCATTTTTGTTACTTAGTATTAAATATAACGTCTCTTTAACATTCTTAAGATTACATTAACCTTTTACATGAATTCCTTTTAATTGTAAAACAGCAACAGACTTGTTTGTCTACAATATTCAGTTTTCATTTTTCTTGTCTAGTACACATTTATTTGTTAATTTAATTCAAACTACTATTTGTTTTATAAAGAAATGAATGTCAGCAAACGAAGCTATTGGAAAGAGATAGAAAGTACTTTGTTACTTTGTTTTGAAGACACATCAAGTAGTTACATAACATTATTTACTAGATAAATTACAGCCGCAATCACTTGTCCAAGATCATGGGAAGTTGAGTGCCAAAAGAAAACGAGTAGTCTTTTCAGTGTAACTTGCACGTATGTTGATGCTTTTCCACTGCAGCAGAGAGATGACAGATGATGAACAATTTATTATGCATAATACATATTCGGTGGGCCAGTATTTATGTTTACACTGCTACTAAGTCCTGCTACGCCTGTTTCATCCCCTTGAAAGCCAGCAACAGATTCGTTTATCGAAGTCACAAGATCGGCGATCATCACCGCTTTCACCACCATAAAAGAAATTTTAGATCTATAGCTGAACCGTGACCCATTGCTGTTGTTAAAAATAGTGAGTTGTGTAAAACTATACAAAAAGACAGCTTGGCAGAACTCAGGAATAGTTTCTCCATTGTCATTTCGACCCAGTTTTCTCGTCGTCAAGTTAAGCGCCAAATTATCAACAAAAAAAACTGAATAGTACAAGTGTAATATCGAACACTATCAGTGGCTGCTGTCGAATAAGGAGGTCAGTGGATCTACGACTAAAGTATGCCCCGACGTTGTCTATCCAACACACAAATATCATAAACTCACCACATCTAGTAGCCATCAGATTTAGTTGCTCATGAATTGTCCAGGACATCCTATCATATCAAAAGTGCAACAGACAAAACGCTTATTGCACTGAAGATCTTGAACTGTGAGATAAAAATGGCAGTGTCTTCACCTATTCTGACATATATTAACTTTTAATAATGCAACTCAAACTACATTGTGGTATTCTGGAAACATACGATCTCCAAAGTGTCAACTTCAGCCTGGACAGTTTAAACGTATCCAAGTGTCATATGACAGACACAAAAGAACGTCTATGTTTAGGAAACAGAACGTTGTAAACAATTTTAACTTCAAATCTGGTAAACATTTCAAAGTTTATTATTTTTCCCTCATATCTGGATGCTTCATATATAGTGCGCTCGACGCATTTGGAGTTTTTTTAATTGAAAATGTTCAACATGAAGCAGGTGAATACTAGTTGCATAATTTAGTAAATTTCTAAAGAACCAAAACTAAGTTTGAATGGAAAGGGTTTTCATAGTGCTTCTGAAAAATAATGAAGTAAACACATCCCAGAGCTCAGGTCTGTATGCTTTTGTGTTAAAACAAGGATCTTAATTTTGATAACAGTTTGACTGTCGTTTGAAGCTAAGATACTTAAGTGAGTGGAAAATTTAATAAACTGCTTGGATAAGGTAGAATAAACCTTCAGATATCCCAATGTCGCCTTACTATTAAACTGGCAAAGCATTCGATAAGCAAAATCTTCCTACATCTGCATGCTGAATGGACAGAAGGAACAATGGATTGAAGTGATCGCATTGTTGAGTTCAAGTAGTGTGACTTATTTGTTATTGCAGCTAACTTTAAATACCTATTCGCTGACCTCAGGCACAATAACATAAAATAGAGAAACCTGCTTGAATAGCATCTGTTGTATAACAACTGAGAACTTGATTCTATATTAGAATTTTTTATTTGATTTATAACACATTATTATTATTATTAGTCCCTTGGGTTCCTAGTGGAACATAGGGCTTCAGTAGCACGTCTCCAGTACACTCTGTTCTCTGAGATCTTTTGAACCTGGTCCCACGACAGCCCAGAAGCTCTCATTTCCTCCTCGCATGACCTCCTCCATGTCACCCTCGGACGTCCAACTCGTCGCTTCCCATGGGGATTCCACTCGAGGGCCTGACGCGTGATGTCCTCAGTCGGCCTTCTCAGTGCATGGCCAATCCATCTCCACTTCTTCCTGCATATTTGTTGCGTGATAGGTTCTTGGTTGGTTCGTTCCCAGAGTTCCTTGTTGCTTATTCTTATTATTCTGGCCATCTGATCTTCAGCAGCGAGCGTAAGCAGTTGTTGATGAATGTCTGTAGTTTATTGGAAATGCCTTTCGTGACGCGCCAAGTCTCTGAGCCATACAAGAGCACTGACTTGACGTTGGTGTTGAAAATCCGTATCTTGTTCCAGATGCTGAGTGCAGAAGATCTCCACACTGGTTTCAGGCTAATGAACGCCTGTCTTGCTTTTTCCGATTCTGACTTTGACGTCCTCGTCCGTCCCGCCTGTAGTTGAAACAGTGCTTCCTAGATAAGTGAAGGAGGTTACTTCCTTCAAGTTTCTCCCGTTGACGGTGATTGGAGTTTGTTGTTGTTGTTGATGGTGGTGGTGCGGTATCTTCATCACTTCTGTCTTCTCTATATTCACCTGAAGTCCCGTCTTAGCTGCCTCTTCTGTCAACTTGTTAGTTTTTGCCTGCAGATCTTCAAGTTTATGTGACATTAGGCATAAGTCATCGGCGAAATCCAAGTCTTCTAGGTTCTTTTCCGTCGTCCAGTGTATCCCCCTCTTCTCGCTGCCTACTGTTTGCTGCATGATCCAGTCCACCACAATAAGGAATATCATGGGGGATAGTAGGCAACCTTGTTTCACTCCTGTCTTCACTTCAAAGGCATCACTGAGCTTCCCATTGTGGATTACTTGGCATGTGGCATCTTCATATAGTTGTTGAATGAGGCGGATAAAGGTTTGCGGTACTCCGTAGTATTGAAGCAGTTTCCAAATTACTTCTCGGTCGACGCTGTCAAAGGCCTTCTCAAAGTGGATGAAGTTGAGGTATAGAGCTGATTGCCATTCTACGCTCTGTTCTATGATGATACGAAGCGTTGCAATTTGGTCAGCACATTATAACACATAGTGATCTAGTATTATTTGCCTGATGACTTTTCAAGCCCAAATTATTGCTAATAATCATATCAGTGTAATTACACTACTTTCGACATTTGATTTTTATAGCTATGTCAACTCATATGGGTTGTTTTTGTTGGTATTAAAATTTTCCATATCTCTGGTATAGGTGTTGCAATAGAACATGTAAGCAAACTTTGTCTCAAGGAAGAAATTCACAGGGATATCAGGAAGCTAAGTACGATCAAAACGTTCAACAAATTAATGCAAGAAAAATATCCCTCGAAAGATAATCAAACTACAAATGAAACATCATCAAACATCAATAGAACAAAGTGGGTAGTCAATCTCTCCGCAAGAACCTTAAGCTCAGCTGAGACGATAGTACTCGAGAAAGGATTAAACCTCAACGTGACATTAGGTCACCTAAAACCAGAAGATGTCATACCTAGCAAAGAAGTAGCCTTAAGCTCAGTGGATACACCAGCTGCTGAACAGGTTAGAGAACAGTTTGCATCAACACTGAAAAGACAAATGAAGAGACAGCGAACCTTAGCAAAACTTGAAAATTCATCTCTCAATAATCTGCGGAATGACAATAATATACTAATTGTTAAGTCTGATAAAAGCAATTTAACAGTAGTTATGGAAAAACCGGATTACTTTAGCAAAACTGACGAACGCATCCAAAAAGGACCATGGGAAGAAATCAAGAAACCTTTAGACGCGGTCACGAATAAAATTAAGGAATCTATAGCCGATCTGATATGCCGACTAAAGCCATCTCTAGGTGAGTCTGAATGGTTTAATTTAATGCCTAAAAATTTATGAGACTATTGAGGTTCATAAACAAGGTTATCACATTAGACCCATTGTCGACCTCAGAAATACCCCTTACATAAGAACTAGCAAAGAACTTAGTATCGATATTATTTCCTACTAAGAACCGTTCAAATTTCAGACTAGTAAACTCTTGCGAGTTAAAACTTAGGCTCAATGACCTAAACATAGAAGAGGATGAAAAAATGGTTAGCCGCGATGCAACAAGTCTGTACACTAAAATACCAACCAATATGGCACTGGAGGCAGTCAGAAGTCAACTAAATGTTGACTCAGAACTTACTCATAGAACTAAGATATCGGTTGATGAGATCATATTAGGCGTACAGTCGTGCCTGACTACAGTCTTCAAGTTTCAGGACAAAATATACAGACAAACCGAAGGAGTAGCAACGGGATCCCCAATATCCTCGATTGTAGCAGATACACTTATGGATAATTGGGAAAACATGGCTTTACAAACATTTAGTCCTGCACCAAAAATACAGTGGCGATATGTGGATGACGCATTTACTGTGTTGAAATCGTAACATATTGACAATTTCCTCACACATATAAACTTAGTAGTATGCGCAATCCAATTCACTTACGAAGTGGAAAATGAATAAAGAGAATTACCTGTGTTGGATTGCAGGATAAAAAGATGGACAGATGGTGGCTTGGATAATACTGTCTACAGAAAACCGACACATTCCAACAGGCATTTCCTCCCAACATTCCTCTACTTTGACGATAAATGATATTCAAAGAGAACTAAGAGGTATTCGGAAATATAATCACTGGTTACTAAACGAAGTACAGGACTTAAACCCATATAACTTTGATAGCTAAACTATTTTCCTCAAAAACACTAACACTATAGCACCTGATAATGGTTGAACATTGCTCTGATGGTGAAGAATCCTTCTCAAAAAAGATGCTGCAAGCAACCTTATAATATTTGGAATCCCCCTGACCGGTTACTGGAGGATGATCAATTTAATGTTGATCATTCATGAGTGCTCAACGAATTCTGTTGACCATCTTGCAGTGTGGCTACCAAGCTAGCAGACTCACAATCATGGTGCACTTTTGGTAATTGTTAGCTGGGTGGGGGGAATAAACTTGTTGAATATCCCTCTTCAAGGAGATAAAGGTCACTGAAGATGTGCAAACATTGCTTGCTTCAGTGCAAAGTGTGCTTGATGTAATGACTACGGTTGCATGTAGTCTATACTTGAATATAATATTTAGTCTGTACAATTCTCAATCTGGTAGCCTATTTTTTCTATTTCCGTCTGTCTATTAAACAACCTCAATCTGTACAGAGAGAAAGGAAAACCAACCTTGATCATGAGAGATCGCTATGTTAAGAAAGCCAGTCGATAGCCCTATCTTAAAGCAGTAGCGATGCGAGCTACTCACAGATTGTAAAACCTCAGGTTATTTCTCCAGAGAAATAAGACTTTCTACGCGATCACGCTGGTCTTCGCCATATGGAGCAAAATAATGCTTATTCCAATGCTGTATAAGCATGATACACTACATTATATCAGGAACTATCCATCCAACCATTACTGTCTTGATTCCTTCGAAGTTATTCCAGACCTTTCTTCTTTCGTTTACATGAACTGATCTGAATCGAGCATGATAATGACAATACTCTCTCCTTTTACCTTTGGACCTGCTTGGATAGAAAATAAATAAATAGTATTCTGAACCATAGCTACTTTCTCAGAATTGTCGCGCAACTCTTGAAAAACATTGTGCCTTACGCCCTGCGAAAAACAGGCAGATACTATAGTGATAAACACCCCAAGTCAGAGGTAGTGCTTGGCAATGTTTCGTGGTCATCCGTTCTGACAATAACCCAGATGACGCAAAAGACAAAGAAAAATTCCTGTTGTATACATCCTTGCAAAATGAATATCCAAGTGGGAAACGACGAGTTGGGCATCTGAGGGGAGGGTGACACAGAGGAGACCATGTGAGGAAGAAATGAAAGGCTGTGGGCAGTCATGGAGCAAGGTTCAGAAGACTTCAGAGAACAAAGTGAAACGGAGACGTGCTACTGCAGCCCTATATCCCACTAGGAACCCAAGCGATAAATAACTGTGATAATAATCTCACCCCATGTAGGTGAGATGATGATAATAATTCCCCGACCATTCAATCGGAAGTACCCAAAAGACGTAGCAAACAGGATTTTTGATGGACGACCATATTCCCACTTTCAATAGCCGCCACCAACATACCGAGAAGAGACCACAGTTTCCTGATAACGGTGGTGTCGATGACTTACCTGTGTCAGTTGCCGACTTGGCTTTTGCGTGCAAAGCTGGCCTGAAATGGGTGCATTTTGGTCGTCGTAAGGATGTATCATTTCAGAGTTGCAGCTTCTTAACAAAGCACTCACATACGTGGATGTGATACAAACCTCCAGAAAGCCAGAAAACACTCGCTTTAGCCTACGACTTACTGAAAGGCTCGAACCACCGTAAGACATCACGAGCTAAGAGCCACCTTAAACTGCACAGAGTAGCACGTCGAGCCCCATGCAGGCCAAAGTAGAGAAGAATGCCTCTAGGTGCTAAAATGGACATCTGGTTATCACCATATATAAGATACCAATGAAGTCCGCATCCTTCGTGTCAAAATAGCGCACAGAGACCTAGGAATGAGGGCAACTTGAAGACTCACTTTGTGTCCAAGATCACGAGTGCAGACTGGATAAGGGAAACGAAAGCCTAAAAATATGTACAAGCAAGCTCAACACCGTGAACCTACATGAAGACACAACGAAGTCTATCATTTTGTTCATGTCTCAGTATCGACAAGCTTACTTCCAGGAGAAAGAGAAGAGTCTAACAAGTAGACATAAGATGATTAAGGAAAATGTTTGGAGTAAAGCTCTCCAGGGAAACAGAGTGCCACAAGTGAAGTCGCCACTCCGCAAGAGTGGGTCAGAGTCAGCAAAAAGAGTAGAGGACATGCTTCCACTTCCACACTTATCGAATATAGCGGTTCCATTTGATGCAAATGGTAAAGGATTTATTCCTGAATTCACAGGCGTACACCACTTTATGGTTATTACATTTAGTGGTGAAAAATCCATGGAAGTGTTTACAACCCCTTCTTCTTTCCAGGTAGTGGCAATCCCGATGCCAAAAGAGAGATTTTACAACACAAACCATGCAACTTCAGTTAAATGTTGCATTTGTGAGTTCATTCATAGACATAATAAGATTATCTGGCAGGGATGGAAATCATATTTGATGAGTTCGTAAAACCGTTGTAGCGTCATACACTCCCCTAAAATCAATAGCCTAGGGTTTGACGACTTTCGACATTGATGCTGACCTTGATAGTTTAACTGGACTCGCTAAGCTGAAGGCACCCGACCAAGCATCCTCACCATTTGGCACGCTGTCGTGTTACGTCGCACCACTCATAATAAACTCTCTAGCCAGTTAGTTGGAACGCATCGGTATCTTGGCACAACCACCCAAATATACTATTCCATCCGACTACGCTATCGTGTTCTTCCTTGGTCTCGTATTCGTGGGTATATGACAAGTCGAATAATTAGTGATTGGTCCTTACGCCTGTCAAGTTCGCACCAGTACAAATCCTAAACCATCATGTAACGAAGAAAAGAAAGCAGTCGGACCAGTTCATTCTCAAGGAAGCATCGTCCGCTGAACTCCTCAGGATGTTCCACTTAATAATACCATGAAACTAGGTATCAATGAATTTATGAGTAAATTACAAGATTCTGAGGAGAGGTAGCTTCAATCCTTACCTGTTCATTCACTTGAAGACATTACTAAAAGAATCAGGACTTGTGTATGACCATAACGTATACTCTGTAGGGAGAAGTGAAGCCTGAAGATAGTATTTCTGCCGTTGTACTTAGTATATTTCCCTAACAACGACGATCGAAAGTCCGCAAATGATTATCTGCATGTTGTTTGCGACTTATTTCTCACTATCGACTGCGGAACTACGTATTCCACGTGCTGAACTGGTGAACTTTTAGAACACACTACTCGCAACATTTGCAAGTCGTGACAACTTGTGATTAGTAGGTGTGAGTTGCCTTGGTAATCTGCATGATCAATAAGTCCCAGGTTTGGATAATTCTCAGGTTGTAGTCCTAAGAAATTTATCCGTTTCTGTCGGCTGTAGTTGGGTGTTGTGAAGGTAATGACACACCGACCAGTAGCGGATAGCTTACAGAGGTTTTTTCTTTGATGAACTTTAAATTATTTCCAAGCCAGCACATAGAACTGAATCGCTTTACAATAAGAAATAAAAACAAAGAAGCAGGCAGAGAAAACAGGTAAGAATTCATGCACGGAGTTTGTTTCCCACTTGCATTATTTTCCTTATCTAACATTCTTCGTTATGTCATAAGTTGAGCGTGCTTTGTTTATCAAGCATTTAAAGAGATAGCTTTCATGCTTTTATACGGTTTATGACTTTTACCTGTACTTGCCATAGTGGACAAGGGAAAACGTGTCCTAAGCGTGGAATGAGAATTCGTGGAAATGTCTTCTCCATATTGCAGAAATTTTCCCACAATAGGTGCCTTGTACGTATATATAATGTATACACGAGGCTTGGAAGTTGTTTATTCACTCTGTATACTTGTTGGCTCGACCTGTTCAACTAACTGAGAAACTATCAAGAGGCTCGTTGCATCCTTGTGTGTTTTATAGACCTACCGTAAGCTGACTGACCCTCTGTAAGCGTGAAACCTGATAAGCGAAGAACGACCAGGGAGGCGGTGGAACTACCCACTCTTAGTGGTCTGCACTAGGCTGAAACCACGGCGGTAAATGAAATACATGAACCGGTGGGGGGAGGGGTTATAAACCAGGCAGTGGAACTGGGAGGCGTCAAAAATGGTGCCAGAAAGTTTAATAGCGAGTAGCGTTAGTAGCCTGAACTTCGGGGAATCACAAACAGAGGCCCATACAGCATAGCATCCCGTAAAGGAGCTAGTGAGATGTCCCACAAAATGCCACCAAGGCAAACTGACCTCCACCAAGCGGGATGAAAGAAGAAGGCCTTCCCAAACACCTCAGACTGTGTTCGTCACGAGTGAATTTTCTCGCGAACCTAACCCTAGTGCACATCAGGATCAACACTAATATCGTTTCCGTGGTAATGAGATTTCGGAGGGTTCTGAAAGACTAAAGACTGCGATCCCAGTAGGGACCGGTGACCAGCTTTCCGGACAGGCTTCATGAAAGCCAAAGAGAGACGTACAAAAGAAAGTATGAGGAACCGGTGCCCACCATGATTTTTTTCATCCATCTCAGGAGCATATGTGTATGTAGAGCCTGTTGGGGGCTTTAATCCACAGGCACTGGACTCAAGACTGGAAAGAAATTGTAGACATAAATCCTCAAATCAGAGACTTCAAAATACCTTTGAGATATAGGACTGAAAAAACGGTGATGAGGACACTGTGTAGAAACGGGATAGGAAAGTATCACTACTTGAATAAATTCAAACAAACAAGAATCTTTCGACTGACAATACCAGTGCCTGGTTTATCTGAAAAAAGAGCGGTCACGTAACGGTGAGACCTCTTTCGATAACGAAGTACAAACCTCCAGCAGTTGAACCAGAAGGTCCCGCTGTCGGCAGCAGGCAGACTACTTGGTTTTGAAGAACCTATTAACAAAGGCAGATTGGCCACGAGAATGGTACTCTTCTGTGGCAGATGAACACTGGCACGTGTAAAGGACATATCTGGAGCGCCGTCGGCAAGAATGTCAAAAGTGAAAAGACGCCCACCCATGAAGCACAGCTCGGGACTTGCGAGACACACAGTCAAATAAATGGAAAAAAAGGGTGCAGCACAGGTGACGCCTCCTTTCTCAGCTGTAGGGAGTGATACAACCTATGTAATATTATTGAGGCAACCTGGATAAACAGCTGTTGTGACCTAAAGGAATTACGTGCGTGGGTATAGATATCTCAACCGAACACTTCTGTGACCGACTTCCCTAGATTCCTCTGTTTCACTGGGCCACGAAGATGTCAGAATACTAAAGACTGGCCTGTGACTGTAACAACAACCATTCCAGGGCAAATACATTATCATTTGTCTGTTGGGTTCCTATTGGAGCATAGGGCTACAGTAGCACTTTTTCCACTCCACTGTTTTCTCCGCAATATTTTGAACCTGGCTCCATGACTACTCAGAAGCCCTCATCTCTTCCTCACACGATCTCCTCCATGTCACCCTCGCCTCGGACGATCAAACCGTAGTTTTCCATCTGCGCTACACTCGAGTGCCTGGCGCGTGATGTCCCCGAATGGTCTTCTCAGTGCACGCCCAATCCATCTCCACTTCCTTCCAGTGCATATTTGCTGAGCTATAGGTTCTTGGTTGGTTCGTTGACAGCCAGCCAGCCAGAGTTTTTTGTTGCTTATTCTTACTATTCTGGCCATCTGAGCTTCAGTAACTAGCCAGAGTAGGCATTTGTTGATGAATGTCTGTAGTTTGTTGGAAATCCCTTTCGTAACGCACCAAGTCTCTGAACCACCACGTGGAAGCACTGACTTGACTGAATCAGCGTTGAAAATCCGGATCCTGGCCTTTATGCTGAGTGCAGAAGATCTCCACACTGGTTTAAGGTTGAAGAAGACTTTTGGCTTCGACATCCCATCTGCATCGCCGCCTGTAGTCGAAACAATGATGCCTAGATAGGGGAAAGAGGTTACTTACCTTAAATTTCCCCTGCTCATGGTGACTGGAGCTACTTGTTGTTGTTGGTGGCGCCGGTCGAGTATCATCATACCTCTATCTTCTCTACACTTCCTCGACGTCCCGTTTTCGTTGCACTGCCTCTTCTGCCAATTTGATAGTTTTCACCTGCAGATCTTCGGGTTAGTGCGACATTAGACACAAGTCATCGGTGAAATATAAATCTTCTAGGATCTCTTCCCAGTCCAGTGTATCCCCCTTCTCGCTCCTCACTGTTTGTTGCATGATCCAGTCCACCTTAATCAGGAGGATCATCGGTGATAGTAGACAACCTCGTCTTACTCCTGTCCCCAGTCTTCATTTCATAGGCGTCACCGAGCTTTCCATTGTGGATCACCTAGCATGTGGCGTTGTCATATACCTGCTGAATGAGACTGGTAAAGATCTGTGGCACTCCGTGGTTGTGAAGCAGCTGCCAAATCACTTTCAAAAGTATACTTTCAAAAAGAGTATTCCACGCTTATGATGTATGAAACACAATTTTATATTTTCGTGGTGTATTTGTTTTAACTCGTCAACATACAAAAACTCTAGCGTTATTAATCTGGCACTGTATCAAATTATGTTCTTCCTACAGTAGAAAAGTGTTTCGAATCTTTTATAACCATTTTTTTTCGTAAAAAGGTGAGTAATGTAGTGACTTAACTAAATAAGTATTAGGAAGCAATAGTCTTGAATGTATATGAATATTTATCAACTAATATACTTGGAGAATCGCGCGATCATATGTATATAAATGTACATGATGTCATATCTGACATCACGTACAGTTTTCCGAGTACATGAAAGAATAAGAAAACTCATGATATTGCGAAAAATGATAAGTGAAAAAGTGACAGGTACTGCAGGATCATTATGTGCACAAGTCCTATACCATGATATAGGTACCATAAGTTTTCTTATTCGTTCATATGCCATGTATGGTATAGGACTTGTCATTTTGACTGAAAATAAAGGATAGTGAAGGGATTGTAGAATTCTATAAAAGCTTCACTGCACTCCATAAGTACCTGCCTATATATTTCTTTGCATAAAGATTTCATGCAATCATTATAGTGAAACACTAATAATAATGCACATGCATTAAATTAATAAAGGAAGTCAAACAGTGACATTCTAAAGGTGTGGGAAATGTAATTAATTATTTAAAAAAGAAACTATCTCTGTGCATAGTATTGTGAACAGGACTTGCTCTCCCAGTCAGCAATTCGGTGTGCGTAAAAGCCGTTTAACAGTTTCAAGGTCACTGAAAAACTTCGGGAACTACCCAAAGTGTCTGCACTTAGCCCGAAAGTTTGGATGTTTATTGAACGCATTCAAACGCCCAAAGTGTATGCAATGCGCTCGAAGATTTTGAATAGCCTATATCCCAGCCAGCATTAGCTTCGGGCGCACATTGTGAGTTTCGGGCTAAAACCGAAAATTTGACTTCGGGCGCATATCGGGGTACTCACGATATCCCCCGAATGTTCCAAACCTTTTCTCCAAAATTGACAAAAGTCACGAAGTGCGCCCTAAGTTTCTTCAATGCGCCCAAAGTACCCAAAGTGTCTGTAGTGCGCCCGAAGATTTGTAATAACCCATATCCCAAGTGATGAGAAGGCCGAATCTGTAATATTTTGGTCTGAATATTTGACGTTTGTGTATTATATGTGTTTATGTTATAGAAGTCAATAAAATGTTAGCGGCCAAGTGAAATATTTGTGAAATTTAGGGGAAATACCCAAAAGTTGCTAAGCGCGCCCGAAGTAGCTTCGTGTGAAACCCGAAAGTTCCAAAGAGCGCCCAAAGTAAGTGCTGGCTGGGATCCAAAGTTATGAGAAGGCATATTGCGTAATATTGTTATTATGAATATTTGACGTTTATGTGCCACGTGCTTGCGTTATAGAAATCTATTAAATGTTAACGGCCAGGTGAAATATTTATGAAGTTTAGGGGGAATGACCAGAAGTTGATAAGTGTGCCCAAAGTAAATGCTAGCTGGATGGACGAACACCAAGCTTATTTTTGAAGGGTTTCAGTGATACAGCCTGAACGTCATCTGCAGGAAGAATATTCTAAGCCTTTACAGTTCTGAGGGACTGTACTTTGTGTATGATGTCCATTTCATCATGTCCAGGTTTTTACTTCTGAGTTTTTGCCTAAGATTACCATTACAGCATAGCTGAAGCAAACGACAAAGCGAAAGATGTGAAGTTGTACATCATTATTAGGCTACCATCATAAGACTTATATATTGGCTGTTGCTGTGCGTTCCTAGTATGGCTTAAAACAGTTCAAAAGTGGTTTGGTGTGGCATGCACTCCAGGATACATTCAAAGTTGCTTTTATATTTCCTAAACGAAAGAGGGCAGACTTTAGATACAAATTCCAGGCCAATTTACATGAAACTGCTAGAAATTCGGTAGAGGCCTCTGTCATCAAACTGTTCAAAGACTAGTCAGAAGGTTACAATTATCAGATTTGTGCGGAATTCATTTATTTCAAAGTTATCGTAAGATGTAACGTTATGATAAACTGAGAGTCCAAGATCCTTCTTACCGAAGATGCTTTCATCTGTGTATCGTATAGCTTGAATGTGTGACACAGATCATGAGCACACGTATCACCTTATATTTTTCATAATCGAAGGTTATACATCATTATAAAATCAACTTGGAAGTTTTCACTAGCAACTCTTACTCAAGTTTGATATCAACTGACTTAAACATCTTTTTGGCTGATTTGCCTTGATGAAAGCTTTCATGTATCACTAAGGGACAACTTTTTCATTGCACACCAAGTATGACACATTCCTGAACAAGTTGTCACCAAACACACAAACACAAGTATTTGCAACATATCTCGAAAGAGCGTTATTTCAAGCTTGACTCTTAAGAACTGCGTGAAAATTCAAAATTTGAAAGCTTTAGCACAAATAAAGAAGATTCGGGTGAATTGTGAACTAATAGAATTATCTAGATGCACAACATTTAGAGAAGTATGAGAAGACGTTACATTTCTGTCAGTCTCATTTTTTACAAATAAGCTCATTAAAGCATATGACGCATGTTTATGTTTGGGACTAATAGGACTTTAGACAACTGGCTCCCCTTTGAAAGCATCCGTGAAAAGCGTCTAAACCTTTTTTCAAATTTAAAGTTCTCTTGGTACGCAGTTCAGCGGGTAAATAGCATTCGAAACATTGACAATTTTAATGTTACAGACATCCAGTCCATAGATGTTACAAATGTCAATTTGCTGGTAGACCGACGTAGTTAGGATCACAGATGTCAGTACATACAACAAGTCAAATTAGAATGGTCACAGATAAAGTTCCTCATGGACACCACAAGTCATTGTCTCAGACGATACAGCTCCATAAACCCCTATCTAGCTATATGAATTTGAAAAGGGAGATATGATTGGCCTGAGTTACTTGTTTGGTACTGCCTTCGCAGTTGGAGGCTGTCATAAAAGCTGCATATAGACTTAACCGAATCCCTCTATTCATGCCAATAAACCTGAAAACATTTGCGCGACAGTATGTGTATCTAAGATCATCAACCTGTCAAAGAGTGAAAATGCCATCAATGTACTCTCTTTAAGAACTGAAATCCCCCCAATTTTCCTTAGTACACCCTTTTCCAATTCAGATCAGATGGCAATGAATATGGACATTAGTACGTTAGATATGGCACCAGTCAAAATAAATTCCCGGGTCTTCATAAAACGGAATTTTGCCTATCCTCCAGTAAACTGGAGTGATAAGTGACCTTGGTCAGTTGTATACGGCTACTCCTGTTATCTATGCACTGGCTACAACCCGATTGACTTTCATCAGTAGTTATGCACTTTCGTAGAAGTATGTGTGTGGCTGATAATTCCTGGCTGCCCACATTGTGGACGTTATTTCTGCAGGCGACCTGGAACAGAAAAAGGAAAATATCGCGTGACTACACAGCCCACAGAGTATTCACTTGAGGCCAGTCATACACAACCTTTTGAGGATTGTTGGTTCGGACTCCGAGGAGGAAAAACCTATACCACCGGAACCAGAGGAATGTAGGGTGGAGGTGTCCTGTTTCTGGTACCAACTTTTCGCAACCCTCCCTTCCCATAAGAGAGACAGCGACGCTCTGGTACTGCTGGTAACCTGTGGGAAAAACCTGACTGCTGTCACACTCCTGTGCAGCCGGCAATGCAACTTCACCTTCGAACACACATCCTGGAGTAGTAATTTACATCATTTCAGTAACTATTTTTCGTCTGACCACTATGCAACATACCTTTCTGACATAGCAGAACCTCAAGTAACAAGCCTTCCAGCAAGAGTAGCTTGTTGAGTCATTTTTGTGTTGAAACCTGACAACCACATCAAGATATAAGCCATCATTAGAAACCCAGGAACAACCGACTCATAACACCTGGCAAGTTTCTGATCTGCTAATCGTTTTACTGACTGTATCTTTAACCTTCGCTAGGTCTTAGGAGACAAGATGACACCAGCACTTGACATCATCCGACCTGAAGGCACCACTTAAATCCGTTGATTATTATATTATTATTAGTCCCTTGGGTTCCTAGTGGAACATAGGGCTTCAGTAGCACGCCTCCAGTGACCTCTGTTCTCTGAGATCTTTTGAACCTGGTTCCACGACAGCCCAGAAGCTCTCATTTCCTCCTCGCATGACCTCCTCCATGTCACCCTCGGACGTCCAACTCGTCGCTTCCCATGGGGATTCCACTCGAGGGCCTGACGCGTGATGTCCTCAGTCGGCCTTCTCAGTGCATGGCCAATCCATCTCCACTTCTTCCTGCATATTTGTTGCGTGATAGGTTCTTGGTTGGTTCGTTCCCAGAGTTCCTTGTTGCTTATTTTTTCTGGCCATCTGATCTTCAGCAGCGAGCGTAAGCAGTTGTTGATGAATGTCTGTAGTTTATTGGAAATGCCTTTCGTGACGCGCCAAGTCTCTGAGCCATACAAGAGCACTGACTTGACGTTGGTGTTGAAAATCCGTATCTTGTTCCGCATGCTGAGTGCAGAAGATCTCCACACTGGTTTCAGGCTAATGAACGCCTGTCTTGCTTTTCCGATTCTGACTTTGACGTCCTCGTCCGTCCCGCCTGTAGTTGAAACAGTGCTTCCTAGATAAGTGAAGGAGGTTACTTCCTTCAAGTTTCTCCCGTTGACGGTGATTGGAGTTTGTTGTTGTTGTTGATGGTGGTGGTGCGGTATCTTCATCACTTCTGTCTTCTCTATATTCACCTGAAGTCCCGTCTTAGCTGCCTCTTCTGTCAACTTGTTAGTTTTTGCCTGCAGATCTTCAAGTTTATGTGACATTAGGCATAAGTCATCGGCGAAATCCAAGTCTTCTAGGTTCTTTTCCGTCGTCCAGTGTATCCCCCTCTTCTCGCTGCCTACTGTTTGCTGCATGATCCAGTCCACCACAATAAGGAATATCATGGGGGATAGTAGGCAACCTTGTTTCACTCCTGTCTTCACTTCAAAGGCATCACTGAGCTTCCCATTGTGGATTACTTGGCATGTGGCATCTTCATATAGTTGTTGAATGAGGCGGATAAAGGTTTGCGGTACTCCGTAGTATTGAAGCAGTTTCCAAATTACTTCTCGGTCGACGCTGTCAAAGGCCTTCTCAAAGTCGATGAAGTTGAGGTATAGAGCTGATTGCCATTCTACGCTCTGTTCTATGATGATACGAAGCGTTGCAATTTGGTCAGCACATGATTTGTACTTCCTGAAGCCTGCCTGTTCCGGTCGCAGTTTTGAATCCAGTGCGTCTTTAAGCCTCTCCAGGATGATGCGGCTTAATATTTTACTTGGGGTGGACAGGAGAGTGATTCCGCGCCAGTTCTTGCAAGCACTGAGGTCTCCCTTCTTCGGCAGTTTGACAAGGTAACCCTTCTTCCAATCGTCAGGTACCTTCTCTTCCTTCCACACCTTCTGCAATAGTGGTGTGAGCATGTCCGCTGTTGTCTCTGCATCTGTTCTCAGTGCTTCTGGCGGTATTCCATCTGGTCCTGCTGCTTTCCCGCATTTCAGTAGCTTTATGGCGTTCAGGACTTCCATTTTCGTTGGGGGATTTATGTTCACTTGTAATTCAGCGGCTGCAGGTGGTATTTCTGGACGAAGTGCAGGTGGTGGTGGTGGTCGATTCAAGAGCTTCTTGAAGTGGTCGGCCCATCGTTTCCTCTGTTTCTCTTCTTTTGTAATTAAATTTCCTTCTTCATCTTTTATTGGTTTCATCTGTGTTGGTCTCTTCCCTGATAGCAACCTGGTTATTTGATACAATGTCGTCAGGTCTCTTTTACCTGCAGCCTGTTCTGCTTCACTTGCCAGTGTGTCGTAGAAGTGTCTTTTGTCTTTGCGTGCACTCTTCTTCACTTCTTTGTCCAGTGTTTTATACATTGTGCTCAGTTCCTCTTGTCGTTGAGCATCCTTGCACTGGTTTATCTTCTGCTTCACCATCCTCCTCTCCTCTATCAGCTTCCAGGTATCCGTCGAGATCCATTCCTTGTCTTCTTTCTTCTTCCTTCCTAATACGGTTGTGCAGGTTTCTTTCCACATAGCTTTTAAAGACTTCCAGTGTTCTTCCACACAGGTTTCTTCAGGGATGTCCCTCGATGTCTCCCATTTTGTCTTGATGGCTGCCTTGAAGATCTCCTTTGTAGTTTCATCCTTCAGTTTCCGAGTGTTGTACTTGAATTGAGGTCTATCACCAGCTTCCTTGAAGGCTTTTAACTTAATTTGGAAGGTTCCTTGCACTAGATAGTGGTCTGAACCTACATCTGCTCCTCTTCTTGACCTTGTGTTAAGTAGACTGCGTCTCCATTTTCTTGAGATTGAGATAAAGTCGATTTGATTTTTAGTGTGTCCATCTGGTGAAGTCCATGTCGCTTTGTGGATATCCTTGTGCCTGAACACACTGCCTCCAATCACCAAATCGTTGAATGCACAGAATTCTGCAAACAATTCTCCATTCTCATTCATTTCACCTAGCGCCTCTCGACCCATGGTTAGTTCTCTTCCTGTGTTGTCCCCTCCCAGTTTGGCATTCATGTCGCCCATTAGAATTTTGATATCGCCAACTGACGTCTTGTCCAGTGTTGATTGAAGTTGTCTGTAGCAATCCTCCTTTTTCTCTTGCTCTGCATTATTTGTAGGTGCATAACATTGTATGATTGTGACCTTTCTTCCTTTTGAGTTGAATCTTGCTGTCATGATCCTGGAGGAGATTGGTTCCCACTGCATGAGAGAGAGCCTTCGATGCTCTTGAGGACATCATGATAGCCACTCCCTCAGTGTGCTCGTGGTTGGCGTCTGGGTGACCGGAGTAGATTATTGATTCTCCAGTTGACAGTTTGGAGAGTCCACTCCCATTCCATCTGCTTTCGCAAATCCCAAGCACTTCGATGTTATACCTTCTCATCTCCTTTGCAATCTGGGCTGCCTTACTGGGTTCAAACATCGTGCGGACATTCCATGTCCCCATCCTTACTTTCGCTTTCATCGAGAGAAGACACATCGGCCAATTGGCTTCCCGAAGGCTTTCACCAACTGGCGTCATTTCGCCTCTCCGATTCCAGCGTGGAATAAGTTTGTTTTCATTTTTTATATTTTGTTTGTGCTTTGAAGTTTGTTTAGCGGTTAGATTTGTTTTAGGGGGTAGGGTTGCTAGCCCTATGCCCAACCTTCCCTCTTTACCCGGGCTTAGGACCGGCTAGTAACTAGTAAACTAGTTAACCAGGCGAGGTTTAAATCCGTTGATAGTGAGACTTTATGACAGTGTTTCTCACTCTGTGGCGTTCAGGATAAGTATAAAGGCTTTGTGTTCGAACATGTGTAGGGATTTTACAGCTAACGGTGAAGTATCGCGTGATCTGTACACGCCACCGAGAAAGTCCACTTCCTCTATTCTAGTTTAACTTGTCTCTAATTCTATGTAGGTATCCGTCTTCTTATCTGACTCCACAGGAATCAACCTTATCAAGAGAAATTCTTAAGTGAATTTCGGGTAAACAGATAAAAGTCGTTTTACATGTAGACGCTGACAAGATGTACAGTCTTCTGCACGCTTTGAATGACGACTGAATACCGTTTTAAGTGAGTTTCTTATCACCTACGCAAGAGTTTCGCAGACAGAAGCCAGATTCATAAGCCATCGTATATTCAGGATTCTATGTCTTAAAATCAAATCAACCCAAAATACCTCTATCCATTTTATATGTGTGAAGAAACTATGTAAGTGCTCCGATTTCAACACTGCAAACGTGTCATTTACATATCAGAACCATATTTTTAGAGCCAGACTAGATGTTCCTACAGCCATCCGTTCTCAACTATCCATAAATATGTCAGCCACAATAGGGAATTTGATGGTTCCATGGCAACTCCTTCTGTTAGTTTGTATATTTTTCTCTGAAACCTGAAGATTGTGGTGGTTAGGCATGGCTGTAGTCCTAGCATGGTATCATCTGCTGGTACCTTAGTTCGTAGTGTAAGCTCACTGCTTCCAGAGCCATACCAATCGATATATTAGTATACAAACTAACTACATTAAAACTAACCATTTTTTCATCGTGATCTAAATGTGTCTAATCTGTACTTCAAGTCATAAGAGAAAGTAAGTTTGGATTTAGAACGGTTCTAAGTGGACCTAGTTCCATCGATAAATATTTAGATAAACCAAGTAGGAGTGTTTCTAAAGTGTACTTTGGGTCTAACAGAATTTCCTGTCTTGTGAATTTTAACAGTAACATAAATCCTACTGGTATTATTAGTTTTCGGCATTAAATCAACCCATTTTGACTCACAAAGGAACGGATTCATTCAGCGTTTTAGGTTTACCGCAGTTTTCTTAAACCTTATTTATAATAGTGCCATTAATTTATTTAATTTCTTCGTATTGTCCTGTTTCTAAATGTTTCTTGAATTTCTGAACATAATCAGATTTGTTGAACACTACTGCTTACTTGCCTTTGTCCGATTTGGAGGTTATTATATTGTTTTCATCCAGAAGGTTCCAGAAAGCTTCTTTTCCGCTTTCGGTAAGTTTTATTTTGCCTTCTCCTGTTTCAATTCACTAACTACTACATTGAAGTTAAGTCTCTTCTCCAGTATCTTTAATTCTGTTAATCTTAAAACCCTGGTTGAGAAATTGACAACCCACTTGGTCTTATCGTTGACTGGCGATGTGCTACCAGGAATTTTATTATTGTCTGCTGGATACTTTCGGATGATGTCAAGTGCTGGTGTCATCTTGTCTCCTAAGACCTAGCGAAGGTTAAAGATACAGTCAGTAAAACGATTAGCAGATCAGAAACTTGCCAGGTGTTATGAGTCGGTTGTTCCTGGGTTTCTAATGATGGCTTATATCTTGATGTGGTTGTCAGGTTTCAACACAAAAATGACTCAACAAGCTACTCTGGCTGGAAGGCTTGTTACTTGAGGTTCTGCTATGTCAGAAAGGTATGTTGCATAGTGGTCAGACGAAAAATAGTTACTGAAATGATGTAAATTACTACTCCAGGATGTGTGTTCGAAGGTGAAGTTGCATTGCCGGCTGCACAGGAGTGTGACAGCAGTCAGGTTTTTCCCACAGGTTACCAGCAGTACCAGAGCGTCGCTGTCTCTCTTATGGGAAGGGAGGGTTGCGAAAAGTTGGTACCAGAAACAGGACACCTCCACCCTACATTCCTCTGGTTCCGGTGGTATAGGTTTTTCCTCCTCGGAGTCCGAACCAACAATCCTCAAAAGGTTGTGTATGACTGGCCTCAAGTGAATACTCTGTGGGCTGTGTAGTCACGCGATATTTTCCTTTTTCTGTTCCAGGTCGCCTGCAGAAATAACGTCCATTATGTGGGTGGTGGGAGGTGTCGATTGCTCGCCCACGTCCAGTTGTGTACAAAATCCAACCAAACATTACCTACCTTTCTTACCTCAGTCTTCTGTTTTGCTTGCACTTCGTGATACCATTACTGAGCTTCTTTCAAGTTTCTCAACCTCGCCATTTTTAACCCAGTGCAAGCTATCTAATTCATCGTAACGTCATTTGCAGTCCCCTTTACACCCCTCTGTCGGTTTTATATTGGGGTTTTCAACTTTCTTACCCTGTACCAAATCGGACAGCAGACATAGCTCACCTGAACTCCTCATTCTGAAGCTACGGGCGTATACTGCCTGAAAGAAATGTTTACTGGATCTGAGTGTGGTTATTAACTTGACCTTACCTAGTCATTGCAGTGAGTCTTCAAATTCACTTCATGAATATCTGGAGATTCGAAGACTAGCTATCGTGGCGCGGTTAGTGCATACATAACGTGAGGTTGTAGAGCAGAAAGCGTTTTTTTCACTGGGTGTTGGTCAGTAACCTTTTATGTTCTATCAAATCTGTCTGTTAGAACTAGGAAGGATCATGGGACTACCCGATCGGAATCCTACACCAACGAACGGACAGCGGTGGTCTTATGTTGCAATTTTGTCCCAGCAATCACTTGTTTCTAGTTATCATTAACTTCAAGCATAAGGAAAGGAACTGCCTGACTTCGTATCTAACAAACAAAGCCAACGATGGACATAGACAGATCACATTGCTATTAGCCATCGGTGGAGGATTGCTGCTGTTTCTGGAGTGCCAGTCTGGACTCCGATTACATTTTAGTATAAGCACGTGGATGTTTGCTCTAAGGTGGTAGGTAGCTAAGTATTTATCTCAACATGACAGAAATCCTCATCCTGGGGAGAGGTGGCGTGATATTGTCTGCTCTAAAAACAGAGGGTTAGACAAGTGGTAACAATTTGGTAACATCCAAAGGTTAACGAACGTCAATGAATTTCCATGACGTCGTCTCAACTAATTGAGATAGGTAGACTGATTGTAGCTATCTTTGATCACAACGAGGGTCGAAAGCAGCTGAAAAGTAAATTAAATAGGATTCTATGAAGCGACTGCAAGCAGTGGTGAGTAGTGAAAGCGAGAGAGATGGAGAAGAAGTCAGCATTAGTAAAAGTAGATATTTATTTAGGATACCTACAAGAAGAAGACGATGGTTAGTGAAACCATTGCGGATGACGATGGTACCCTGATAACCTCTCAGGACGTTTGGGAGACACTTTGGAGCACACCGCAACTGGCCCTCAGCAACGATTCAGATGATCAACATCCAGCTTGAAGCTGAATGGTCCATAGATGTCGGTCAGTCCTCTCTCTTCGAAGTTGAGAAGACTGTTTAAAACCTGAAACGAAGCAGAGCAGCGCGACCTGATGGTTTACTGCCAGGAGTTTTCAAGTATGGGTAGGAAATTGGTGTTTAAAGTGACAGAAGTACTAGGTAGCATGCCAGAATCAGAAGTAGTGCCATCATATCTGTCTACCTCTGACCATCCCAGTGTATAAAAAGAGAGAGGTGTTCTTGTGACAAGCATAGAGGAATTAGTTTGACTAGTATTGTGTCCAAGATCCAAAGGTTCATAGTTATCTGATGCCTAACTGGAGCTTGGGAACAACAAACTTGAGAAAATTAGGTGGGTTTCGGACCCAGACTAGAATACATCGATCGAATTTTCGTCCTTCGGCAGAATATGGAACTCAAGCATTTTTACCAGCAGCCGACACTCACCATATTTTTTGATCTGAAGGCGGCATTTGACCCGTTGGACTTTGTGGTGTTGTGACAGGGTCTGCCTGTGAATGAAGTACCAGGCAGGTACACAACGCTAAAAAGACTATCTACTCAAACTCGTGCAAACATGTTATTTTAGGGAAAGCTGTCACCTGGATTGATGACAAATGGTAGTATCCGGTACGGAAATCCTCTGTTGCTGTTCCTGTTCAACTTCATTATAGTGCACTAATGGACATAACCCTAGGTACATCTATCTTCACATGGATTGATCTACTCCCTGTTAATAATCTGAATGACTTGAAGCGTGCAGACGATATTTTCCTTCTAGGTGAAGTAGCCGACGCATTGTAAGATCTTATGAATGCCTTGAGCAGAAATATGTTTATATTTGGCATGCGTTTCTCATCGGTCACATGTAGGATGATATTTCAGGACTGTTCTGTCCTGTTCCAAGTTTAATGATAGCAAGTAAGTCGAGGAATCCGTTGACTCCTTTCACTTACTTAGGGAGTTGCATCAGCCCAAATGCGCTGGTTGATGGCGAAACCTCAGGTCGGATACGGAAGCTTCATTAGAAGTTTTCTAACTTTCGTCATGTCTGGGACCAACTGCCAAGATATCCGACTAACTGTTTAATGCCAAGCATACTGCACCGAAATCTGTTCTGTCCTGTTATACAACTATGAGACATAGCTGTTGAAAGCAGGTTTCAATAGATTAAAGGTTCTCTAGCACGGGCATTTTCTCTAAAGTGCTCAGATACAGTGGAATCACCATGTGAGCAATTTCAAAGTTATTGGAGGGGTACTGGACAAGACGGGCAATTCGGTCGATGAGGTTGTGAACCATCAGAGACTGAGATGGTTGAAAAATGTTTTTGTGCACTGAGCCCTGGCTACCTCGGTGTTGAGTGCTAACCGAAGTTGTGTTTGATTCGAAAGATGCTAAGTTCGGTCAGGCTAAAACGTGATACTAGTCAGTAAAGTCGCTGACTGTTAGTCTCAGCTGTGTAGGGAGAGGCAAGCTGCCAGTTGGGATCCTTGATACACATGAGCCAATGGTTGAGGAGTTTTTGTGATATGGCTAAAGATCGATCACAATGGTGCAGATGTATTCACTCTCTAAAGTTTTCTAAAGTCTGAACATTCTTACTAATCCTGCTTTGGAAGATCATTTTCATCCCACTTACCTATATCTACTTTGGTATCTCTCTTTTTATATCCACTTTTTTTCCACATACTACTAGGAAGTGTTGCAACTTGAACTGATGCATTTCTGTGTGAGTTTTTGGGTTGAATTTGTCTTCGATTTTAAGCTTCGTTTCGGCGTCTAATGATCATATAATTTTAAGTATTTGATTCCGTTGTATTTGTCAGACAATTTTCCCCACAATGTTTGAAGTCTGGGACATCTAGTGAAGCAAGCCAGTTGGATCGGATATGGTCCCCATACACCAGTAAGCATTTTAGTTGGTTCAGCCAGTAATCTTCCCTCCACTGTCTTACAACACGTCGAATGTATATCCACACCGTCCTGCGAAGCTTTCTTTTTTTCAAACTACTTGCAGTCTACTCAACGTTTTTCATAGTTGGAGGTCCATTTTCAATGTTCCTTTAAGTGTATTACTGTATATCAAGTATTTGGTAGATGTGAGTCAGTCCAACTATTCTTGAATTGTTCCACCCATCATTTAGTCGTCTCTCCTATAGGTGAGTTGGAAACCAACCTTTCTGTATTATAGTTTAACAACCTATTGCTTTCGAATCCAGTGATTTGATATGAAGTTATTTTCTTCAAGACTTTTTTTAGTATTCTCTCATCAACCGTTCTCTCAATAGTATACTTAATCGTCATGTTTTGTTTCTTCATCTAAAAGTAGATTCTGTTAACATTATTTTGAACTTTAAAACCATATCGCTAATCAGTTTGTAAGTAAGATTTTGAAGACAATTGATTGTTTTATTTGCGAAGGTGTTATATATTCTCACTTGCTTTATCAAAAGAGCTACTGATGTGGTAACTAGTAAATTTATGATATATCACTTCATACATTGATTATGACGATTTTCTCGGCTTTTCCCTTTCTGTCTGTTTCCAGAAATGTAAGATGGTCACAAAGTAAACAGTTATTTATATTCAGGATGTACAGTAGTACTCACTTTGTCGATTTTGCTAAATGTTTTCAGGAAATTACTTTTACTTAGATGCTCATCACCTCTGAGATGTTCTGATTCCTCGTGTTTTAAGAAAGCATTTTTCAGACACATCAAAAGCAAATGCCGAAGTCAAATAAAAAAGGCAGTAAAAGACTGAAGATTTCAAGGAAAAAGAGGGTACGTTGATATTTTATTACTAATACTATTACAGAAAACCATCTTAGAAATTAAAATCGACAAATTTTGTTCAGATGAAGAAAAGTATGCAGATTTTTTAAAGCGATCAAGTATGTGGATGACGCAAAATGAGGAGCAATTGAGAAGTCTTCTTCATTTAACTGTTCAGTACTCAGATATTAATTTCACTTATGATGATTTCAAGGCTGGTTTGTTGTTTTTTGCTGACATGTAAAGCTGTATTATACATAAAAAGCTCTATTATCGCTGAACTGTCCGTTCACGAAACTGGAACTTGATGTAATTACAAGACTACTGGATAGAGATAAGAATGGATTCATTGAATACGAAGATTTAGCATCCAGTCTGATAAGTTTAAGGTAAGTCATAGACTATTGTATAGTAATTTTGAAACACGAAATAGTAAAAAATAAAAATGTATTATTGAATGAAATAATTTTTCGCACCCTGTGGAATGAGTTGGAAAAGGAATTGCCAAACTTTTTAAATTACAATTGGACTCGTGTTAGCGTTTTATGTTTACATTTGAAAACCACTGTTTTTTTTTATCAGTAACTTCTGGGTATCATGTTACTTCACATATTATAACTGATTAGTAAATGTCTTATATATATATATATATATATATATATATATATATATATATATATATATATATGTATATATATATATATATATATATATATATATATCGATCTGGCCAATCTCTAGCTTTTCATGTATCTTCATTCAACACCTAGTTTCAATAATCTTATTAGTTGACCATTTTTACTTTTGTATCAAAAGAACAATTAGTGTATTGGTAATGAATAATTAGTTCTTAACACACATGCGACTAGTTAGTTTATTCTTTGTTTTCTTTACTGGTTGCCATAGTTAAGTTGGACGCGTAGAGGGAAGAATAAAAAATAATATGTCCATTGAATGACCAAAGATATGAAATGAGGTTTTTATAAAGGTAGTTCAAACCGAAGGCTTACACCTTCCTCCCAAATGGAGTTTCCTAACTTGATATGTAGTGGGCGCTGCTGACCAGAATGGATATAAGTAGTATATGTTGAGAGGGCGACAGAAATCTTAGGGAATTATCAGCAGTAGGTAAAGATACTACCAACAGAAACTCAAGAGACAGGGTGGGCGTATTAAGAGCAAATCAAGATAGAAGCAGAAGAGGAAATGAAGCACATTATGCAAATGACTGTCTTAATGGAAAGTATACAATATTTGATGACTACTATACAAGTTGTCAATAAGAAACCTTCCTTCCTTCGTCTCAGTCTTCTCGTTTGTTACAAATACACAAAATTCATTTGTAAATTAAAGAATTAAATGCTTTAAGTAGCTTTTCAACAAAATATGAATAAGGTGAGGTGTAGTATGTGTTTATCAGGTGTAAACAAGAAAGTATATAAACGGTCGACCGAATGATGAATCAGAGTAGTTTCGAACCGAAGCTGCTATGAAAATCCTTTCATACTCTTCTTCGAATTAATCTCCAGCGAATTTTGTCACCTCTTTTCTCTTTTTCAACCCAATAAAGTACGTGATGTGTTAGAAAATGTCAGTGATGTTCTTGCTTTGTCTTCTGGACACTGCTGTGAAAGCTCATAGAAAGAATTAAGTTGACACAGGCTTCTAGTTATTTCGTTTTCATTATTATCTATGCACAGCTTATAAAAAGCCAGTTATCTTTGTCGTTATCAGACCATTATGAATATTTTGAGTGATACCACTACGGAAATGCGGTTCTCAAACAATAGAACTGTTTTCATAAGATTTTATCGTGCTTACCTCAATAGGAAGCGAAAAAATGTTAGACGTTTGAAATATGATAAGTATATACCTGATCTGTGATACTGAAGTTCTTTGCCAACATTATTTAAGCCATAATGTAACATGTGGAGCAAAACATTCATCTAAGTTTGCTCAATAATTTAAACAAAATATGATAATTCTTGGAAGAAATTAAAACCTTTTTGTTATCCAGTGTGTCAGATCATCTTGTTTTATCTATCAAATTTAAATATCACTTTGACTATCTGAAATAGCTGCGGTTTGGCAGATTAGTTTTGATACTAGGTGATAATTGACGGTGAAATGAAAATTTGGGCTGCAGGGGATTCCAACCAGTGACCATAGACTTTTCTTCCCAGTGCTCTGCCAATCGCATAATATTCTCAAGATGCAAAGTTTGATTCTTCACTTTCATGAGAGTCTCTTATGTATTTTACTTTCATGCTACTTGGCAACTGCCATATCACCCAGCTGTAGTTTTACGCTGCACTGAAATTTGCTTCGAAAAAGTATCTGTTAGAAAATATCACTGAGTTAACTTTCATTTGTTTACTTTTCGTTGAACCACGAAGATTTCATTAATTAGCATTCATCATTTTTTTTATGCATTTATGCCACCTAGTGGGTAATCTTAAGCAGATATCTCTAGCTGCCTTCTACCTATTGATATATTTCAACTGTTTCAATAGTGAACTTTGAAGATTGTTCTCAATATAACCCTTAAAAGTTGAACTTTTTCGCCAGGGGGTCTTCTGTCAGTCGATTAGACAAGTGAAGTTATTTAGTAGAAAAATGATCATTATCAAATTATTTCTATCGTGAAATGATCAATATTTCCCTTTATTTTTTAGTATTAAAGATGGAGCTTTGAAAATAAAGAACATTGAGAAAATAGAAAAATCTGAAAGAGGGTTTGTGACTTCTGAATGAATGAATTTAGTTTTTTAAGTTAGTTTCAATGCAAATGATGCAATAAATATACTAGTAAATAATTAACTGAATACTGTGAGGGTGGTGATTAACTCAATAAATAAAGATCTGCGTCATAACCAAATCGTACCGACATTAGACTTCATAGGCCAAGGATAGAACCCCCACTGAAGTGATATGCACACAAGTCTTAGCAACCATCCCTACGTTAGAAGGTGACAGAGTGTAGGCGTATTGATATGCGCCCATCAGCTAGAAATCTAATCAGATCTATGCTGCACCAGCACCCGCTTCAAAGCTGTATAAATAGTGCTATGGAGGTCAAAGCAAAGATGAATAGAGGATTTGGATGACCACTTTACCGTACCGTTAGTTCGAAACAACTGAGACATATTGTTGTAAGCCCTTAATCTATCTGAATTGTGTTTCGATATTGAAACACCCTACTCTTATATGCGATTTTGCAGCATGAATCGAAGGTGACCGTGATATCAGGAAAACACAGTAACAGTTGGCTTTTCAATTCATGCAATGGTGTTTGATCATCTAACTGAGGATGAACATCAGATAAGTGCACCTATGATCTTTTCGGAACCTAACCTGCTCCCCGTAGATCAGTTTTCACTTCAATTTATAGAGCATATGAAGCACGATAGCTGCCAGGATTCTGAAGTGGGATAATTAAATTGCTTTCCGAAGTGCTTAGCACAGTACTTCAGGCTTCCACCGAGGCCAATGACAGGTGTACCATCCACTGCACAAACCGTTTAGCTGACATCAGACTTTTCGCTTTCTGTTGATCAGGCGTGTTGTTGTTCCAATCTCCCCTTCACAGTCTACACATATGTTTTGCATGTTCTGTTACACACCGTTGTTCTCACTATCCACCGAAACGAACCGATGAGCATCAAGACATTGCAAGGAGTTCGTGTAAACCTAGTTTAATATGCTTACATCAATGGTGATCGAAGGGGTTTATTTGAGTCCAGCCTCGAGTGATAGAATTCCATACTAGATTTGTTTATTTAATATATAGCCCACAGTGATTCAGTATCATTTTCTCCATAAATACGATGATTTATGAAACTTGCTTCAGTGGTAGAGGATGGGCGCCAGCTAGTACAATGGTGATCTTGAATAAAGTTGATCATGGCTAAAAACAGTTTCTCATCTGTGAAGTGCTACAGAAGATCCTAATTATGTACCCTGTGACAGAGTAATCTCTTTCTGCTAAACGACTATCTTTTGGTCGTAAACACACATTGTGTACATTCGATTCTCCATCTGACAATACTAAATCTGTCAGGTGCATTTGATAGAAAAGGTTACTTAATTATTAATGTATGGATCCTTAAACCAAAGCAAGTAGTTGTTTCACCGAACTACTACACAATCCCTTGGCTTGAAGATTGGTCTACTGGGTAGCACTGCAACGTCAAGTGCTCAATTCCCATGATTACCGGATAATCAAAGTAGATACGTACATCGTTTGTCCATTCTAGACCTTGTTGTCAGTATAACCTACGTGTTTCGGATAAGGGTTTTCCAGCTTATCTAGATGAACCTTTTGTATCCATTTTACAGTGGCATTCGCTTTAGTCCTCTCACTTTTTAGGACACAATACCGCCACGTGATAGTAGTGAGTAGGCATTCCTAGGTGGAGTCTGTGAAATAATGGCCGCATAAGAGTAATTCTAGAAGATAAGAAGGAACATCCTACCCTCATACGCTTTAAGATTGCTATCGAAAGTATTTCAAAACATACCCTCACAGTTACTTTGACTTTACTGACTCATGAATATATCAGAGAATAAAAATTGACCTTTGATCGATTATGATTTTATTCGATTAAAACAGCCCAAGTATATTAAGTTTCCATGGAATTAAAAAAGTAGCTATGAAAAATCAACGTAATTTCTTGACTGGTCTACAGAAACTTCGGACTGTACAGTAAGATTTTTCTCACCACGCAAAGACATAAATAGAAGTTAGAAGTTCACGACCTTTATCTCAGTGGCTTATGACTTAAGGTATAAACTACTGCTTTAGCACTTTCTTGTCATATATGAGATAGATTATTTACAAAAATAAGTGAGCATTGAGGTGATACTTAATATTGTGTATCCTGACCAAAATAAAGGGAAATCACAAAGAAACCTTCCCATATGTGATTGTGTTCAAACAATGCCCTAAAATACAAGAAGTACTTTGTGAAGTTAATTGACTGAATTTCTTAGTTTGTTGCATATTTACCCTGAGTTTCATTGGTTTCGATGTACTCGCAAAATAGTATTCAGTAGATAAATATATGAAATTTCTTTGTTTTTAAGTCTTTTATTCTAAGAAAGCGACGTAATTAGTTAACGTACTTTTCTAAATTTTCTTGCACCAAGTAGTGATCTGGTCTTTTTTTTAACCTGAATGACAATTTAGATGGGTTGTTTGTAAGTTCCACTGTTTGAATTGCATAAATATACATGATAGTCCACTACATTTCGAGCGAATAATTCAACTGAACACATTCACTGAAGGTCTAGTGAGTATGATTCGGTAAGTATTGAAGTATTGCCAAATAAAAATTATACCTATTCAGTTTATCATTATAAAACGTGAATTGTATCTGTTTACTTTGTTTCTACTGACCAGGTTTTTGAAGAATACCTGTCTTGTTTTGTGTTTAGTTATCCTCTTTCGATATGCATACTGCTGGACTTTTGTTTCCATTACAACAGATAAATTAAATTTCTTTGAGTTAATCTTAAGCATTTACCTTCATCCTGGATAAGTTATTCATTCCTATTCCCTTTATTCTACAAACTTTTACTTAATCTGACTTTTAAATGTGTAGTTGAATTAACCTAGCGTCTTTCATTGTTAATCAAAATGAAGATGTCAGTAAACTGATCTTCAAGTTGAATCTTTTTGGAGGACTGAGAGTTTCACTAAATGCTCAACCTAAAAACGGCTACTTTCGAATGGCATGGTATTGGGGTGCTGCATTTCATTTTGGTCTGTTGTGAAAATCAGTCTTATTTGTCCACCCATCATATTTACCTCCTTCAAGTATCCAGTAAAGATAAATTATTTATAAACTTCGAAAAGCAGCGTCATAAAATTGATGCGTCATGTGTTGATCTGGGCTGTTCTTCTGAAAGTTTACTCCTTCAGGTTAATATTACCATAGTGCCAAGCTAATGAACACTTGGTCAAATACTTCACTACATCATTCGGAAGACGTTTACAATGAAAGGATACAAAACTAAGCAAGAAAAGCGTCACTGTATCATGAGAGTTTGAGTACTTTGTACAAAGCTTGGTAAAATAAGTTTTGTATGAATCAGAGTATGATAAGGTAAGTCACTGCAATGAAACTCTCAATCATAACTTTAGAATCCAATAGCACTTAAATACAGTTGCATAACAACAACTACTTGTCTTCTGGAAGAATAAATATTCGCTATGCCTAATCGAAAGACACTTGCCATTTTCAACCTTAGTCAAAATTTTTTAATAAAGAACTAGCAGACTGATCATGCTATATTACCAAGCATATGGGACAAATTCAGAGTAAGTTATTAAAACTAATCCCATCGGTTATAGACAACACAACTACTTATCAGGCTAGCATAAACCTTAGTAGCAAATTCATGTAAGCATATTTAAACTTCGTTTTGTACACCTACCGATTCATTGAGACCGAAGTTTAACCGATGGAATGTTCACACTTAAGTAAGGAGATATTAAATATATGGATTATTTCAAGAAGCTTAGTGTTCAGTTCGGTTTCCAACCACACGTAATATAGTGCCGACTAAAGTTATCAACAAACTGGGAAAGATCTTCAAGTCAAAACATTGTAGAAATACTTGAGACAACTGATTCAGTGGAAATTTATCATCTTGTAGTGATTTGTCCTACCAAGGAAATTCTTACAACATAAGCTCTGTTATTTGGCATGAGGGTAAAAGATCTACGGTTATTCTATTTAGCTTGGGGAAAGCAACACTAATATGTATTCGGTGTCTTTACCCAAGCTAGAGAGTAGCGTCGATTCAATATTGACGTAAGGGGATAAAGTTGAACTGGTACTTTTTACCTCTTCTTCTTTATATGCCTGCTGATCTCAGTTCACATGATACTGTGATAAGTGTTATATGATGCTTACAGTTATCTTACTATACGAGTTACTAGGATCATAATCACAAGTATTTATATCTGTTTGTTTCGTATTGTATAGTCTGAACTTTGTCTGTTATAGACCAGTGTTACTACTGTGTTTAAGTATCTTTCTACAAAGTTTCTAGTCTAAATAGACTGCTCAAATGTCTCTAAATTTTGTGGTTTTTAAGATAAGAGTACCAACCATCTACGCTCCCAAAACTACAACCATTCTCCACTATGGAACTAGGGTTGCAGTTTTGATAGCTACAGTATGAATTTATTTTATCTAGGTGGAACGTAAACAGAAAAGACATCGTATTAAATCAACCGTCTCTGTGCCTTGTTCTAAAAGAAATTGATTCGTCCGTTAACTCTTTTCTTTATTTTTTCCGTTGTAATTTTCTATGGTTTTAAGTCGCCCTTTTTATGGATAAAGCTTTATACTACTTGCTACACTTAAGTACTATAAGTCATATTTTGATATTTTCTGGTTCATTTCTGTTATGGTCGTATTTTACTCATGGTTTTAGCACTCTAGGATTTTGGTGTCTTTTCCACTTGTTTATTGCATTGTGCTCACTTCATTTGTTTCTCTGACGATCCGTCTTCATCTAAGCATTTGTTTGTCTCACGCCTTTATGTTTACCTCTCAATCCTTGTGTTTTTGACGCTTTCGATAATGGTTTGCTTTCGATACAGGTCTGCTGTCTAAACACTTGTTTGAATTCAAGGATAGAAATATGTCACGTAAAATAATTTCTAGTCACTTCCATTGAAGTCTAACAGTGTCACATGACTTCTTGTACTAAGGGGCATAGCGCCTCATTAGAGTTAATACTTTCTCGGTTCAACTAAGTGTGAACTTGACCATCCCAATCTTCCTGTTTGTTCTGGTTAGGAGTCAGGTGAGTGTAAATCTCTAAGTTTTGAAAATTCTATTTCTGATATTTAACCTTGGACTTTTTTAATGATGGCATTTCTATCCATTCTTTAGAGCAATGTCAAATTTATTCTTTTAGAACTAATCTTCATAGCTTTAAGCCACAGAGTTCCTAAATAATTTTATTCAGTGACTCTTGAGCGCCCAGTTTGGTAATTTTAAAGACAATCTATCTGGTCTTACTACTTTTTTCTGAATAACTTCGAAACATCTTTTCAACTTACGACATTGAATATATTCTCTCAGAAACTTAAATCACAAAACAAATGGAGAAAAATATTTTTTTTCAGTTTAGTCTTCTTTATCGGTTCAGCAATAATGTGAAGGTTTTACATTTAACAGAATGGTAGTATTTAGCGGTGGTGGATTAATTAGCTGGCTGAAGTTAATCGTGAAGCTAATACTCAGAAAGAAGACTGAGACTGATAAATACTGTAACTGCACGGAATTGGTAGATGAGTAAGGCAGTTTTTTAATTTACTGATTGCTCAAAACAGTGTGAAATTTGAAGAACTTGGATCAAGGAAGGCGGTAAACTATGCAGATACAAAACGTGAGCTGAAGACCGAAGAGGGCCCTTTTTAAACACAGTTCAGTCCATTTCTTCAACTATAAAAAATGAAATAGGTTGCTGTTAGACACTAACTTACCCTGATGACCAAGCTACTGCTTTACGGATTTTCTCAGTGTGCAGACGTTCTTTGGTGGAGTTATATAGCAACACCTTCTACTATGTGTAGCCAACGAATAAGTAAACTGCTCCGAAAACAGGATGATATACGGTCAATAAGCATAAAAGACTTGCTTGTATTCGCCCCATGACCAGTACCTACCAAGTCTTTTAAGTTGAAGGGCCAGCATAAGTGGATCACTCAAATCGTTTCTAGACTTTGAGCAATATAATTGGGATTGAAAGAAAGTTTATTTCTTCTTCAAAATTTCACAACCACCTGTCGAGTTACATGTTTTGGAATATCATCCATATTCTCATGTTTTTGGTGGAAATCATCTGCAGCATTTTTTGTTTAGTATGATCAATATATACATATGTTAGTTGTGCAGTATTCTTAAGGTTCAAAACATCTTCCATCTCTTTCACCTTCGCAACATGCTACTCATCTCAGTGAATACAAGGTTTTGTAAACAATGCCGTTTCCAGCTGTCTTCAATTCTCATTGTTCCTAGAGTTAGTGGAATTAGTCTCCATATATATATATATATATATATATATATATATATATATATATATATATATATATATATATATATATATATATATATATATATATATATATATATATATGGATTTGAATGATGATTCCGAGATTCGCAAATTTTTACCAACTTTTGGCTTTAATTCATTAAGTATCTTTACCAGGATTTCTCCGTAAGAAAGAGGATGCTCCATCAGTTAGTTTAGGGTGCGAAAAGCTCACGGCCTTGGAGGAGTATCTCCTTTGTTTCTGAAAAACCTAGACTTCAGAATGTCATCTTTGAATTTTGAATGGTGGTATTTGACAGATATTTTTTCCACATACTCCTTCTTTTACTTATGCTTGTTTAAGCTAGTAGATAATCTAAGCCTAGGAAATCTTTCTGAAAAAGACTGGAATTTGTCACTTTTTCTCCTGAGCAATAGCTACTGCGAGTCAGAAAAATATTCTTCAGTAGATGGATTGGCTTTGTTTCCAGCAAGTCACAACCGATGAATAACAGTCTCATATTCGAAATTCCTCATTGTTCACTGAATATGTATTCACAGTCCATGACAGGAAAGAGGTTATCATCTCAGGCATGTTAGGAGTCTAACCCATAGCCTAGTGCTTTAATGTATGATTATTCAAACTCAATTGCCTAACGAGTTTGCCTTTCACTTTGAGTAGTCTTCCTTCTATGAACAGAACAGCATACCAACCAAACCTATGAAATACTGTGTATTTAATTGTCATTAAGCAGTAACCTCATTTAGTTCATATTTATTGAAGTGGAACGATCAGTTTACTTGCTAACGTAAAGGAGTTAAAATAGTTGCTTTTTTGCACTAAGATTACCATCTATACATAAACAAGATAAGACTGTGGAGTTTTAAGCTATATCTATGCGGCGGATACAAAGGTTCAGGATTCTCTTTATTGCATTGCGATAAGATCAAAAACTTTATTTGGTTAAAAGTTATTCGCATGATATTTGTGTGTTTTCCCCCAAATAACATGAACTCCATTGAGCCAAATCCTGAAATAAGATTTTTATATCTTCAGCTTAGTAGTAGAAACACGACTCATTCTGTCTGCACATTTTCGTCTATAGACTTTAATATCCACTCGTGATAAGTGTCAGTATCAGATACCATCCTAGATAGCTAACTATCTGAGATATACCGAACTGATTTTTGAGGTTTCAGTTACCTTATAAGTATGTAATGAAGGCTAACTGGTGAAAAATAAGAGAAGAATATTGGTTTATTCTAGTTTTTACCCTTTCCGTAATACTAGTTTTGTTGATAACATTAGCAGACAGATTTTCACACTAGTAATTCATGGTATCGTTGTGCTTTCTGATTGATCTTTTAGTCAAGAAACTTTGTTGTGGTTGCCAAAAATTTCCATCTTTTTGAGTGCAAATGAAGAACCTGAGAGTGAACTACAAACAGAATTAATGTTGAGTGACTATGACTTAAAAAGTGGTGCAAAATATGACGCACCACAACTGGATTTGTTCTATAGACCGATTGGCAAGGTGTTATCCAATGATTCCTGTACAGACAAATTGTCTGATGTGGGAGAGACGTTACAAGCAGATCCTATTTTATGGTCCAAACTTGTTACTGAAAATACCAAGTTCCATGAAAAATCGATTAAATTTGAGAAGCTACTTATTCTTCTTAATAGTAATCAAAATGCCTCAGCTTAAAAAACTTCACTTATAAATGTTAATGTTTGTATTAAATAGTTTATTCACAAATAATTATCGATACTATCCTGATTTATGTAACTGCATCTAACATCTTTGTAACAGTCAAATTGAATGAAATCATGATTTCACAATATCGTTAAATTCTGATCGAGTGAATTTCGTAAATAAACTGCATTACCTGATATTTCATAATTTGATGATGCTTTAATCGTTGATGTACGCAAGATGCAGAGTTATCAAAAGTCACAACCCATATTACAAGTTTATCATCTCATTTTGAGACTTCTCTTCATTATGCATTTCCTACACCATAACGAAGGTGAAATTATATATCTCCAGAAAAACGCAATGAGGGCACACCGATAAAGTCGATTTGTAGGATAACTCTTATCTAAAGTTTCCGAATTCAGTTAGTTTGAATTACTGCACAACTATCACCTACTGTTACATTCAGAATGAACAGAGCAAATGGATAGTTGATGGTAACCTACAGCGCTCCTTGAAATCGAGGGAAGTTAATCAACAGGAGTAGCCTAATGTTGTGTAAATAAAAAGAACGCGATTTAAAAAATTGAATAACCTAAGAATTTTAAGTTATGTCCGTTTGTATGACCTACCACATTATAACTTCTTCTTATAATCCTCCAGTGATGATTTTATAAGACTGAACCTTTTTAGTGTGTTATTTTGAGTATCTTTCACCCCTTATTCAACCTATTTAATAAACTTTTAAATCAGAAACATTTCACCCCCTACAAAGTCGTAAACAATGAGGAATAAATGGAGAACACTAGTTCAGAAAAACTTAAGTTATGGTTTTTTAATCATTAAAATATATTTATACATTTGTACATTTATTCAAGAGAAATTCAACTACAGAACGTAAGGAACGCATGGATACTATGAATAATAAAAAATTTAATCGAAACACGGTATTATAATGTAAATTGAAAGTAACACTAATAGAAGGTATAAGGTGCTCAGGTGTTTCTTACACTGTCAAGCGCTCGACTAATTAATATGCACTTCTTAACTTAACAAATGGAATGAAAGTCAGTGCATATGAACAGCAGGTGTACAGAGAGTGATCGCACAAAGCGATCAACTAACAGTAAATATAAATTGGTATGCTGACCAATGCATGAGGCATGGTGAATACCTCCAAGGTGAACTAATGCTCAAGACATATCACTTTCAACTTACAATATAAATGGAAAATACTACTTCATACATTGTCCCTTTATGAAGTTGAATGGCGTAACCTGGGTATCGTTTGTAGAATAAGATGATTTCACTTATTTCATTCTCGAACAACAACAACAAACTCCAATCACCATCAATGGGAGAAACTTAAAGGAAGTAGCCACTTTCACCCATCTAGGCAGCACTATTTCAACTAAAGTTGGCGGGACAGACGGGGACGTCAAATGCCAGCCAGGATCGGTATAGCAAGACAGTGATTCTGTATGGTTCAGAGACTTGGCGCGTCACGAAAGGCATTTCCAATAAACTACAGACATCCATCAACAACTGCTTACGCTCGCTGCTGAAGATCAGATGGCCAGAATAATAAGAATAAGCAACAAGGAACTCTGGCTGGCTGGCAACGAACCAACCAAGAACCTATCACTCAACAAATATGCACTGGAAGGAAGTGGAGATGGATTGGGCATACACTGAGAGGGCGACTGGGAACATCACGCGTCAGGCAGGCGCTCGAGTGGAACCCAGATGGGAAGCGACGAGTTGAGCATTCTAGGTGTGGGTGACATGGAGAAGATCGTGTGAGGAGGAAATGAGAGCTTGTGGGCTGTCGTGGAGCCAGGTTCAAAAGATTTCAGAGAACAGAGTTCACTGGAGACGTGCTACTGAAGCCTATGTTCCATTAGGAACCCAAGGGACAAATGAATATAATAAATTTATTTCATTGGATTCACTTCAACTGTATGCAACCTTTTATGGAGCGTTTTTAAGATAGTGATTTTGTTTTAACGATCAGAAGGATTTAATAGTTAAGCACACGAAGAAATTTTAGGTAATAAATCCAAACAAACTACATAAGGGTTATATAAGCCAAGGTGAAGAATGATTGAGTGAGTAAGTATTAACGCGAAAATATTTTTTCAATAAAATGAGTGGGTTAGATGAAACTATGGCAATAACAACAACTAAGGTAATAATGAAATGCTAATCATGATGAATTTGGCATAAAACTGAAAGTATATAAGGGTAGAACTGTAACCAATTAGTGTAAAGTAGATGAAAAAGAGGCAAAAAAAATTCACTGACAATAATTTTTTTGACTTTTCCATAAACCCATATCTTACTCATGTCTTGTAGCAAATACTTTTAGTGTGACTTAGTACTGCAATCATCAGTTCAGCTGACAGCGTACTAATAAAAATTTTAACAATCAAAAGCAATGAAAAACTTAATATCATGATTAGAGTTAGATATTAGTAGACAGAATGACCATAATTATACGGGCATTTTATCTTGGAAAAGGTAGGAAACACTAACAAGTGACACTTGCATAATGAAATTGTCCAGTTATTTTTGATATACACTACTAATTCCTAATATTTGTAAATTATGTTTTAATTCCTTCATAGAACTGGAACTGATTTTAAAATGCTGACTGTTATAATTTAAAGTATGAGATCAGCCAATATTCCATTGGTCACAGATTATGTTATCTCTACTATAATCCTATTAGTCCAACGGCACCTAAACTATGTGTCATCCCAACCTTACGAATCCTTGAAACCACTAATTCAATAAGTAGTTGCATAAGAAGTCGGCTTTATTTTGCAGTGAAAATCCTCTTCTTTATGGTGAACCATGTGCAACTGAATTAACTATGAAAGAAACATTCATTTAAAAGTCATACAGGGAGTTGCAATACAAAGAGAAAACTGAAGTTACTCATACTAAGAAATTATGTACAAACTGTAAGCGTTTAAGGATCTTATTTTTAAAATAATCGGGTGTTGCTTTACATAACTGGACTCCACCTCTTTTTTTCTCAAGCACTGTATTCAGCGTTACATAAAATATTGAGCACAGTTATTTTACTTGACCCTTATTGATCACGCCAGCCCACTTCTGATTATCCTAATTATTAGGTATTATTTCATTTTCATTATATTATTATATTATATTATTAGTCCCTTGGGTTCCTAATGGAATATAGGGCTTCAGTAGCACGTCTCCAGTGAACTCTGTTCTCTGAAATCTTTTGAACCTGGTTCCACGACAGCCCACAAGCTCTCATTTCCTCCTCACACGATCTCCTCCATGTCACCCACACCTAGAATGCTCAACTCGTCGCTTCCCATCTGGGTTCCACTCGAGCGCCTGCCCTGACGCGTGATGTTCCCAGTCGCCCTCTCAGTGTATGCCCAATCCATCTCCACTTCCTTCCAGTGCATATTTGTTGAGTGATAGGTTCTTGGTTGGTTCGTTGCCAGCCAGCCAGAGTTCCTTGTTGCTTATTCTTATTATTCTGGCCATCTGATCTTCAGCAGCGAGCGTAAGCAGTTGTTGATGGATGTCTGTAGTTTATTGGAAATGCCTTTCGTGACGCGCCAAGTCTCTGAACCATACAGAATCACTGTCTTGCTTTTCCGATCCTGGCTGGCATTTGACGTCCCCGTCTGTCCCGCCAACTTTAGTTGAAATAGTGCTGCCTAGATGGGTGAAAGTGGCTACTTCCTTTAAGTTTCTCCCATTGATGGTGATTGGAGTTTGTTGTTGTTGTTGTTGATGGTGGTGAGGTATCTTCATCACCTCTGTCTTCTCTATATTCACCTGAAGTCCCGTCTTCGCAGCCCCGCTTCTCCTGCCAACTTGTTAGTCTTCTCCTGTAGATCTTCAAGTTTATGTGACATCAGGCACAAGTCATCGGCGAAATCCAAGTCTTCTAGGCTCTTTTCCGCAGTCCAGCATATCCCCCTCTTCTCACAGCTCCCCACTGTTTGCTGCATGATTCAGTCCAGTCGACCACAATCAGGAATATCATGGGGGATAGTAGGCAACCTTGTTTCACTCCTGTCTTCACTTCAAAAGTATCACTGAGCTAGCTTCCCATTGTGAATTACTTGGCATGTGGCATCTTCATATAGTTGTTGAATGAGGTTGATAAAGGTTTGTGGTATTCCGTAGTATTGAAGCAGTTTCCAAATTACCTCTTGGTCGACGCTGTCAAAGGCTTTCTCAAAGTCGATAAAGTTGAGGCAGAGTGGGAGAGTTGACTGTCATTCTATACTCTGTTCTATGATGATGAGTAGTGTGGCGTTTCAATTTGGTGTGCACATGATTTTTACTTCCTGAAGCCAGCCTGCCTGTTCCGGTCGTAGTTTTGAATCCAGTGCATCTTTAGTCTCTCGAGGATGATGCGGCTCAATATTTTGCTTGGTGTGGGTGGACAGGAGAGTGATTCCGCGTCAGTTCTTGCAAGCACTGAGGTCTCCCCTCTTCGGCAGTTTGACAAGGTAACCCTTCTTCCAATCAATGGGCAGGTACCTTCTCTTCCTTCCACACCTTTTGCAATAGTGGTGTGAGCATGTCCGCTGCTGTTGTCTCTGCATCTGTTCTCAGTGCTTCTGGTAGGATCCCATCTGGTCCTGCTGCTTTCCCACATTTCAGTAGCTTTATGGCGTTCAAGACTTCCATTTTTGTTGGAGATTTTCATTATAGACAACATAAA
Source organism: Heterobilharzia americana (assembly GCA_944470555.2). Lineage (NCBI taxonomy): Eukaryota > Metazoa > Platyhelminthes > Trematoda > Strigeidida > Schistosomatidae > Heterobilharzia > Heterobilharzia americana. The sequence goes on along the minus strand of OX104134.1, from coordinate 78,717,300 downwards.
AAGTCGATTGTAACTCAGTTTCACCACAGCTTGCAGTTACGATTCAATACACTGATAAGATGGACATTTTTAGGTGCATAAATTAACGAGTGTTATGTCCCATAAACTGCCCATCTTTCTGTCTACAGTTGTCTTAATTGCCTTCTTAATAATATCGCCACATACAATATTCAAGCTGATTTTAGTCGAATGCTTGATTAGTTCACTTTCTCATCTCGCATTCAGCGTTCAGTTGACTTAACTCTATTTTTTCAATGAAAGGTTTTTTAAACACGTTAGTTATAGACGTTCAATGAGAAATAACTTATAACAGAGTTACTGTGCCAAAATTCTTTTAAAAGTAATAATCCATTGGGACCAAAGTTACTGTTTTTATTTAGTGCTTCTCAACAAAATTTCTTGAGTGGGTCATTGCAGTGAACTACACTATATTCATGTTATGAATTTAAATCGAAAATATTCTTGTGTATACACCTCGTTGAAAGCCAGAATGTTCCAGGTTGGCAGTGTATAGGCATGTTAGACTCTTCTTGGTGACTGCCAGTAGGATCTTGGACCAGTGTTTTGTTTTATCTGGTACTCATCAGCTGGATATGTCTACATCCAGGTGAATGATGTTGCTGCTGCTGAGACTCAAACCTAATTCTCGTCTCTTCGAACACCAAAGCGTTACCCCCTAGGCGGCTGGGAACGAGAGCCAAAACTTGTGAAACGAGTATCATTTGTTATTGTTTAGTGTTTGTAATTTACCGCCGCCATACGGGATCGAAGTGCTCGACCTTTGTTGGGAGATGGACTCCTATGCGGATGCCTCGATACTGTTGGGAACAGCATCATCACTCACTAGAGTGCAGGTACATCCACCTGATGAGTTCAAAATAGGATGAAACGCGTGTCCTAGATTCTATTGTGACTAACTAAAATGAATACAAAGTCATTAATATGCAGTAGGATAAGGGTATCCATATAGAAGCCCATCTATCAACAGAAGTTGAACATTTCGACCCTGTATACCAGCGGGAAATTAAATGTATCAAACAATAATAAGCATGCCAGTCAGGCAAGAGGAAATACTTACATTCAGATCAACAACTTTAATCAACACAAAAGACTGGTGCATTTAGCCTTGTTTATTTTCAACAGTGTTTTTCTTGCGTACTTGTGATATCTCTAGTGTCAAATATCTTTTCATATTGCACTGTCGATTTTGTATTACTTGATGAAAGCGGAAAACTGCTTCTACAAGTTCTTGGCACTTCAGATTCTCCACATCATTTGAATTCACAGAGGCTAGTAAAAAGTTCACAGCAGTTGCATGAAGAAGTCGTTAGGCACCGCGTTAAAAATACTTTCCAGTTCACTGAAATTATGAAAGATAGATATGAATAATAATTTTAATGTATTACATGTCATCTTTATTTGACAAAATGCCTTCTGATGGAAACAGTGGATATACCTGAATGAAAACCTGAAGATTAGGAATTAAAATATCCTCATTTGGTTTGAAAAAACTTGCTTCAAAAAGAAGGTAATGAAAGTGCAATATCTTTTGATTGTAAACCTCAGATGCGTTTGCTGCGGGATTACCACTATATCCGATCTTAATGGAAATTTTCCCAGCGTTGTTGGGGAATGACATTGTGTAAGGTATGAAGGATTAGGTAGAATTTTAACGTAATGTGTACGTTGCATTTTTAATTCTAAAGAATGAAAATAATAAAAGGATTATTTCAAACAGGTTAGTTTCTATTTCTCCAAAAATCGCCTTTACTATTGTGAGGAAAAGTAACTACGTTAATACTTTTAAAGATTCTAGAATCAAAAAGAAAGGAAAAGAGCACACTGGTCGTAGCCTGAGACTGCTGTCAACATGTATAGGACAACATATTCCAGTTTGGTTTTATAAGGGGGAAAGGAAATGCAGTAGAAGTTTTTTCCATAAACATCTAATTGATCCCAACCGTTCAACCGACCCGAACAATGAGCACGGAATTCGCTCAAACATTTCACGTTTTCTCCGTCTTCATCTAAAAACAGCAGAGGCCTTGACTATCCATGAACTGCAAAAGAAGTACGTACAGTCTTGGTTTATTTCGTTTCCTTTTTGTTTCTTCAACTCCTCCTTTTTTCAGATTAATTTTTTCAGTCTTACATAGTCATGATCATTTTTATTTTTGGATTCAATATTTCTCTGTGTTGCTTCATTTAATCTTCGCAAAAAAGGGTGACGTTTAACAAAACATCTTCAATTTATTCCAGTTAACTTGCCTCATCCACCATATTACCTAATTCTTTGATTGTTTATTAACTAGACCATGTTTTTACGCCTTTTTAATCTATTTGCATCTCATAAATTATTTCTAAAATCTTCCTTAATCCCTTTTGTTATCATCCGACTTTTACGTCATCAAATAGCAGCACTACTATGATAGCCACCATTATTGTTATCTCAATTTCCCATTATTTAAGCTTAGTCTTCTTCACGGATTGGGGTCTTTAAATATTATATATATATATATAAATGAATCTACGGCTAGAGAATAAATTCTTTGAAAAGAGTCCTTTTCGCTAAATATCTTATTTTGGAAAGCAGATTAAGCAATTAAAAAATAGGCGTATTTCATAAACCGATATCAGTTGAGAGGTTGGAGGTTTTCTCCCTTGCAGTTTGAAAAGTGTAGTTAAACTGAGTATGAGTTATCCACTGAGATGAAACTTACAATGAGTTGAAGATAAACAGTGACGTGCTAAGTAGATATAGGTATCCTTAAGTCTAAAAATCTGATTATCAACAACTGCTACAAAATTACTGTTATAAAGACGTTCATTTTGAGGTGATATCATCCACAAAATTTCACATACAATAAAGGGGCATCATGAAAATACCTTTCAGTACAATGAAGCATATTCGTTACTGAATCTCCGAGCAAAAGCCTTCATGGTTAGTTAAAGTAAAGGTAATATCTGAATAGAGTTCCATACTTATATTTTGTTGATGCTAGATATCGAGTTAAAATTAGAAAGCCTTTATAGTTATTTATCTTATTCCATCTAGTCTAATCCATAACCCTTAAGTCCATCTTTCACATATAACAATTCACTGGCGGTCATCGTAACAAACTGAACCCTTGAAATTTAAACAAATTTGTTCACCATATTTTATTATCTTGATCATACAAATAACTTGATTATACAGAGATGGCCTTACTCTTCGTTTACCTTATAAACTCCATTGAAAATCATTACACTTCAATCATTCGTTTCCACCCCTTTTTCTTACCATTCCTATTTATTTCTTGTCAACAACTGATCATTTAACTTATTCATCGATGCTCTCTTCATGTCAAAAAACTACTAATCATATAAAAAGGTGTTTCAAACCTCACATATCTTTAGTCCGTAATTATTTTATTCTTTATCGAATGTCTTCTTTCTTTTCATTGGTTCACATACTCTTGATATCTTACAACTAATAATCTTTCATTAAATCATCAATAGATCGGTATATACTGCGACATACGTTAAAAATGCTATCTGTAAGTCAACACTCTTTCATGACGAACTAAATTGCTGTATTATACACCTGATCTGAAGGTCTGGCCGTTGTTGCTGGTATTAACCTAGTTTTAGTTTCCTATTGGGTCTTATAGTTAACGGAAAGAGGCAAATGCTACAATTATTACTCCACCAAGTTTCTAGGAGCGAGTTTATCCTATTACTACCATTGTCAAACCAGCTGATGCAGAGAGGATTCTACGATAGACTAATAGCTCACACAATGCACCATAATATTATATTTAGCAAAAATTATTGGAAATGTACAAGACATTAAAAGCATATGTGGCCTGATTGGAATGTCAGCGAACGAGAACAATCGATACGTTGAAGACATTCATGACTGATTAGTTAGTTCATCGACTGATACTCTCATTTTTACTGTATGGATGCGAAATTCCGAGTGACTTTAAAGGCTACCCTATCAACAGCTGAAATAACCAATTAAATTTCTGTATTTCGTCCGGAACGGTAGATTTTCATAAGATAGAGAAGTGTGGATGGTTAATTTAGGTGTAGCTAAGGTGTTCTTAAAAGCCACTCCAAAATTCCTCCTTTTTCAGTTATCTATCTGCTGCTTCAAGTGATGCACGACGGAGGTTGGTCTCTGTTTCACTAACTGACTTCCTAGCCTGGTTGATTTGAATGATTCCAAAGGCCACCCTGGGAACAACTGAAACAACCAATTAACTTTCATTATTTTAAGAAAATCTGCCTTTTCAAAAGAAATAAAGAAACCCGTTTGGCTTTTTCAGTTGTTACTAGACTGGCTTTTCAAGCTAATCGTTGATTTCTTTGTATACCGATCGAATAGCGTACAAATTTAACTGTCGCTAACCCTAGTTGTCACTGCGAAGTTGTCCGATATGATGTCAGTTGAAAGTTAACTCACTTATGTGTTCTTTTTTCTTACAGCCTGTTTGAATTTAGAACATACATGATCAACACTCTTGACTAACATGTAGTTCCAACGCCAACGTTTTGCCCCAAATTGCTAGTGACTCTAAAGGCCACCTTGGTAACAATAAAAATGGCCAATAACATTCTGTGTTTTATGACAATCTGCTTTTCCGCCAAAATACAGAAACCTTATTGGTTATTTAGGTTGTTGCTAGAGTAGTTTTTAAAGTCATTCCCAGATCGCCTCTTGTCCAACTTACTCCTCCTCCAAGGGATAGGACTCTTCATCTGTAAAAAACCTAACTTAGACTGCATCACCAAGTTTCAATGGTGTAGGCTTGGTCCTGCATTCCCTTCTAAGTTGAGACTCCATCTATACTTATGTTCGTGCTTCCTTTGTTCATCTTAGGGAGCATAGCATGTATTACAGATCGGAGTTTATGGCCAAGAAATACTTCTGCAAGTGATATATGATATGGCAGTGAGAAAACTTGGTGTACATCTGTATGCCAATAAGAATTCGTAAAGTGCGGAATACACTTATTTGATCACAGGAAAAGACAAAACGCGTTTGCAGAGAAGAAACATCTTTTGTTTCAACGAAGTTGTAAAGTGTTTCTTTGATGTCTCCATTACCGTTTTGGCTTTAACGAACATGAGTATGTGATTTTTTCTGTTAACTTTTCTGAAATCTAAAGATCCTTGAAATGCCCACTTAGTACCATTATCAGAAATGATATTTTCTTGTTTATCAAAGTGATCAAATAACTCCAGTACCTCGCGTATGGTCGTTATTTAAGTAGTTCTCTAGATGATGATAGTTTTGAGACGTTTGGAATAGGTGTTGACGGCTACAAGGAAGTATTGATTCGTCTGCTGTCCTGGATAGTCAGTATGAATTCTCGCCCATGGTCTACCTAAGGATGGCAATGAAAATAATTCAGATTTAATCGGCATTTTGCCGAATATGTACAATTGTCAGGCAGACTGAGTGTAGTTATTGCTTTAGCAAAGCACTCTAGTTTGTCTTGAAAGGCTTTAGAAAAGTGAGAACGTGTTGATTTAATATGTTTCTGTTAATCTGAAGACAACTGTAAAGTAGGAAAAAAGAAGACTTATAATCGAGCGTGATGAAATGAAAATGCATCAGAACACTTTATGACCTGATAACATCGGCATTCAAAGGTTGAGTATTGCAATAATATATAAAACAGAAAAATCTTTCCACATAACTTCGAAGACGAGTAAGCATACCCGGAAATCAAACGTTAGCGAAATACAATGCTTACATTATGAATCCACAAAGCTCAATAAACTTACAAGACATAATATTTCAAGTTAAAAGTTTAGAAAACCATGTGCCTCAAACTTTAAATGTTACATGAAGATTCTGTTTACCATACTAGGTAGGATACTGGTGTTATACATCACAATTATGTAACTGGTTTAGTGAACATTTTCTGTGATGCAGTATTCCCAGAGGTTTTTGGCTTAATTGATCAAACCAATTCCGATAGAGAACACAACACCAGCAAAATCACCCTCCTAAGCTGCAAATATTCCCCTTCATTTACGTGAACCATTCATGTAAACTCTCGAAATAAGGTGTATCGTAAAAATCATCTAGACTCTGTAAACTCAATAAACCTGAAGAATTGAAAAAACAGATTTCCTTTAGATTTTCCTTAAAAATAAGTACTTCTTAGTGTTTTCGAAGTAGAAACAGCTAGTCAGTTAACCGGTAAATTAATAAAGAAAATGTATCAATAGGTTTAACAACCCATCAGAAACCCAGAAATTTATATGATATTCAATTCCAAATTATACGAGCAGGATTTGGTGATTGCAGCAGAGTATTTCCATGTTATTTCGTGAATCACAAATGCCATGAAAAGAAGAAGTTATCTGCATCACTTAAAGACTAATATCGAAGCATATGTTCCTTAAACCACGCCTTACACATGAAGTTTAGTGTAGTGCATAGGTTTGGTACATGCTCCTAAACTTTAAAGTGTTTTCTGATGCTAATGGTCTGTTGAGGACTGATATTTAGTTTAAATATGCACTAAAAAGTGTTAGAATTCATCTGGAGTACTAACGTGATTTCGACATACTCATGCGAGTTCGACATATATTTTTACACACTTTATATTGACAACGTAGTCAGTCCAGCGTTCATCAAACAGTGTAAATCTAAAACAGGTTAAAACAAAGATATAAACGAATCATATTCCAAGTAGAGGGATTTTAATTCAGAATCATACAGATATACAGTTCGATTCCCGCGCCAGCAAATAAGCATGTGCTGCAGTGAAACGTTAAATGTGCACAGCACAGAAAACAAACGAGTTTATTCAAAACTTTAGTTCTGAATGAAATATGAGATCAAATATGAAGAAACTACCTATCCTACTATAGGGTCGTGAAACATAATATTTAAAATGTCATCAATACGGGGTATAACTGAGTGAGAAACCAGACGTTTTCTGTCTTGTTGCTCTGTGGACACAGCACTATGCTGATAAACCCTGAGGCCACTACTTCGAAACCCCTATGACCCAAGTTTTCATTTCGCCAACGATCATCATCAAGTAACAAAACAGCTGTCTCCAAACCATAAATGTTTCAGAAAGTTTGATTAGTAACTTAAAATATGTCCAGTCAAAAGCTTTTACAGTCATTCTTATTTATATTTTAAAATTCTTTCTTTAGGTGAGGTGTAAACACCAAGTTAGTGGGATCCGAATCTTTCATAGAGCTCATTGAGTAAATTGCGCGATAAATCAGGATTTACCTAGGTAGCTTAGAAAAGTAGCATTCATGCCTCACCATAGAATCCTCCGGAATGAGTTACTGGCTGAAGCCGAGATTCTAGAAGAGAAATAAAAAAGTTCAAACTGTTATCACGGTATTCCATTAAAAAATTGAAGCATCCATAGAATTTGTAGCCCTCCTTGTTGGGACCTAACAGGTCATAAGAAGCAACAACTTTAGACCCTATCCTGAGAATTTATCAGTATATTCTTCCTCCCGAAAAGTGCTAGTTTCTACAATTTACTGTCATCATGTTTGGCGAAACAGTTAACATAGCCGGCAACTCACATCACCAAGTGTTTTATGAATAAATTTTAGAATTCTAGTAAAAGCTCACAGGAACGTGTACCTTATATTTCCCGGAAAAGATGATGCATGTAAGAGATTTTCGGTTTCACTATATTTATGCCTTCTGTAGTCTTAGGTAGTTCATTGTCCTAAAGCGTTGTTTATATTGAAGACTTGAGAACAAAAAAGTAGAGTGAACGAGTTACCACAACAATGAAACATAAGTCATTCATCACTGTGTCAGTCAGAAAGCCATAGCTCTAGTAAAAGGTTAAATATTCTACCTTAATAAGATATGTACAGAAAAGCTCGATTTTCGCTAAGCATGAAATTATTGGCATTCACACGACATGAAAATGGGATAAAGGTTACACAGGTCGATTTGGCTAAATAGAGGAGAAAAACTGGATTATGAGTTTTTTCTCGAACTAGCACCTAACAAATGTTAAAAAAGATAATGATCCATCGTCAGCTGCAGATATTTGGAATAGTTAACCAACATTGATTGAGTCTAAGAACTAAGTTAATTCCTTACTTTCATATGGTTGTAAACAATGAGTAGTGCTAAACACATTCCAGTAGATAATACTGTATCACTACTGTTTGCTGTTAGGAATGAGCCAATCTAACATGAAATTTCGCTCTATCACGGTGTTCTTCCTCTATATCAGTATTAAGTCACTGTTCACTTAGGTGACTTGTTAGTAAATGACACTTTCCGTTAGCCTTCCTCATGTAATGACATCAGTTGGGTCACTTGCAACTCATTCCCTTTTTTAGGCTCGTTTGTGTAAACCAGTTGCTCACGTACTTAAAGTATTTATATCCACATATAACAGATAAGATTTGTAGCTCAGCGTACATTGTAGACTAACTGCTATCAGCAACAAATCTTGAGACAAGTCATTTACATTGATTTTAAAAACTTCACATTGTTTTCTTTGGTGCTTATCGTCTTAATAAGCTTAAAACAACTTTTATTATTAATTATTATTTATTAATTAGCATATAATGGTGCTTAAAAATAAACAATGGAAATTATACACCAGTGGTCGAAATCCCAGCTATAGGTACTTTTTCACTGCGTTAGAGAATATGTACAACATCACGCAGTGGGATAGTGAGAACTCAAAGACTTTCATTTGAAATGTGCACGTAAGACTCCTGGCTTTATGTATGCATAATACTGAAAGTTTAGTCTGTTGTCAATCATCATTTTGGATATGAACTGATTTTTATCCATTTACCGGCTTTCAACAAATCTATACCAGAAATAAGATAACTACATGTGGCGATACGAATTTTTCACCATCATCAGCTGAACTTTAGAAACTCATTGAATACTTTCAACGCAATGGAGTACTTAAGAGAAGTGTGGGGTTTATGCGTTTAACGATTTTCATAACACTAATCAAAACTGCTTGATCAGATTATTGTTCTGATTATTCATTCTGTTATTATTATTAGTATTATTATTATTTGTCGCATGGGTTCCTAGTGGAACATAAGGCTTCAGTGGCACGTTTACATTCTACTGTCTTCTCTGTAGTCTTTTCAACCTCGCTCCACGACTACCCACAAGCTTTCATTTCTTCCTCACATGATCTCCTCCATGTCACCCTCTCCTCGGGTGCCCAACTCCTCGTTTTCCCTTTGGATTTCACTCGAGGTGCCTGGTGCGTTATGTCCTCGAATGGTTTCTCAATGTATGCCCAATCCATCTGCACTTTCTTCGCTTTCATCGAGAGCAGGCACACTGGCCAATTGTCTTCCCTAAGGCTTCCACCGGCCGGCGTCATTTTGCCTCTCTGATTCCAGCGAGGAATAAGTTGATTTTTTTATATTTTATATTTATTTTGTGTTCTGAAATTTCTTTAGCGGTTGGATTGGTTTTACGGAGTAGGGTTGCCAGCCTTATGTCGAACCTTCTCTTTTTATCTGGACTTAGGACAGGCTAGTAACTAGGGAAAATAGTTAACTTGGCGAGGTTGATTATTTATTCTATTGAAATTAAATCAGTAAAACTGAAAAATATGCTTACTGAACTCCCACACACCATAAGCAAAATCAAATAGGGAACAGTTTCGAAAGAATAATCAGTCAGAGAGCAAGAAATTGTATCTCAGAGACTACTGCATAAAATAAGAAGTAAGTCGGCTTCCAATTAATGCGCTATCATGCAATCCTGTAAATCTTTTGTTGTCTCTTTGTTTCCTCTCTCATCTGGTACCTCTGTATCCACCTTGCGCTTGGAGTTGCAGAATGAGAAGACTGAATATATCACCTTTCGAACGCCACAACAGTGCTGCATAAAATTGGTACGATTAAGCTGTAATTTCTGGGAAACCTCTGGTAGAGTAAAACTGTCGTACGTGAGTCAATGATGACCATCAACTCACTCAATAGAATAGTTCTAATCAGTTGCTACTTACCACAACTTTCTGCTGAAATTATATTCAACTATGTAACTAGTATTGGAATCCAGGACGAACATTTGGTCCTATTTAGAACTCTTTGGTCCGACGTACCTGAACCACTGTGACTGGTGTCCCCCCACTCGAGTCTCAGTGGAAGCAACATTACTAACTAGAGTGGAGACACATCTGACTGACGAGTCCCAAACAGGGCATAAAGGGTGTCCTGGATTTCATTGCAAGTCACCAAGATGAATACAGCATTATGAATTTCCGGCATTATCAAGGCATCCGCATAGGAGCACGTCTTCCAATTCCACCCAGTATACCAACAGGAAATTACGAGCATCAGAAAACAGCCTACTGAAATATTCGCTAAATAGAATCCAGTGAACGCTGTGTTACTTAAGATTACTAAAACACTACCATTTCACTTTTGCATGTCATCCTGCATACCTATTTAAACTCATGTGGAATCTTAGAGAAAGCCAGAAGTTCAGCAAAGATAACTTTTCGGCCACTTCATTCTCCATAACTGTAGAATTGTAATTTATGTATTTTTGTTGAACTGTTTCTGAATGATTTACTTGGTTTTGGCTAGCAAAGGAATCCAGCATGCTTATTTCGTCCTATTAAAGACTCGTCTGGATGTACCTGCACCCGAGTGACTATGTAGTCCCTACTGAGACTCAAACATCGTACCCATGGCTTCAGACGCCAAAGCGTTATCCACTAGGCCACTGATGCAGGACAGCCAACTCTTGTTAAACTGGTATTAGTTACAACTATTTGTTGATATTATAGTAAAGATAGATAGTGGCTAGCAGTAGAATCCAGAATGCGCATTTCCTTCTTTTGTAATTGCTTGTATTGCTTGTAATCCTCCGTTCTTAAAGTTAATCGAATTGCTCGACCAATCTTGGTATATGAGCTCCTACGCAGATGGTATGATATTACCTGACTACTTTTTATGGTAACTTATTTGTTGTTTTTGGATAGTTACATGAAATATTTAATTAGGCCTGGTAACAAAGGTCTAGTTGAATGAAGATTCGAACTCACGATTGTGATGCGACATAAAAATTCATCACAAAGGGCATAGAAACCAACATCATTAACTGGGTAGAATTTAAAGTCTAAGGGTAGGTAGCATGGTAACAAAATGAAGACAATAATCAGTTGTTAAAATATATCATAAAATACAGAATTGTGAATAATGAGACAGACATAAAGGTCGATCAGATGTTAGCGTTTTACCAAATCTAAGGTAGCAACAAAGGTTGAGTAAGTTTCTTTTGCTCACACACACACGGATCACCAGTATGTCCTCATTTCCCATTTGAAGACAAATATGCATACCCGCATTTTCAAGCACATCTAACTCATGTGAGTGGTGTTCCACTCAATCCATAAATAACACTTTGGTCTAATCACGCCTAACCATTGATTACCATATGTCCTACGAGTCTCAGATCACTGTGTCAACTGGGTGTGGTTGAAACTGGAAATAGTAAGTTATTGGTTGTGTAAAAGGTTGCAATTCACGGAGAGTTTAGTTCCAAAACTCCATAGCCAATAAATTCCTAAATAACCTGTGAAATAGATGGTCAATAAATGAGGAGAATACAGATCTCTTACATTAAGATTCTAGACAAATGTATTATCCAGACATTAGAAAATTGTTCAGGGAAGAATTTATTACTCTCATCCCCATGAAATTCGACTGACAATTACTGTTCATTTCTAATTAGAGAATATTGCCATCTCAGATGTACTCGTGTTCAAACTACCTCAAAGTATTGCGCAAATAGGCTAAAAGTACTTTACCAAAGCCTTTTACTTAGTTCAGGGCTATTGACAAGCGTCAGCTATTTCACGGCAAAAATTTAGGACACCAAATATACACTCTATTTCGCAGTTAATGAAGTACATTGTAAATGTCAGGTGCAGTAAGGCCATTCAATATGCTTTACAGTATATATTTCGTGGGTATGTGTGTTGTCAACAAAGTCAACTTTGCGTGTTGCGCTTTTACATGACTATGTAGATCATGTCGTTTGATCTCTTCAGCCCTGAGAATTAATAACCTTTTCTGATGTGTTCAATATCATTATGGAGCTGGTGAAAATATAATTTACAATCACTGTTGATCAAGATGAAGCTGATTGCTGCGTGACATTCTTTGAGTCTTGAATTCTGTCCTTATACATTTTGTGATCAAGCTGCATGACATCATCATCATTCACTTCATAAAGAAATGAAGTATTTTCAAGTTGTATGAATATGACCTGACCTTAAGAGTGAGTGAGAGTGACGTTTTCTTTTTCATCAAAGTTTCACCAATATGACCGTTTTTACCATGTGATCTATGCTACTGACCTTATTCCTCACTTTAATTTTCCTTGGCTGATTCCTAGTTCTTAGCATTCCGTATTCTGTGTCTTATGACTGCCATTTAATACTGAGACCAGACTTCCGAGGATTCTCTTGCAGTTTTTGAGCTTTCTTTTTGTATTACCACGTTCCCTCGATAGAAGCTGTGCTCATCTACATAAAGTAGTGTCAGTGATGATAGATCACTTTGTTCACTTTGATGATGTGTCTAAATTCTTTAGGGTGACTTGTAGAAACTGCTTAAATTGTAGAAGAGAAAACAGAGAAGCTTCTTGGAGAAGTTTACGGCGGATAATGCTAAGCGTTTTTGACTTGTATGATTGAGACTTTGATGTATGTAAGTTAGGTAGATGATCTTATGGTAACAGTTAAATTTACCTCAAATCGACTTTCATCATTTCGACAGAAGAATTTAAGCACTTTGAAAGATAATTATTTTATCGTCTACCATTTCTGACAAACAAATGTTGAGAAATAAGTCATACTATTTGATCAATACGTGACATATAATAAAAGTACCGTAATGAAGACCATTAGATATATAAGCGAAAATAGCACAAATAACAAGCCTCCCAGAAGTGAACCAAAATAATCAGCAAATATTTATGCCGTAACCAAGGATAATGACTGTATAACTGTAATGGAGGAATAAGCCTGAATAAAACCGTTATCAGACAACTTTCTAGAATCGAACTGTGAAGTGGAATGGCGTTGCTGTAATATGTAAAATTATCAGGTAGACAAAACAGTTATTGAGGGATCGTACCACATGTTAAAACAATGAAATCGGAGGTCATTTACACTACTAGCAGATGTGTTAGGGTCAAAGGTCAAATCGTTTCTATCATGTGACTTAATTTTGGCTTCCTTTGTAAATGGTTTTTCTCTCTCATTTAGGATGCATCATGTCTTTCAAGTCTAACACAATCGTGATATTCACCAGCACATACTTGAACAGCTTTGAATATATTTGTCTGCGGATAGAGAAGAGTTATCGTTGCACAGCGAATAGATAGTATATAGTTTGTAACCTTTATAAACTTAAACTTGTATGATATTCAAAATTCAATGCTGATGTCACTACCCATTGTGTAAGCGAAATAATATTCAAATTTATAATTTTTAACAGGAAAAAATCATTTTCATTATATTTCAGTGGAAGCTGAACTCAGTGAAATGAGAAGATGCTAGATGTACAACAAGGGTACACACAAATCAAGTAAGAACACTTCGATGAGTATTCAGTAGATTACAAACTGACAGAACTATACTAACGAAAATTAAAAAAGCTGATATTTCTGCGATCTGCTGAGAATGTTATACATTTAAATATTTTTAAACCAAAACATCAAAATCAGATGCGAATTGCTGATAAAATAACCTTTAATGATATTTCTTTGTGGGTTGAAAAAAGTTTTTGTACATTGTTGATGGATACAGGCAAATGGAAAGTAGATATCCTTAGTACAGAACTGTTGTTCCATATACTTTTTAAGGTAGCATGGGTGTTAGCTGGATCTCAGTTTCATTAATTTCTTTCAACATAAATCATCTAGCTGCTGTGTACTCATTTTTACTTAAACAATGAAAACTGATTTCGAAAAATATCACTCTTCAAATTATCGCTACGATGAAAGAGTTTAATACTACCCTACAGTGTTTTGAAAATGAAAACTAGATTTTCCTGAACGTTCAACTGTGAGATAACAAAAAATTTGTGTTCTTCTTATTTATTGACCGTCTATTTCACAGGTTATTTAGGAATTTATTGGCTATGGAGTTTTGGAACTAAACTCTCCGTGAATTGCAACCTTTTACACAACCAATAACTTACTATTTCCAGTTTCAACCACACCCAGTTGACACAGTGATCTGAGACTCGTAGGACATATGGTAATCAATGGTTAGGCGTGATTAGACCAAAGTGTTATTTATGGATTGAGTGGAACACCACTCACATGAGTTAGATGTGCTTGAAAATGCGGGTATGCATATTTGTCTTCAAATGGGAAATGAGGATAAACGGTTGATTCCATATGAGTCTACATCGGTATGCAGAATAACACGAGAAACTGAAGTGGTTTCGTTAGTAGTGATCTGAAGCAATACAGTACTCAATTATTTGGACTGAATGAGTATTTCAGTAGAATGGTATGATATGTAGCAACTGGCTTGTTGTCTTATTAGGTGAGTTGGTGGACGTCACTGGCTGCCTGGGTAACAACTTTGAACCACCGAGTGTCTTATAAATAGTTTAATATTTATTGGTGACTGAAGGTGGAAACAGATGGGTATAAGGTCTAGTACAACAGTTTTTTCAAGGAAACAAATTCATTTATTATTGCTTTGGAGAATTTTTTACGCAGGTCGTAACTTTTCTTTATGAGATTCTTCTTGACATACAGAAACCGTAGGCATTTCACTAATGCACCACAAAACGTGTCGAAGTTGCATGACGTGTTACTGGAGTTTCGAATTAACACAAAGTAATTCAGTAGAATAAATTTCCGTTTAGATAGTCCATCTTCTTTAGATATATAATCTTATTTGTAGTAATACGAAGCAAGTAAGTCAATTGGCCATTAAGTCAGCAGTTGGTCATCGAAATCGAATATTCTAGGATTAAATGAAGAATCCTTTCTAGATCTAGAAGGAGACTGCGTAGTATGACACACAAGCTAAGTATGTAGTTGATCACCGTGAGGTTAAAAAAACATAATAATATGAACTATAGTCAATATTAGGGGTTAAAGTAAAATTGTTTGGAATTAAATTTTTTTTAAATTACGCAGTACTGAGTCCGAAAAAGAACATAATTCATTGTCTGCCTAAGAACAACAAGAATTTGCTCAGATGACTAAATAAGGCAAGAGATGGAATGCTATCAGAATGTAATTTTTCCGAACAGCTACCGTCCAGGATTCTTTGCAAAAAATATGAAGCTAAAACAGGAACAAGAACAAGTTTACACTGTCCTCAAGAAGATCATATTCATTAAAAATTGAATTCATGAAGGACAACTCGGTAAAATCACCAAAGAATTGCTATTTTGAGGCAGTGAAGAAAATATTTCATGCTGCCTACCCATGACTGGCCTTCTATTGCCGACGATTGATTCAAGGAGGCTTGAAGAACAGACTGACGCATAGGGTGACTTCAGTGTTTGTCTGTCAGTTTACCTTCTGTTATGGAACTGGTTATGTGAGTCAAACGAAATGCACTGTTTACAAACGCTATTGTGAACACTCTTTTGCTTAGCCGTTCAAAGAAAAACCCAGGTCAAGCGATAGTTCAATCTTGGACCATTTAGTCAACTCTGGTCATGTCGCTTTACTAGTTCTCTTTCAAAATTTTATACACAGTCAAATTGAATGATTCAAAAAGGGTGTAAATTCGTCATCTATGTATAGAAGATGCATTGCGAACCCGACAATTACAGCGCAGCGTTTGAGTGAAGTAGGGTCACATTCATTCTCTTATTATGGCATGGTTATGATCTTTCTTTGAATTTTTCCACTGCTTCCGTATTCACCTTAGTCTTATTGACCAACCACTGTCATCGTTATTATTGTATTTTGCTTTTCTACATCTGAATATGTTAGTTTCAATTTTCCGGTAAAATTCTCATAATACTTTGCTTATTGATTAGAATTATTCCTTTTTTTATCTATTAGTCATCATCAGGAACAGCTACATATTTTAATTGTACAATCTCTTCCTAACTCTAGGAACTATTCAGTGTTTTCTCTTAGAACATTCTATTTTGACCACCGAATGTTGACCTATCACTGAATAGATTTACTTGCTTGCTATAAAAGTAAGTTTCAGTATTATTCCTGTGTTTAGAAAATCAGAACATGGTTTATATTAACAGTTTGCAGCCTATGCCACAGCTTCTGTAGCAGAAATTGTTGCTTATATTAAAACCTAACTGAAATCAGACTCGGCGTTTGGAAAAATTATGAGGTGGATATGTTTACTGCTTGTTCCTCATTACTATAAATACAACTATACAGTTATTGAGTTTGAAATACTGTTTGCTGAATTACTTCATGATAATTTGAGTTTGTCAATGGGCTTCTTTCGTGGTCTGTCTGGAGTTTGTTTAGCTCGGAATAAATCAGTATACTATATCTCAGGATAAACACAACTTTTGCAAAAGAGTTGATATCACCTAAGCAAGCTATCTAGTAGGATTTTGCGATTCTTCATCTCTTTGTTTTTTCAGGCTGTATATTTCGAAAGAGCTAATAAATCATATGAGCGTTAGCGGAAATTAAATACCGTACATGATTATGTTTCATTACATCGACCTCCAAATTTAGACTAGCGGGATGATCATACATTCAGGAAAATGTGAAGTCGCTTTAATTGTCTAGAGTAAATTTTTTCTCGGCGATGTGATTATGAAGTAGGACTATGACGCATTTTCTTCGATACGTTATGCTGACTGTATTTCAAATGTGATTCAGCTGATAAGCGTATTCATGAAGCAGATAAATGTTTATATATATATGTATTCGAAAAGTTAACACATTCATAAATCATATGCTAATTACATACATGTGTTACGATTAGGTTAAATCATTTCAGGTTGTGCAGTTAAGTAATCTTGCCTACACACCTAAAATCAAATTTATAACAAGGCCAATGAACTCTGTAATATGTAAAGTGAACTAAGGGAATGTGTAAGAATGCTTGTAAAAATTTTTGAGCTGAGAAAGTTACATAGAATACTATTAGATGAAGGCTTGCAAATATCTACTACGTCACATTTCTCATCAAAAAGGTAAAGAAGTGATTATCCCAACATCATAAAAGGCGTACGAAAAGAGAAGGAAATATAAAATGATAAAAAATCTTGTTCTGAGCATTAAAGTACGAACATAAATATCTTAGTGTCAATCGAAGATACCGTCATTTAAGTTTCTAACATCACGCATAAATTATGTGCTTACACACAATTTTCATCATCTTTTTTATCATTCAAAGAAACTGTTTTGAAATAATCTTCCGACCTGAATAAAATTTGCAACTTCATAATAAATAACCATTAAAAGTAAAGCGGAAGCTGTCAAGAAGTAAATGTCTCGCCAACATTTTGATTTGATGAAGAGAAAAGCACTATAAGAAATACACTGTAATCCTATGAGTGTTGTAAGTAAAAAAGTGTACAAGAGTAGTGTCCAGTAACGATTATGCAGTGGCAGTACAGTATACACAACAGATTTATTCCGATATATTTGTAGTAAACCAATGCCATTTAGGTTGGGGAAACCTGAACGATACGTACACGATGGTACACCAATGGATATCAGCTCACCGTATGCTTTCAGCGTTTCTGTAAATGTCACTTCACTTCTAGATTTCAAATAGTGAATACTGTCGGTCAACTTAAAGTGCATCGGTTGTGTAATCGGTTTGAAGAAGTCATCAGCTTGAAGCGATGAAATATTTGGATGCGAATTTTCCGAATCTTTGGTGTTTTTCCAATGAATTACTTGACTCTGGTCATTAGAAGAAAGAAGTGAACTATTGTAAGCCATAATAAAAGTGTTAGTGACTTTCGAAAATGGATTTCACTACAGACTATTTGTATCCAATAATAATTGAATATTCAAAAGATATTTTGTCCTACTTTGTCGTTGTTTATAATTTCGCTTACTTGACTCTTTCTAAGGCGGAGGACTGAAAGTTGCCATCCTTTAAGTGGTATGCTACAATTTTTAAAACATGACTAAATGAATCTACAAGTCATTTTCAAATCCATTCAGCTCACATTGTGAAAACAACATCCTTCACCGCGATTTCCTTAAGTTCACGGGTCACGCCTTACCAAAAGAACTTTCTTTTATAGGTCTATATCTGCATCACTGTTGGTCAGAGGATTGCGTTGCAGACTCCTATAGGTTCCTGAGGGATATCTTAAATGGTATTGCTCACCAGGGTACGTTTCTTCAAAACAGTGATAATATTTAACGATCCTGACATACTGTCACCCTCCCAATGGATTATCGTTCTAAGTAGCATCAAAATTCTCTAAATCCAGGCGTTATGAATTAGAAAAATAAATTATTTTACAATACACGGAATCGAGATGTCTATATGCATGCACTGATAATGTATTATGGAACTATAACTTCGTGTTTACTCATATAACCAACTATTTGTTGCTAATCTATGGTGTTTATTATATCGAATAGCTGTATTGATTTATACATAGTTCTGGAAGCGGCATATTGTGAGCTACAGCTATTGATGATGAAGTTTCAACAGTTTGCCACTCATTATCTTCAGTGCAATTTCTTTGAACTGAGTAAGACGCAATGTAGCAGTATTTTATTTTATTAGATGGCTTTCATTTCTTGCCTGGTATTTTAATTATTTTCATTGATTTTTGTAATTAAAGTTTAGAGTGTTTAAGTCCATTTGTCTGTGAAACAGAAACGAATACGCATTGCATATAATGCCTCTTATGAAGCGATCTTATCTTCTAAAGATTGGACACAAACTACACTTAAGTAATTAGAAAAAATAATGAAGGCTGTTTTATGTGGTTTTTTAATCTGCTCAAATGACACAAACGAAAGATACTGTTTTTCGACTAATTTAGAACATTTTAATTCTTTTATCAAAAGTACTACCAATTGTTGATGAAACCTCGCTTCTAGACAGTGGGGCCCTTTTTTTATAAAAATACTTGAGAAGATACATAGTTTCTTATCTGGCTTCATGATTCAACCATGATGGAAGTATTTTGACCAATGTTCTGCTCACAGAGTTTCGAATTGCCGTTGTCAGTTAAAATTATTTCATCCGTCTGCCTCTCATTGGCTAATTAAAGGTCATCTGCGTATTTCCACGTGGGTTGGCATCAGCAAGTTTAAGCCTATTGGTCTCTCGTCTGTTACTGTTAGCGAAGGTTACCAGAAACAAGATACAAAGTGAGCAGACTACACATCTTTCGGTATGAAGCAACACTTTGAAAAGTATGTGCGTCAACTGGAAAACTTCTCGAACCTTTGTTTATATCAAAGTCATTGTCAGCGCATAATTCGCTGAATAAAATCACAAAAATATATTTTTGAGAAATTATTCTTCTACTGGCCATAGCATGAAATATCCTTGTAACATGGAGCTGACAAACATTCATTGCAATATACAGGAGAAGATAATAATTAACCAAGCAGCGACTTGACTAAACTGGGCTACCGAAAATTTTCCAACGAATTTATTTCGGCAAATTCGTGCCTTTCATTTTATTTTAATCTTTTAAATGTGCCTTTTAAACGCGTCAAGTACTCTTGCACACGTTTAAAATGGTTGAAAACTGCCGTTTTCCAAGCTAACAAGGGAACAAATAATAAACTATACGCCGGTAACAAATGAGCTTATAAATGCATAGAGATGAAGCATATTTCTTTTCGAACAACGTAATCAGAAGACGGACATTATGTGAAACATGTGATGTATTAGCGTTATATATTTCGAACAATGTGATCACACATGAACTTGTCGAATAATTTATATAAAACTAAGTAAGGATTAATTA
This sequence comes from Heterobilharzia americana, assembly GCA_944470555.2. NCBI lineage: Eukaryota > Metazoa > Platyhelminthes > Trematoda > Strigeidida > Schistosomatidae > Heterobilharzia > Heterobilharzia americana. The sequence continues at coordinate 78,697,383 of OX104134.1, read as the reverse complement.
AGCAAATGGAATTATAATTAAGATATATAACAGGGGCAGAACAAAAGCAAGAGAGGAGAAAAATAATGAAAGGTCAAATCACCACCACCAATATTATAAAGAGTTGAACTGAATACCACCAGGGTAGGTTTAGTGTAAGTACAGGTTGTTCCTGAATACATATAAGGGGTTTGAATTTATGGATAGCAAGTTATCCGATAAATCTGAGTATTAGTCCTTGACCATATCTATACAGTACAGTATTGTCTGTCTCCATACCAATCTTATGACGACTTTCTAATATGTATTTTACCATTGGTGAGGAAGGAAGTTTATCACCTGCACCTGTTAAACTGTTAGAGGTCGTTTTTTTCTGGAGCACATGTTCAACCACCCTTAACTGCATGTCACCATTGCTCCTTCCTATGTATGTGTTCACACTTACATGTAAATTGATATACACAATAGGATGTGATACACTCATTCAAATGCTGTTTGGGTTTGTAGTTATTGTCTATGTAAATCCCTTTCCGGTCAATCCTGACAAATTCAGGACTAATTTACCTTCGGTTCAGCTGTCTGTTCAACAGAAGGAGGCACTTTCGCCTGGATTTTATTTTTTATCCCTCTAGCACAAATGTCTAATCTAGTGACCGATCTCCAGTTTGAAAATCTTTATAATCAGCTAAGCTCACTTGTTCCAAATTCCCCAGATAATTAAAGTTGACTCAAACCTAAGTTAGTGGATATTGCTCACCGACTCCACAATTCTTGTCTGAGACACGGAAGTATCTTAACACCTCAGCATTTCAAAGCATTAAAAACACTGCGAAATGATCCTGAAATTCTCATGCTTAAGCCTGATAAAGGATCAGGAATTGTTATTATGAATAAGTCGGATTATAAATGTAAAATGTTATCCGTCCTCAGAGGTAAAAACAAATTTATGGCAGACATTCACGCTCAGGGAATACGTAAATTGGAAGGAAGAGTAAATTCTATCCTACTGAAACTCCTCAACATAAATGCTATTAACAAAAAGGATTTTAGCTACCTGAAACCCATGTGATCTGATGACTCATATCTATGCGGACTTCCTAAAACACATAAAGCCAATAATTTAATAATCCGTCTAATATTGTCTAGGTGTCGGTCATCCACATATAAACTACCAAAGTATCTGGCTAAACTCTTGGATCCTATTAGAAGCTAGGCTTATAAGTTTTCCTTGAGAGATATATTTGAACTTGTTGACCAATTAAGTGATATGGATATCAGGAATGGGACTATGTATTCTTTTGATGTGAATTTTTTATTTACTAATGTACAACTGACCAGGAAAATTGATATTCTTCGTGACTATATTTCTTCCAGAAATCTTTGACTCCCCATCCTCGTTACAACCCTCAACGACTTATTATTACTATGTACTGATAAACTCCAGTTCCGGTTAGAGGGCAAATATTTCCAACAGATTGATCGTGTAGTCCTTTCGGTCCCCTGCTGACTGATGTGTATATATCATATGTCAAAGTGTTAGCCAATGAACTGATTAGAAAAGCTTGGTTTTAGAAGAGATATGTGGATGACATTCTTATTTGAGGAAAACGTGAGGAGGTAGTGTGCTTATTAGATAAAGTGTATACTTTACAAAGCCACATTAGCCTGACTTAAGAAGTGGATGACAAACTACCATTTTAAAACATAGCGATTGGTTGAAGAGGGTATGGTCTAATCAGGTTCTTTCAGAGGAGCTGTCTTGGACAGGACAATACCTTAGCTGCCACAGTTACTCGCCAGTACAATATAAGCGTGGCTTAGTCATGTGTTTATTTGATAGAGTTCATTGTATTTGCACAGATGACATAAAAGACATGGAAGCGAAATCCCTGACGGATACATTGGTGCAAAATAAATATCCATTAAAATCTGTCAACAGATGCAAAATCGGGATAACACTGACACCGACTAATTACTCTTCTATCCCTAGGGAAAATGTGTATATCACATTGCCATACAGGTGTAAATCGAATAGCCTAATCTTGAAGAAAAGGCTCAAATTAGCTGTAATTATTCACACTGTTCAAACGCAGTGATTATTTCCCTTAAAGATATTGTACAAAAAATGAATTTGCTGAACTATTACATGCTGAGAATTCCATAATGTACTACAAGTCTTGTTTGCAATAAAGCTATCATTATCATCATTACTATTATTATTGAAGTACTCGAAATTTTCACCTTACTTGGAGTCATTCAATAGTCACAGCATCCATTGATATAATTATAAAAGATGATTTGACAAATATAATAACTTACTCTGTGAAGATGACCATGGATACTCATAGAAGCATTGGACTGAAGTAAATTCATAGGAAACCAAGTATGATATTTAGAGACAACTGGAAAATGACTGATAAACACAGTGATTTCACTAGAAGACTTTTCATTTTGAAAATCTGCTTTTGCTTCGGACTGCATGTTATCCTGAGGCAAAATTAGTAGGAAATATCTATGCTTACTGAGTAAAAACTGACAAATTTAAACTTATTCTTCTTTAATTTGACCGGTAATTTAGTGTAGAAACGATTCAGCTTTGCTTCTGTTACAGATACACCTTCACCACCGACATCGTTGTCTCCAGGCACGAGAATAACCTAAAGGATAATCTATTCAAGGAACATCTGCCTACAAATAAATCCGTTTCAGAAAGAAATATTTCATAGAAGCGTGATACGACAAGCATAAATTCTGAATCCGATGCTGTCTCCCCTGTGTCGAGGAGATCTCCAAGAAATACAACACCGTTTGGATTAGCATACTGAACAGCTTTTACAAAATGGAAGCGTAGATAACTAGAATACCGCAAGTAGTTGTCGACTTACTCATCACTATCAGCTTGTAATATGTCACTGAAAAAGTACAAACTTGAATGGTACCCTTCAACATGGGGATCAGCAAGAAGTAAAAGTCTCACTTCATCTTCTTTTGGTCTGAAATCACTGCATAAACAAAACGATATGTTACTTCATTTCGGGCAATGTCCATGCTTTCAGTGAGACATACGGATGAAGAATTTCACCGTAAATGAAACAAATAATTAGAATGCAGAACTGTAAAAAGGTACATTCTATACATTGTAAGCGTCTAATCGCCATGATATAGTAACAAGAAGTATGAATTTCCATTTCTCGTTCGTCATTTAGACACTGAGAAAATATAAAAATATATAAAAGAATTCTGCAAAATAATTGGTTCCAATAAGTGACATATTTGCATAGGTGGGTATAACTAGCCAATAGGAGCTGTGAAAGCCGTAGTGGTTGTTGTGGTAGTCAGGTATTCGTATTCGGTTGAACTTAATAGATATCACTTGTTTAAACACTGTACAGTCAGCTATTTTTAAAATTTATTTTAGTTGGTTAGTATAAAAATGCCTGAAAATTTGAGCAAATGTTACTTTGTTTATCAAATGCTCATTCAGTCTAGGTGAGAACATAATCTAATTCTGTTGCTTGGACAATGAACTGTGGTTTACTGTTTTAATTTAGTAAAGCAGTCCGGAATACAGCAGTCCATTTTTTAATCAGTGTGACAGTTGAAGTATGGTGTATTTTATGGAAAAGAAACAAAACATCTGCTTATAATTACTAGTACTTTGAAAGAATAAAAGAGGCAAAGAATAAAAGTACCAATGAGATCCTACAGTTTGTTTGGATGATAGTTACTGAGAATTTATGATCAGCATTTAAAGCATACCAGGCTTAATTTACAATTTACTGTACCATTAAAAGCTTTTCTGACAGCCTGTGTCAGACAGGTATAACTGCACTAGATTTCAGTTTATTTAATATTGATTCAGTCGCTTACTAATTTCAAGAGGCATGATTAACTATTGAAAATGCTCACCAAAAAATAAGATTCTCATACAAAATAAAATTATTTTCCTAATAAACGGGATACCTTGATGTGTTTTATTAGTTTAGTCTTGATTAGTGATATGAATAACTGAATTACATTTTACCTCACAATTTTCTCAAATATGTTTCTCGCAACAATACGGTAACTTTAATTATGATTCGGATGACGATTTCGACTTCTAATCCCCAGACCACATAAGAGTGCATCATCACAATATTCAATATATGTGACCGAATTATTTACATGCAGAAGTATGTCCCCAGCTTTAAATTGTTAACAACTAGCCCCTTCGTCTGGGAAATTGTGTATCTGCATCTTTTGTTTGCACCCCAGTCACAGGGATTAACAGACGCAGCTGAACTGGTTATCTTACTTTTTGAAAGCTGGGAGGTGAACGGTTTTTATCCACAGTTTCATTTGTTGATAATAAAGTGATTCAACCATTACGTAATTTTCCCGCTAAAGTTTTCACCCTTAACTGGCTTATCAATTATACCCTTGTAACGCTACCAGTTAGAGGGATTGTTTTTTTGAGTGTATTAGCCACCTGTAACAAATACTACTATTCAATCAGGTGGTGATCAGCCTCAGAGTCAGATGCTTAGTTTCTTTCAGTGTACGAACAGATCATAAGCCAACTATGCGTGATCAGAGTATGGTACACATCAATGTATGAAACTTTCTGACTGAAAGTCCAAACCACTTACGGAATAGTTGACTATGCAATGTAGTTCGCCAAGTTATCAAGAGTCACAGCTCAGTGCTAGCCTATTTCATAAAACTTTTCATGCAATCATGAAGTCACTCGTCATATTAAGCAAATCTCATTTTGTCTAAATACTTTGGTTTCCACATAAAGTTTCATTGCTGTTTGGCACCTAATTGTGTTATCCTCACCAAGGACAATGTATTCTACAAACACCTAACTTGGCTGCATTCAACAGAGTTTAGTTCGACAACTAAAGCTCACTGTTTTTTGATCAAGAAAAACATCTTTATTGAAGTTGTTGCGACTAATGTAACCATTCTATTTTTTTCTATGAACGACTGAAGAATGTTAGATTTATATCTTCGAGATTTGCAAACGAGTAACTAGGAATTATCCTAAAAACTACTGAAATAGTTGGTTAGGTTTCCTTTATTATATGAGAAAACTTTTCTAGCCCAAATGAAGAACCTCAAGTGTTGCTAGCGTGACCTTTAGAGTTGAGGGACTTCAGAGGCCATCATAGCGACGATTCAAATAACCAAACAGATTTCTTTACTTCGACTAGAGAGGTAGTTTACGGATAAAATGAGCAACTCTAATCGCTATTTTAGTCTTTATTTGAGTCATTTCTGTTAATCGTTTATGTTAATTATTTTCCCTAAACTCAGTACATATTCGCGTAATTGCCGTTTGTAATACAAAGTGAATAAATTCTTCAGAATCTTCATCTTTTTACTACCAGATGTAAACCTTACTTTGATCTATGGCATTAAACAATTGGCATTTGTTGATCTTTGTTGAGAAATTTGACCGTGGTTACCAAAAGAACCAAAATATTCGCATCACATTGTGATCTGCTCAAAATGAGGAAGCGTCATCAGGTTCAGAAAAATGAAAACTGAGTAGTTATTGTCCATTTGATCCGACCAGCGGTGTTTGCTAGCTAGACTGGGTTGATGTGAGGACCAGACTTCTATTTCACTCTTCTGGGAGATTTGAACATTTCGTCTGTCAGAGCTGAATCTACAAGGGTGCATTACGGTTGAGGTCAGTCTAAAATATGCAAAACGGTCATTCAATGTTAAGGTCACCTAGATAAGTTCAGGAAGCACTGCGTATACGTGTGATAGATCTACAACAATTCAATTAAATCAGCAGCATATTTCATAGACATTGAAAAGATTTGTTTCACTGTAATCCATCAGCATACAGGCTGTTCACGCAGACACCGTAGAAATTTTGTCTTAATACTACATTTTGATACTTTATTATTAAATATCAGCCGTAATATTTAAAAAGTTTTGTTTCAACTTTCTTATAATTTCAACTCTGATGGAAATCAGTTTATGTGAATGTTTGGTAATAATCTACAATAGTTTTTCACAGATTGTGTACGTAGGATTGATTTTCGAAGTTCATAGCTTTGAAACACCTTCAGTAAAAATTGTGGATTTGGATCAAAAGGAAAACTTTGAGATTACTTTCAACATGCTTTTATTAGATGTGACTGCTGTACTTTCACTCAAAACCTTACTTCCCGAAGACTCTGAAAAGTTTCCACTAATAACCTTCTTAGATGGGCCAGTAGGTTGATTCTGATGCAAGCCACCACTTCTCAGATATTTTTTATCATACAATGAAGTCATCTGAAGATCTAATGATAAACATTTCGTTTCACTTTAACGTTTCCCAATGGTATATCTCCCAGAATTATATGAAGAACCAAGCTAATACCATAAATAAATGTTTCTGAAGTCTGTAACTTACCATCTTGAACCATTATTCAATGGAATCATGGATTGACTTATTGGTTAATATGTATACATATATATGAAATGAATGAAATGAAGCCTTTCATCAGAGGCAAACAGCCCACAAGTGAAAAGCAATATTAGTAGTAATAATGACATAACATAATCTTAATAAGTACAGGAAAATGGAAATTCGAAATCCAGTATGGACAATAAGGTAGTGAGTTGAGAAAATACAGAATTAATTGTCACAAAACTGAGTCAAAATCAATGGCAATTTATATCTGATGTGACAGAAGCATCTAGAGTTCTGGAAAGGGGGGACAATAAACAGATAGGAGCGTTAAAGAAGGGGCTGTTAAAGGGTTGGCAGGTTACGTAATTACATGAAGGAACTGGAACACTACCAAGCTGGGTGATTAAAGAGATGATGCAACCAAAAAAAGGAAAACTATACACAGACTTATGTAGAAATCACATACAGTTACTAGGGTACACAAAGGTTCACTACAATCTTGTTCTCAATACAAAGGTCACGTTAGAAATGTTTAATGACAAGAGCTTCTGCAAATCATAATAAACATTGCACTTCTTGTTTTTTGCTTATCCTGGAGGACTGAGAAATATCTATCTGATGTGCCTAGCGATTCTTTTCCATTCTTCATTATAAATTTCTTAGAATATCCATTCAATGATAGTGAATTCTTTTTCCAGTCTGTCTTTTGAGTACACTGTTCTTATTCTAGTGAAGAGCGTCTTGACTAAACCACCCTTGTATGTGATAGGACAGAAACTATTTTAGTGAAGGTACTGACTAATCTATGTCTTTCTTGGAGATAGTTTTCTCAACTGTACCGTTACTTTTCCGTCTTATACTCAGATTCAAAAAAATTGAATCTTTCCTCACTTTCATATTCCAATGTAAAATTAATATTTGGATGAACTTGGTTGAAGGTGTCGAACAACTTTGACGCATGAAGCATATTATCACAAGCAATCACAATATCATACTTATACCTGTGGTAATATTTTTTTTCTTTGATCGCAGAGTTCAGATATGTTCCTTTGAAATGAACCAAAAATATATCAGCTAGGATAGGTACTAGTTACGAACCCAGACCCACTCTATCAGTTTGCAGTATAGTTGATCATCAAACTGGAACTAAACACAAAGGAGGCGTACTTGTTTGAGTCCTACTTTCGGTAATAGGAGTTAATCAGACTGTTGACAGATTGTCCACCGTATCATCCACTTATAAGTTCACAAATAATGGAGAAGCATCAAATGATACCATGAATTTATCTATGATATTCTACCTATCTCGCTGCTGAGAGAATTGGAATGTATCCTTCTAGTTGTACCTTGCAAACCTTTTTCCGATGGGTTCCAGTTCGTCCACTAACTAACGAACCAACTAACGATAAGGTGAGTTTATCATGGATAAAATGTGGATTTTTGGAAGCCCTTACATAAGGGTAGCCATGAACCTCTTGGTCTAAGGTCATTACACGTCGTATCATCAATCAAATGTTTCTTCAAAATTTTTCTGACATCGTTTCTCACGTTGTCCTTAATTGAAGTTGTCGTATCGCTTTTGAATATATTAACTGTAAATCTTGACAATTCGCCCAAAATCCTCAGCATTTTATGTAAGCAGTCATTTCTGTTGATTAAAATAAAATCAGATCCCTTATCAGATCTAATTATAATGATTTTATTATTCTTGCGGAGCTTTCTTAGCACCAGTGAAGGCTCCTTAGTCTCGATCTTTGACTATTGATATGGTGATATGCAAAATTGATTGGCAATATCTACCAGCTTAGATTTAAGTCAGCTTCTTCTCTTCTCATCTATGGTCTCCAAATCACTAAGCTAGTGGTTTAAGTTTTCAAGTTGCGTTTCTTTATCAACTCGATTAACAAGTTCCTATGCAATATGAAATTTAAATTCAACAGATAGAACTTCAGTTTCCATTTTATTCAGTGTAATAATGGACAGCTTTTAAGTAAATGTCTTTGTGCTTCCTTTTTTTTCATGGAAATTCGCCAAGGAAACTTAAAGTAGTAAGTATTTTATGAACTAGTTACATACTGCGTAATAATTACTTAATACATTTATGGTGGAATAAATTTTATGTCTTAAAGGAATAGATTCAGTTCACAGTTATAATTTTGTGTCATGGTTGCGAACGTCTGCTGATAATAACTTCGAATTATTTATTATTTTACCCTTTTAAAGGTAAAGTAGTTCATCTGTAGCAAATCATATTTGTTTATTAATCGCGTTTCTATTGTCAACCAATATTTTTTTCGTTCGTTTTATTCTGTAAACAAAAATTGATCATACTTTTCTAACCTTTAAATTTCACACAAAACTCTTGTCACTTTCGGAAATCCAAAACGGAAAATGAAACAGAAATTCCTTACTAACAAATTGATCACCTTAGCCTAATAAATAGATTCATGGAGATCCGGTGTTTTTCGACATTTCAGTTTGTAAACGAAGCTATCTTAAGTTCATAAATTGCAATTAATCGACTTTTCACAATACAGCCTACTGTCGATACCGGGCTATATTTTGAAAAGGCTGTAATTTGGCATAGACTATATCTTAACAGATTTTTCGCTTGTTAAAACTGCTTCCAAAGTAACTAGTTTTATTAGCTTGGATACAACACTTATCAGAAAACCGATGAAGGATCTTGAAGTACTACCTTCAAGAACATTCAAAAGTAATATGATACTTAATTCAGAAGTAACAACTAACAAGGAAACCAAACAACATTTTGGTCTAGTTTGAAAATATAAATGATGTAGTGAAGATTCTACGAACTAAACAGTCCAGTAAATCAATAAATGTGAATTTGCTATGAGGTCAAAGTGATCGCTTTAAATGAAGCAAAACTAGTAACTACTCACTTATATATAGTTAAGCTAGAATTCGGATAAACATATCTTAAAACGTTTGAATAAATTATCAGTGTATCAACAATAGGTAGGCAGAATGATAAAAATAGAATATCTTAGTAAATTTTGCTTGAATAGATTGAAAAAGCTACAGGGATTGAGGTTATTGCCACAAGCTGGGCTCAATTGTGAATACAAACTATCCAAATATTACGTTCATGTAAATGAAGTATTATTCAACTCCCTCTAAACATTAGCCATTCATTGTGTATGTAAAAGTATGAAAGTTTTGTCACTAGAACTTAAACTATTCTATGATAGAGGTATCATTTTGAAACTACTTTTTGACAAAATAAGTTGAAGACCTGATCAGAAATTCTCGTAATATGTGGAATGAAATAAGATGAAAATCAGAGTAGGTTGTAATCTGATACACTGGACAGTAATCATACCAGAAAATGTATTGCTTAACTTGAAAAGTGTTTTTCAGATAGGTATCATTGCACCAGTTTTAACTGTCAGATGTCTTCCACATATCAAATAAATCATCTATTACCAAAGTGTCAACAAAGTAACTAAATCTACATCTTTTTTTAAGATGTTCAAATGAATTCCAGTGAGTCCAAAACCTAAAATGGGATTTCATACAGCATTCAATTAGATAATGTAATGAAAAAACGGGGTTTATCTCACCGAGTTGACATTACGGAATAGCTCAGTGCTGACGCATCTATCCACAGCACTGAGTGGTGTTGGCTTCATTCTCTCAGGGAATATCCCCTATAGTTTGAAGATTTGCCTTACTGATGAGTGCCAACAATTCCGAAACCTAGGTCAGAGGCTTTCTATCGATTGCCTTCAACCATTGACACTTTACATTCTTTTTAAGAAAGAAAATTTTATCTTTATAATAATTCTTTCATTTACCAGTGAATATTTTAACTGTGGCTAGAGGCTATTTGGTGGAATTCGGTAAATTAGATTATTTTTCTTAATTGGCTCTATCGAATCATTAAGCCGACAAAACTTATCTCTAAGTGAAATTGTGGGTTTATATGGCACCCTAGTTCCCGCCTTGCTGAGAATCGAACCTAACGTTTCTGGTTTTCCTTCCTTATATTGCAACACAAGGGAGGTTCTGGCCTTATTTCTACTCGTGTTATCTCGACAACAGATTCCATGCAATGACTATGAGGTCAATGACATAGGTCAAACTAACCAGTCGGGGTCAATTAGATCAGCAGAACATAGGAATTTAGTTAAATATAGAATGAGAGACCCCGGTAAGGTCAATCATCTAGAAAAAATTTCGGCTACTGCAATGTAATTTGGTGGTCCACCGGGGTGAGGGCACCCGCCTGGTTAACTAGTTTACTAGTTACTAGCCGGTCCTAAGCCCGGGTAAAGAGGGAAGGTTGGGCATAGGGCTAGCAACCCTACCCCGTAAAACAAATCTAACCGCTAAAGAAACTTCAAAGCACAAACAAAATATAAAAAATGAAAACAAACTATTCCCCGCTGGAATCGGAGAGGCGAAATGACGCCAGTTGGTGAAAGCCTTCGGGAAGCCAATTGGCCGATGTGTCTTCTCTCGATGAAAGCGAAAGTAAACGTGGGGACATGGAATGTCCGCACGATGTTTGAACCCAGTAAGGCAGCCCAGATTGCAAAGGAGATGAGAAGGTATCACATCGAAGTGCTTGGGATTTGCGAAAGCAGATGGAATGGGAGTGGACTCTCCAAACTGTCAACTGGAGAATCAATAATCTACTCCGGTCACCCAGACGACAACCACGAGCACACTGAGTTATGGAGTGGCTATCATGATGTCCTCAAGAGCATCGAAGGCTCTCATGCAGTGGGAACCAATCTCCTCCAGGATCATGACAGCAAGATTCAACTCAAAAGGAAGAAAGGTCACAATCATACAATGTTATGCACCTACAAATAATGCAGAGCAAGAGAAAAAGGAGGATTCTACAGACAACTTCAATCAACACTGGACAAGACGTCAGTTGGCGATATCAAAATTCTAATGGGCGACATGAATGCCAAACTGGGAGGGGACAACACAGGAAGAGAACTAACCATGGGTCGAGAGGCGCTAGGTGAAATGAATGAGAATGGAGAATTGTTTGCAGAATTCTGTGCATTCAACGATTTGGTGATTGGAGGCAGTGTGTTCAGGCACAAAGATATCCACAAAGCGACATGGATTTCACCAGATGGACACACTAAAAATCAAATCGACTTTATCTCAATCTCAAGAAAATGGAGACGCAGTCTACTTAACACAAGGTCAAGAAGAGGAGCAGATGTAGGTTCAGACCACTATCTAGTGCAAGGAACCTTCCAAATCAAGTTAAAAGCCTTCAAGGAAGCTGGTGATAGACCTCAATTCAAGTACAACACTCGGAAACTGAAGGATGAAACTACAAAGGAGATCTTCAAGGCAGCCATCAAGACAAAATGGGAGACATCGAGGGACATCCCTGAAGAAACCTGTGTGGAAGAACACTGGAAGTCTTTGAAAGCTATGTGGAAAGAAACCTGCACAACAGTATTAGGAAGGAAGAAGAAAGAAGACAAGGAATGGATCTCGACGGATACCTGGAAGCTGATAGAGGAGGGAGAGGAGGATGGTGAAGCAGAAGATAAACCAGTGCAAGGATGCTCAACGACAAGAGGAACTGAGCACAATGTATAAAACACTGGACAAAGAAGTGAAGAAGAGTGCACGCAAAGACAAAAGACACTTCTACGAAACACTGGCAAGTGAAGCAGAACAGGCTGCAGGCAAGAGAGACCTGACGACATTGTATCAAATAACCAGGTTGCTATCAGGGAAGAGACCAACACAGATGAAACCAATAAAAGATGAAGAAGGAAATTTAATTACAAAAGAAGAGAAACAGAGGAAACGATGGGCCGACCACTTCAAGAAGCTCTTGAATCGACCACCACCTGCACTTCATCCAGAAATACCACCTGCAGCCGCTGAATTACAAGTGAACATTAATCCCCCAACGAAAATGGAAGTCCTGAACGCCATAAAGCTACTGAAATGCGGGAAAGCAGCAGGACCAGATGGAATACCGCCAGAAGCACTGAGAACAGATGCAGAGACAACAGCATCGGACATGCTCACACCACTATTGCAGAAGGTGTGGAAGGAAGAGAAGGTACCTGCCCATTGATTGGAAGAAGGGTTACCTTGTCAAACTGCCGAAGAAGGGAGACCTCAGTGCTTGCAAGAACTGGCGCGGAATCACTCTCCTGTCCACCCCAAGTAAAATATTAAGCCGCATCATCCTGGAGAGGCTTAAAGATGCACTGGATTCAAAACTACGACCGGAACAGGCAGGCTTCAGGAAGTACAAATCATGTGCACACCAAATTGCAACGCTTCGTATCATCATAGAACAGAGCGTAGAATGGCAATCAGCTCTCTACCTCAACTTCATCGACTTTGAGAAGGCCTTTGACAGCGTCGACCGAGAAGTAATTTGGAAACTGCTTCAATACTACGGAGTACCGCAAACCTTTATCCGCCTCATTCAACAACTATATGAAGATGCCACATGCCAAGTAATCCACAATGGGAAGCTCAGTGATGCCTTTGAAGTGAAGACAGGAGTGAAACAAGGTTGCCTACTATCCCCCATGATATTCCTTATTGTGGTGGACTGGACTGGATCATGCAGCAAACAGTGGGGAGCTGTGAGAAGAGGGGGATACACTGGACGACGGAAAAGAACCTAGAAGACTTGGATTTCGCCGATGACTTATGCCTAATGTCACATAAACTTGAAGATCTGCAGGCAAAAACTAACAAGTTGATAGAAGAGGCAGCTAAGACGGGACTTCAGGTGAATATAGAGAAGACAGAAGTGATGAAGATACCGCACCACCATCAACAACAACAACAACAAACTCCAGTCACCATCAATGGGAGAAACTTGAAGGAAGTAACCTCCTTCACTTATCTAGGAAGCACTGTTTCAACTACAGGTGGGACGGACGAGGACGTCAAAGTCAGAATCGGAAAAGCAAGACAGGCGTTCATTAGCCTGAAACCAGTGTGGAGATCTTCTGCACTGCACTCAGCATGCGGAACAAGATACGGATTTTCAACACCAACGTCAAGTCAGTGCTCTTGTATGGCTCAGAGACTTGGCGCGTCACGAAAGGCATTTCCAATAAACTACAGACATTCATCAACAACTGCTTACGCTCGCTGCTGAAGATCAGATGGCCAGAAAGAATAAGCAACAAGGAACTCTGGGAACGAACCAACCAAGAACCTATCACCCAACAAATATGCAGGAGGAAGTGGAGATGGATTGGCCATGCACTGAGAAGGCCGACTGAGGACATCACGCGTCAGGCCAGTTGCTCGAGTGGAATCCCCATGGGAAGCGACGAGTTGGACGTCCGAGGGTGACATGGAGGAGGTCGTGCGAGGAGGAAATGAGAGCTTGTGGGCTGTCGTGGAACCAGGTTCAAAAGATCTCAGAGAACAGAGGTCACTGGAGGCGTGCTACTGAAGCCCTATGTTCCACTAGGAACCCAAGGGACTAATAATAATAATAATAATAATAATAATAATAATAATAATAATAATAATAATAATGTAATTTGGGGGGTTTGTGGGGATATGGGCATGTATGTATTAACAAAACCACACAATGGGGTGGGTTAAAACCACTTCACTTAAGTCAAACATAATAAAGTGTAGAGAGTGATTACTGAATCTTTGTCCATCAAATCTATACCTAATGAATGTCATAAAGTGATGCAACACCAATACCACAGATATGGGAAATTTTACTACCAAAAAAAAACAAAAAAATATGAGGTGATAGGACCACATAAATCAGATGATTATGAGCAATAAATTGTGATCGGAACGTCATCAAGTAAATAATACTGCATCACTGTGCGCTGTATATCAAATCAAGAAATCGAATATTAAGTAACATCCTTCTATGGTGCCAATGTTTTACACTTATATTCCAAATATGTTGTCATGGTACGAAACTGCTTATTCCAACTTATTGGTCCCTATACGAGTTCAGTTAAATTTACTATTCTTTACAAGTTTTTTTATTTCAATTAAAGCTCATAGGTTGACACCATTTTTGTTGCTATGCTTTACAAACCGCTTTTAACCATCAAATCCCAACACGAAAAACAATTGTACAAATATGCGATTGTACAGCTTTAAGAAGGAAATCACGGATAAAGACTCTTCGCTGAAATACTTGTTCTTCTTTCCTGCCCGATTGGTATCTTTTGCTCAGATCATAGATTCTTGGTATAGTGACCGGAAAGCCAAGGAAGGATATTTCGAGTGGATTAAGGATAAATTAGAAGGATCTGTCTCACCATTTATCGAAAAATTGGTACCATCAAGTACAACAGTACACACAAATGCTCGGTGGTCGTTCATACAGTTATCTGAAATGGGTTAACTTCATTCCTCAATCTCGTATTCATGGGTATATCACAAGTATGAATAATTAGTGACTGGCCTCTGCGTCTGTCAAGTTCGCACAAGGAGATTTCTTAAATTGGTGAGCCCGTTCCTTTTTAAACCCGTACATCGTTTTCATTTTGATAACCTTTATATATCCATATATAACTCTCTTCCATCCCCAACCATACTCCAAAGCTTATCTGTATTAGGCTGACGACGAACACTATCTAGCCCGTACCATACTGGGCAGATAATGCAGAAACATGGTGATCCTTATCCACTTCTCGAATCTGCACTCCTGAGGAAAAGTGATCTCACAGATCGCCAGCGCCTAAACAAATTGCTTCGTAGCATTGAGCTAGGCGGCAACTCAGCTACTGAAGTCCTGGCACGCATACGAGAGGTTATTGGCCCTAGAACGTTCAGCAATGGCTTTTTCCTAGAACTGTTTCTCTCGAAACTACCACAACCGGTGCAAACCGTGTTAGTGACACCTCAGACGGTCCCACTCGATAACATGGCAGCCTCAACTGATAAAATATTGGAGATCTCTAGCGGACCTCTCTCCAACGTATATTTGGTCTGAGATAAGCCCGAGAGCCAGAATTCAGAAGTAACCAAGCCGTGAAACTCAGTTAAATAGCTGCTATGAACTCAAAGCCCTAGGTTGCGTAGCACACCACAGAAAACGCATCTCAGCTCATTGCAGAAACTAGCGAGGTTGTACAGAAACTAAACCTAGCAGGGTGGAAACCCCTAAATGGTGCTGGTTTCACAATACCTATGGGGAAGAAACCAGGAAATGCCGGAAGCCGTACAGTTTCAACACAGATACAAACTAAGGAAACTCCCCGCCAGGACGCATTCATGGCAACCGTAGCCGGCGAAAAAGGCGTTTACTTTACGTCACCGACGTAAAAACAAGAGTTCGCTACCTCGTGAACACTGGTGCAGAAGTTAGTGTCCTTCCCGCACCAACCAAGAAACGTCACCATGACCTATCCTTCAATCTTCAAGCAGCTAATGGCAAAACGATCGCAAACATTTCGGTGACGGAATGCTAACCTCAACTTAGATTTAAGTAAATCTATTCACTGGGTTTTCCTCCTGGCTGATGTTTCTATGCCTATCATTGGCATAGATCTGCTGTACCATTACGATCTACTCGTAGATGCTCGTCGTTGACGACTAATAAGTTACAACACGAAGTTATCTACTGGTGGCACCACCTACGCAGGTGTGAGTTTAGCCATCGTTAAAACTAAACACTCAGATGGTGCGTCTTATCAGGCAGTTTTAGAGAAATATCCAGAGTTAAAACAACCGAAGCATACTCTGCCATACATGACCAGCAGTGTTATGCATCACGTCACAACCACAGGTCCACCTGTAGCATCCAAAATACGCCGTCTAACCCCTGATATGCTCGAAACAGCGAAAGGCGAATTCGACCATATGCTCGAACTGGGCATTATCAAACCTTCAAACGGTCCATGGGCATCACCACTGCATATGGTTTACAGAAAAGACAGCCCAACTACCGAAATTCCTGAAGATGTTTTTGGTGATACACAGATACAACAACCACCGACACAACAAAAAACACAATCACGTCGAACTTTCAGGTTCCCGGAGTATCTAAATACATATTCAACTAATTAGTGAGAGTTAAGATGTGCCAACCATTTTTAAATTCAAATTTTTTCGAGGCACCGTTATCTTTTTTTACTGACAATGCAAAAAAGTTTCCAACATTTTACCTTTTTGTACCAATTTTTTACTACCAGGTAATCATACTTTTCCAAAAAGCAAAATGGAATTAGGCATAAAATCTATTTTCGACATTTTTTTATTTATTTACAAGTGTTTCCCATTTTTGCAAAACGTTTTCGTGGTACTAAAGATTTTTGTTTCTATTCCAGGTGCGACGAGCACTGAACGGAACTTCAAAGTACGCTGATGACCATGATGGACGTATAATTCGATTTATTGTATTTTATTTTTTCTTTCGCCGTGACACCCTAGAGTAAGTTCAGACAACCACGGGACACTTCTTGTTGTCAGCCCATCGGAAGAGTTCTACCATTGGAGAAAGCACTGGGTTTTTACTTCCGGCTGGTATTGTCTTAGGATCCTCACGAACCCACTAGGGCGGAGGAATGATCTGTAACGTCACACATTTCTTCAGAATCAGTAGCCTAGGGTTCACGAGATTCAACATTGATGATGACCTTGATTGTTTTGTCAGACTCGCTAAGCTGAAGGCACATGGTCAAGCATCTATGCCGTTTGGCACGCTATCGTGTTACGTTGCACTGTTCGTAATAGACTCTCTAATCAGTTAGTTGGAACGCATCGGTATCTCGCCACGACCTCGCAAATATACTATTCCATCCGACTACACTATTGTGTTCTTCCTCTGTCTCGTATTCATGGGTATATTACAAGTATAAATAATTAGTGATTGGCCTCTGCGTCTGTCAAGTTGGCATGACAACAATTCCAAAACATGTATGAGCACCCGACTTAAATCATCTCTGATGATACAGTTTTTTTATGAATCGGTAGTACTCTAATTATATTATCACAAATTTCTCAGCCAGTTAGTGAGTGAACGTATCAGTTGTCTTATCTCACTGATGCGGTCACTGGCTTTTTTTCTGCAGCAGATGAAGACATGCAATGTGATAATCATGACATACAGTATCATGAGATATGTGCCGAACTTAGCAATGCAGTAAAATTAATTCCCACTCAAGAGGTTAGCTAAACTGCTCACTTTAGTTCAACAGGTTACGTGATTACTAACCAAAGCATTGAAACTTCCCGATGGTGAGTGGGTGCGTGTAGATATTTCAGATTCCCGTCAAAAAAAGACAAGGCAATTAGCCTCATAGGACACTCGAATGTGTTTTTCATAGAAGTATATGAGTAGGATTAGGCGATGAATATGATTCCGATTTTTAAAGAACGCATAAGCTTTCTGAATAAACGCTTAAATTAAAATTTTTTACTGATGTCACCCTCTGCCTTTTGCACATTTTCCTTAAAAAAAGTGTCAAAAAAGATTGTTAAACCTCAACACCTAATAACAATACGACCTTGGTAACTTGGTTACCACTTGTGTGGAAATGCACTCTGACTAGCTTTTACCGTGTTCTTCCTGTTTCCGCTTCTGCTCAAGACTAGTAGTAATTGTTTGGTTGTGGGAAACGTTGATACGAACCCCATCTTATATTTTTAATAATAACCGATTCTAAGGTAATACTGTAGCAAGTCTCATCGTCATCAAATCCTTCAAGTCATGTTGTGGAAACTGAATCTGCAGCAAACTGTACCCAATAACACTGTTTTCGAGCAACTCTAATTTTGAATATATTTACAGCACCTATTGAATATCCAATTAAATCTTGTTTTTGTAGATATTTTGATTGCTCTTCTGTTTCCTATCGGTGGTTACTGGTACAGAGAATTATTTTTGCGTTAAATGCTTCTGGATCTAACACATTGCTTTCAAATGAGTGTGGCGTTCTCATATGTACAGTTGTATGAAACTGTATCGCACCTGCTTGAAAACGGATCTTGTTCAAACGAAGCCCACATTGCTATACGAGGAATGTGTACTGTTATCAGAAGTAGAATAATCGAAGAAGTATCATTTCGAAACCGTCAGAAAACCTGCGATCATTAAAATGGTGCAGAGGAGGTATAGCTTACATTCAGTATTTCATTCGTTGACATATTTGACATTTGATATTTGTTTAATTGTCCCGATATAGAACATACTTCTCATTTCTTTCTGGTTTCATATTTATTGATTTATTCTGAATGCAATGCAGCTGGATCCGGCTGCCCCGCTTAAATTCGAATCAATTGAAAGTAAGCATTCCATGTTTTTAACTGTACCTAAATTTCAATGTGCATTTAAAGATAAGGAATCAGTAAATAACTTTTGTGATGGTACATATAATGACAGTGACACAGTTTCTGACTGACAGCTAAGATGAACGAAATCCCATTAACAACCAGCAAAAGTCATAGCCCACACCCAGCTCCGTTGCTCATTTCGGTGAACAGATTTGCTGTTGGCACGCATAGATCAGGAATTATGACTGTAGACTTCAGTTTTCGTGCACCATTCCAGTAGGAACTTATCACTGCTGATATCCCACCCCTCGTTATCTGTATAGATTTTCTTTAAAACTGCTCACCGTTAGTTGACTTTATTCGCCATAGTCTGGTAAGCTGTAATAAGGAGTATTCTGTTTTGAGTACCTCTACTTACAGAAACAAATAACATGGAAGTGGCTATGATAAATAACATTCTTGTCTGCAATTTCCCTCCGTAAGAGTTTTCTTGAGCTCATGCGGACGGACTACAAGATGTCCTCGACGAAATACGTAATGACTTCATATTCTTACCAAAGCTCCCCAATCTCATCAAAACCTTGGTGTTTTGATCATAAGGGGTTGCAGATAGCAAAGCAGGAATTTGACGTGCCTCTGAAGTCAAAAATAATACACTCTTGGAAAAGCTCATGGTCACTGTCCTTGGACATGGTTCCACGTTTGTGGAGTGTGATCCTATGATGATCACGGAGCGTTAAGTAAGCGCGCTGCCATGGATAGATATCTTATCCCTGACAAACGTGACTTAATGAACAAGACGACAAGAGTAAATATTCTCTCGAGATTTGACCTTGCGTGAGCTAACCACTGTATTCTCACGGAACCCAAGGATCCTCCTAAAACTGTAGTCACCTCTCACTTCAGACCATTCATTCATGTGCCTTTTAGTATGATAAAAACTGATACCAAAGATTTGTAGGTCAGGTACTTCAGGGTTCATCACTCTCCGGTGCAAATACAGATGACTTAATAGTAGTTCACACATCTAAAACAGAACAACTGCAGCACCTAAGAACACATTTTGAACAACTGGGTGGATATGACTCAACAGCAAACTCGCAGAAACGTGAGTTAGGAAAAGAACCACTACAGTTTCAAGAAGATGTAGTGTATGCTAACAGTATTAAGCCGGTTCCGCAAGAAGTAGATGCAATTAAAGAATATACTGCTCCGGACACGTTTTGTAAGCTATTGAGATAATTTTTTGTCGTTATCTTGTGTCCAACTGTGCTAAATTGCCTCAGCCACTAACAGCAGTGACAAGGAACAGCTACAGTACTTCACATGATTCAGGCGGTACTTGAAACATTTGACAATCATAAGCGTACTCCTAATTCTGTGACTCTCCTATTTCATCGCTATCTAGAAGCATCATTAAAAGTCACTACAAAAGCTTCAAACGTTGCTGTGGTTGCATTCTTACAAACTTTGTCTCTCTTTCGAAACAACTTAGTGCTCCATGGTCCTAATATATGAAATTTGTGGGAGGGTTATTGGCAATCTACTTGACTATCAAGCATTCCACATACACGCTCGTAGGTTACATTTCTATAGTGTTCTCAGATCATTAGCCTATAAAGGCCGATTGCCTCAGAGCAGCCAACCAGTCGGCATGAGAAATATGATAATCGCAACTCATTTTAGAGTTCACTTCCCATACAAGGTATGTTGAAGGCAAGAAAATGAGGCAGATAATGTTTTATCTTCTATTTATGGAAACCTCTTAGAAAACACCCATATAGACCTCGTAGGAGTGGAAGAGCTGCAGATGATGGACGAAGATCTAAGGCAACTAACTGGTACACTAAATAATTGACTGCATCCTCGAGGAAGGATGCTTAGTGACTCTCTATCCATCAACGTCTATGTATCCAGGGGAGGACGACACTCGCTTGCCTTCTCATCAGTGAGATGACCAGCCTTCACAATGCACGTCATTTACCATCCAGTTATTCAGCCTACGGTAAAATTGAATACTAACATATATGCCTTCCCAAATATAGATTCAAACCTTCAAAGATGGTTTAAAGTTTGTTTAGCGGGCCATGGATCAAAAGTTCAAAGGCATTTTCTTCCCCCACCAATAGACTTCGTTGCATGCATGTTAACGTCGCTTCGTCAATACCCCCGTCAAACGGCTTCAGTTATATTTTAATATAGACAGATAGATTTGCAGGGTGGCTGGTAGCAAGGCCTCTGCATGATATACCTACCGTAGCAGTGGCAAACAATATCATCCATTACTGGATTTCCAACCCGGTGTTCTCAGTACAACTACAGTGTTGCACAGTCGGGGGTTCTCTATTTCAACAACCAACCGAAATTCTTGAATAAAACAGATAGGCATAACTGCACATTATGCTTAATCCATGGCCCTGCTGAAGGGTTCCATTTACACCTGACAGCTGTGATAGTGGCAGCGAACACCGAAGATAAATAGGGCGACGAATCGCCATGGTTCTCTTCGGTATACGTTCTAGTCTCAACCGGGATGTTAGTTGCTGTCCTGTGGCGGTGATTTACGGATTATCTTAGCCCACCAACAGATGATCTATATGCAACAACTACAGTGCCACATGAACACACTACTACCCCGGCTGTGACGACGGAAGTACAGTCACTGGCAATAAGACTGTTATCGTCTTCGCTAACATGATAGTAATACACTTGGTCGTGTTTCAAAGATTCTGTCAAATTTTTAAAAAACATTCTCGCATGACACCAGGACTAAGGAACTTTTTCATTTTTTTCAAATTTTCCGGTTTGCAGTGACGCTCCGAAAATTATGATTCTATCTCTGATGCCACGCTATATGTCATCAATTTAGCATACGTTTTCTTTCTGCATTTAGACTGCCATAATCTACATCCCCATGTATATACGTTTCTACCCAGCTTGTATAACGAGGATAGACTTTTGGCCCCTCCATCACATTTTTTGAAACGTTTGAAGTCCCTCTGCGGAAAATTACTTCTAACAGAGGACAGACATTGTTTCTTATTTCTTTGGTCCGTGGAGGAGCTGATGAAATAGACGTTTCTCTCTACATTAGCCTACATAATTGACATCGAATGCTTTTTGGTTGTCCTGATATAGAATATTCTGGTCATTCCTCACTGGTTTCATATTTTTACTGATTTATTCCAGCTGCCACATTCTATTTGGAGCCTCGCGCCATTTCGTTTTTCACATCTGAGGCACACGGACCAGTAACGTTTTGGGTATTAAGAAAAGCAACAGTATTTCGAGAACTTCAAGTATTATATATGCATATATATGCATATTGTGGCCTCTGATGAGATTAATGGAACTGTTCAGGATCTCGTATTTGCAGTATCCATGAGAAAAGAACGGATAGGTGTGTAAAGGAAGGGTAAGCGTCGTATATGCAGCACATTCATCGTAAAAAGCCAGCTGTTACGCTTAGGCAGTATCTAACCGGAAGTGACCAATAATATGAGATACTAACAGCCGCCTAAACACCCGTGCAACCATGAAGTTCTAACTGTGAATTATTGCTCGCATTTACACAATTATGAGCACCAATTTGTGCTCGGAACGCCATCAAGTAAATGATTCCGTGTTATAAATCGAGTGAGCATATAGTAGGGAACGAGATGCCATATTCCTCAGAATCTAGCTCACCTGGGAGTGACAGAATTGAAATTGAAAAATAACTTCGGAGTTAAACTGTATTCTCGGAGCTCTCTGGAAATACTGTTCGCCAATTTTGCGGCGTATGGAAGGTGCACTTATGAGGTGATTTGCTGCGAGTTCATTTACCGAGATGTATGTATTCACTACTCCAACCTGAAAACTTCTAGTCTGACAGGTAGGTTATTTCGCGACGAGGGGTATCGGCAACTCAGCAGGAACAGACACTGTTACAGTGGCAGGTTTCAATGGATCTGTTTCCAATAAACTAAAACAGTACCAGCAAACCTAACTAACTCATTTTAAGTAGACTGCTCTCCCTCACTTCTAAAGGCACTGCAATGAAATATTCTGCAGGAATACGCATCACCATCCACTTCATGAGTATTTCTTCTTACTTTTGCCTTAGCCTGTGGGAGCACATAAGCCCCCAAAACAAAACCCTAGGGTTCGACGGGATGCAACGTTGATGCAGGTCTTCATAGTCTCACGGAGTTTGCCAGGTGGAAGGCAGGCGGTCGAACATCCAAGCCATTCGGTTAGTCGTCGTGTTACGTTGCACCGCTCGCAACCAATCCTCTGGCCAGTTAATCGGAACTTACTCATATTTTCGTGCGACATCTCATATACGCTATTCCAACCTGACCACGCCATTACTTTCCCGCTTGGTCTCGCGTTAGTAGACGTATTACAGGTAGGAATGATTAGTGACTTACCTACGTGTCTGCCAAGGTCGTACGTGGACGATTTCTAAGAGTTGAGGTGGGTGATATAATAACAAAGTTCGTTTTCGAGGCGGAATCAAGCCACTTTTGCACGAGCGGCCTGACTAACTGACAAGAAACACATGCTCATGTCCATAATTTCGGCTGCACAACACATGGATTCCAGATGAAATGACCATTGATATCCTGAATATTTACAAAAACTGTCTGATTGGGAGATGAATTACAAGATGGACGCAGAGTTTTTACAAAGAGCATTCTGGGTAAAATGAATACTTTACTGTTCGGTGCGCGAAAATTTAACCAGTTGCTGCAGAAGCAAGGGTGACAGCTGAGTAGAAGGACTACAGAATTTAGGATCAGTTAATATACAACAAAAGAAAAGTCTCACAATTAGAAATAATATAACATTCCAAATGCACTGAAAGTTTATCGAGTGCATTAACCACTGGTAAATAAAATATGACTGTGTAAGGTAGCCGTTGCTTAGAATATCTTTTATAGTTACAACAGGGTCAGCATAACTGGAGGTATCCCTGAGTGGAAAGGGGCATCCGAAAGTCATGATGTAATAATGGAAGAAAAGAAGTCGTAATTTGAATGATAACATTTTCACGTTGCTTAAGTGCTTAGGATGGCATGGGATGTTAATAGACATCGGCAATTATATGGGGTTAAGGACTGGGAAGTTAGATAGTGTGCCGAGCAAGACCACCGGGCCCACGGATACTAGAGAAGTTGTCTTCCCTCCGTTGCGTTGCAGTGTTTGCTACGGGACATGGTCGGCACCTCCTTTGGAAATCTCTCGGGATACTTGATTTCACTTCCCGTGTTCTATCATCCACAGCCTTCAAAATTGCCGAAGACAGGCTATAATTCTGGTTTGCTGACAACTGCCTCCACAAACCGCTTAAGGTCTTGACAACACCGAGACACACGAGATGGATGTAATCGATGTCCCAGTTTCTCAAAGTGTGATTAAGCTTTGTGTTGAAAGTCATACTGCTGCATATAGAACCATTGGTTTGATCAACATGTTTGCTTTGACGGGGAAAAGTCAAGCAACAACCTTTCCTGTGGCATTCAGTTTTCTGTCTGTCACGCCCTTTCTTCTCCACATGACCGGATATCTCTTTCAAAGACGAACGGGCCGGGTTAGGAAATTATACCCAAAACGGATCACAGTTATCAGGCAGAGTGATTGTAAGATGGCAGTCCATCAATATTTAGTTGCAACTCATTATCCTTACAAGTTTTCATCCCCCAAGTTAGAGTAGTCGTATGCTGGTCCTCTTTTTCCAAACAATGTGAGGGTAAAGGTTAGACCCAGCGCACTTTCTCGAGCTGTTTTTGGGTGTTGGCTCCGAAATTTTTCGTGGATCTGTTGGCACTTCCGAGTCAAGTGGGTGTAAACTTTGTGAAATTCTGTTCCGACCCTGAGGTCATATGTCTCGTACCAGACATTTCTCAGCAGCTACACGGAACGGGCCGTCTTTCATTGTTTTTCGTCATCCGTTTCATCCGTTGCACCTGCTTCCGATGTCATGCCCTACGTTGGACGCCAGACGTCCCCCAAAGTGTCATTCTATACTCTCTAACTTCGACGAACAAATATACTTCTGTGAGGGCAACGCTTTCCCCCCCCCCCCCACTATCATGTCTAACTTATAAATTACAAGATCCACGTCTATGGAACAGAAAGAGTTATCTGAAAGTGATTAAGCAGCCGTGGCTGCCGACATGTATAGCGCTAATACATCACATGTTTCGGACAGTCTTCGTCTTCTCATTACGCTGTTTAAATTTATCGAAGGGAGCAGTTGCTTTAAATGCAGACAGATAGTTGATGGTGAATCTCTGGAAACGAAATGGTTCGCGGCCCCAAGTTTTACCCCCTGTTCCCCGCATTTTGCTTGCACTTCTCCCTCCTCGTGAAACTCCGTATATAAAGACAATTTGTAAATAATGTTAACATTTTACACCTTTTCGGTAAAAAGTGAGGAGTTTGTCAATAACAGAATTACCATCAGAAGATCGAAACTCACAGAGTATGCGACTTGGCATACAAGCCCCAGTAGTGTTAGTGTATGCATATAAATAAAGTTTTTATTCTGGTGTTTAAAAAAAAGATTTTAACATGAGAGAAGCCAGTTTACAGGCTTCATGACGTTGATACATCTCAAAATGTCTACAAGGCTTGAGCCGTGAGTGGTACTGATGGAATGTCATTAAACTCAATTTAAAAAACTGCTGAAGGTCCTGCTAGTTATGAAATGAACAAGGAAATATTACTTTACAGCGTACATAGGGCATTAAAGTTTAGATAATAGTAAATGTCGCCTTCATTTAACAGGCTTAACATGAGGGATACCAGTTAACAAGCACCGTCAAATTCATAACCTTTGAAAGTATCTAGTGTTAAATAATTTACATATCAAGTCATTAGTATGCATAATATTATTGAAATTTGCTGAAACTCATGAGACGGATATGGATTGCCATCTCCCATCACATAGATAGGTTCCATTATCAATATCAAAAGCGCGCAATGTTCAAAGTTTGCGTTGTAACCAACCGACGTTGTTAGTCCATTCGCATAGTTTGCTGATTAGTAATATAATAGTTTGTCACTTAGGATGATCTTCAGTTTTTAGTTTACTAACCACAAAGGACCCATTTATACAATCTGGAGTATCAGTAAAGTATCCACAGTTATATAACCAGCGTGTATGGCTATATCAATGCATATCCAGGTCACCATGTTACTTTTAAAGGTGATATAGATCAATTCTGATGGGAATACTTGTTGTATTGGATGAAAATGGATGTTGAAACAGTCAATAGTCCACAGACTTCGAGCATCTTTTGTATTAGCATAGGCGGCATCATTCGAGAAGTGTATTTGATGCGTAGTAAGTTCCATATGAAAAGGTCTCTTGGTACAGAGTACTAGAAAATGTCTAGTGTGGAGCCATTGCAGGTAAGTGACGTCCTGAGCCAATATTTTAATTGGTCTCTGGTTTAATCATCTGTTCAGAATGCCTCTGCTACTAATACTGTTGGGAATGGTCAGACGGTTCGTCGCAAGAAAAATCATGATGAGTAGGCGAGTTAATCTTGAAGATGGTCCAGAATTTGCGAAAGAGTGGGAGCAGTCCAATAATTATTGGCGTCAATGAGCAGGTGTTATTCCCATAAAGTAATCACGTTCAGACTGAATTTGAACATCAAATGTCGACTTGCAGCTGTTTCTGCAAATGGGGAAAGAAAGGAGGGGCACGAGCAGATATGGAAATACAGATTACTACGCTATCAAATTTTTTTTTTTTTTTTTTTTTTTTTTTTTTTATTTTTTCGGACTTTATGTACATTTTCATGTATATATGTTAAGTCAACTACATAGTCCTTTTATTATAGGGTTTTTAAGTCTTTTTTTTGGGAGGGGGGGTGTACCGTAGTGGCTTTCAGTAATAAACAGTATTCTTTAAGTTCATTATACGGAGAGGAGCCGGTATTCATACCCTTGTATGCAATCGTGAGGCCATCTGCATTAAACGAACTTCAGGGCTTTAATAAAACCGATTCTTACATTTAGAGATCTGAGTACGTTCATAGCGGACGCAATGGCTTGACCATTGTTATGTGCCGATTGCTCCATTATGCTTCGTATTTGTGGATATAATATGAATGTCAAGAAATTTATGGATATCCGTGAAAAGGAAGAATTCGTTGAGTAGACGTCGAAACTGAAATGCAGACATGCAAGAGCGAATAAAATGTGGAAGCTTATTCCATAACTTGCTGTACTGTAACATAAAGGATCGTGACCTAAGTTTAAGGCGGTGCTTTTCTACAGGTACAGTACATTCACGATTGCGTAGACTATATGAAGATATAGGCTTAAAAGTAGGAGCGCAACAGGCGTGAGTAATGCCATGCAAAAGGCGGAAAAATAGGCTAAGGTTAAGCTTAAGGCGTCTTAGCCAAAGTGGGTCAATTTTTAATTTCTTACACCTTCCCACATAATCAAGTTCTTCGTGACGGCCCAGTACACAGCGGGTAAACTTTCTTTGAACATTCTCAATTAGTATCCTATCCGAAGCATACATATTGCTGAAGATGATTGTGCCATATTCAAGTACTGGGCGGATCATTACCTTGAATAAAAGCAGTCTAGCCTCATTGGTATGTACGTGTTTAAGCAAAAGGCCAACTGAGCGCCGACACCTGGAGGCAAGTGACTGGGCATATTCCGTAAACGTTAAGTTCCGAGAATACCTAATACCTAAATCACATACTGAGTTGTAAGATTGCAGCATAGAATCGCCAAGGTGTAAACTGACGTTTGGATAAGAGTTATTGAAACAGAGAATTCCGCATTTACTAGAGTTAAGTGGAAGTTGCCATGTTTCACTCCAAGCAAACAAATTCGTCAGGTCTTCCTGGATTCTATTAAAACCCTCACTTAGCGATGAGTGGGGAAAGCTATACACGATTTTTAAGTCGTCAGCAAACAGGTAGGGTTTACCATATTTTATCATGTCAGAAATATCATTTATGTAAAGGAGGAAAAGTAAGGGCCCCAACACACTACCTTGAATGACACCACTCAGAATAGGCTGTGGGCAGGAATAGGTTTGACTGAACTTTACTATTTGAGTACGCTGCCTAAGGAATGAGCTTATCCACGATAATAGAGGATCACTAATTCCAAATGATTGAAGCTTAAGAATTAACCGATTATGAGGCACTTTATCAAATGCTTTTTTGAAGTCAAAAAATAGAGCAGTTACGAAAAGACCTTCATCTCGTCTGCAGGTGACCTCCTCAAAATAATCCAGTAAGCAAGTACTACATGAACGACCTTTTAAGAAACCATGCTGCATAGGGGAAAGAAGCTGATGCGCAGCCACGTAGTCATTGATTTCTTGCACAACGACCTTCTCCATGATACGAGAGACTACAGATGTAATATTTATGGGACGATAATTCTGAATTTCTGACGTCGGCCCAGATTTATACGTGGGAGATATGTATGACAGCTTCCAGCGGTCAGGGTAGCATGCCTCAGTAAGGGATATTGAGAATAGCTTCATGAGGATCAATGGTATATCTTCACCACCCCTCTTAAGGAGAACAGACGGGATCCCATCGGGTCCGGCAGAATATGAGTCCTTTAGTGAAGCAACTGCATCACCTATCTTTCTCTGTGTAAAGGAAACATTACTTAGTGAGTGGTGTGGTGGAATGGGCATTTGTATGTTTAGTACACTATCTTCGTGCGTGAAGCAGCTTGCATAATGTTTACTAAACAGCTCACAGATCTTTCTTGGGTCATCATAAAGAATGTCCCCATCAATGATCAGACTACTGGGAATAACTCTAGATAAGTTTGCACGGGATTTTAGAATTCTCACTAATGATTGAGCATTGCCTGTTTGTGCGTTGCAGCTGGTTTCTTGCTTGATTGCTTTCAGTAACTTATTTGATTTGAAGTTCTCATGAGCAATTTTTAATGAGACAAGGGATGAAAAGTCATTAGATCGATAGAAATTTCTGGCATGTCTGCGCATGCTGATACGTACTTTTTCAGGGATGAAATTCACTTTCGGCTTTCTAATTAATACTGATACCTCCGGAGCAATGTGATTGTGAATTGCATTCATGGAACTGTAGAAGATGTCACTTAGTTCATGGGTTGAGCTACTGGTGAAATAAGAACCCCAGTCCAAGCATCGCAACATGTATTGTATCTCT
Source organism: Heterobilharzia americana (assembly GCA_944470555.2). Classification (NCBI taxonomy): domain Eukaryota; kingdom Metazoa; phylum Platyhelminthes; class Trematoda; order Strigeidida; family Schistosomatidae; genus Heterobilharzia; species Heterobilharzia americana. Next base: position 78,668,592 of record OX104134.1, on the reverse strand, counting down.
TCCCAGATGGTATTTTTATATCGTCTAACTGTGGTTGTTTTTGACCTGGGAGCCAACGTATTTCTGGGAGATAGTCGGAAGTCACCAAACACTACTCTGTGATCGCTGCCCGGGAATTCTGGACCAACTTGAAGAGTGAAAGGCAATAATCCATTCGTGAAAACTAGGTCAAGTATGCTATTATGTCTAGTTGGTTGCACTACATGTTGGCGCCATCCTCCAGAATCCAACACATTAATAAAATTATCAAACCGCCTAGGAGAGGTAAGTGTCTGCCACTTGATGTCAGGCATATTAAAGTCACCGCATATAAGTTTCATGGAGTAGGGCAGTGTTGTTACGTGGGTGAACACTTCTGCAAGCCTGTCATCATAATCTACGGTAGAACAAGGGGGACGGTAGATACACCCCAAGAGGATAGTTATATCATTAGTAAACTTCACCACAACCCACACTGAGTCACTGAGCGAATTGAGTTCTGAATTAAGACAATTTGTCGCAGCAATGTCGGACCTGATATAGATGATGCAACCACCACCTCTACCATTATATCTATCTCCCCTAAACAGAGTATAATTGTCGACAGAGACATCACTATCAGGAGTGTCTGGAGTACACCAAGCTTCAGTGATAAATATTAGGCAGGGGTTAGACATAGTCGACAACATAGTGATCTCACTTATTTTGTTGCGTATGGAACGGGCGTTAATCAGACAGAAGGTTAAAGAATTGGATAAGCAGTAGTACCTAAACCTGTTTTCGGAAAGCATTTTCTCGCAGGTTAGTTGGAACTGTAGTGGTGAGGAAAATGGGGTAGAATTTAATTTCGGGGACATAATAGGGGATTAAGATACTACGGGGTTACTACTTATATCCTTTATTGTGTTAGGTGTTGACCCACTGTATATGAGCCGGGAGGATGACAGGTTGGCGTAACGTCTTCCCCGCCACTGTAGCGGTTGTGATTTAGGATTGACAGTAGCTGATTCGACAGCGTCATCATCTGAACAGCAAAAGGCGCTAAGAGTTTTTGAAGTCCGCGAAAATTTGGGCTTTCAGAATGAGCCCTGGGTATGGGTGTCTGCGGAAATGAGCCAAGTAAGTCTGTGGCTTCACTTCCGCATGGGAAGGGGTAGGGTGCACTATGTTGGGGAGCCAGTATCAGAGGCTGCATCTGAACAGCAGGCCTCCAATTAGGAGGTGATATCGTTGTACTGGGGCGAGCATACATTGGATATGAATGTTGTGTAGATGGGTGTGAGGAGAAAAACCTATCGTTTTTCCTATAGCCCTTGTCTTCATGACTGTGGGAAGCATTTGTGTTCTGAACATTCTTACGCATGTTCCCCTTCTTTTTACCACCTTGGTGTATGAATCCTACCTTTCTGTTGGTTAGTGAGGGTGCCATAGTACTTGGTGTCATTTCGGTGGACGACGTGAATGTGTCTGCGTAAGGAAACGGGGTCACTCTTCGAATGGCGTTATAACCATTAGGCTTAACAGTCTGAATATAGTTACTTCGGGGCTGGCTAAAACGTTTCTGTCCCACTGGCTTTGTCGGTATATTCGAACTAGGACTTTTAGGTTTGGATTTTCGAAACATGGCACTATGTGACCGTGCATTGTCAATACACCCAGAGGTCAACATGGTATTTGAGGGCGGTAAAGGCTTAACAGTGTAACTGCATATGGGTGATGCAGGCTTCATCGATAAACTCAGAGGAATAAGGTGCATATCGGACGTATCATTACCGTTGCCATCCATATCAACATCATCTGAGAATAAATCTGCATAACTGGCGGAGATTTGACCTTCAGTTTCGGTGTTTACTACCATGTTGGATGGTGAAGCAGAAGCAACTGATGTACTTACAACAATATGCTCGGTCAGCCTTTTTTGATCTACACTTACGGTGTCATCTGGTGTTAGGAGCTGACTCCCAGGCGCCAGTATGTTTCGGGTGGCCATTGGTTCTGATGAAGTTTCCAAAGGGACTTCATAAGGTTTCGAAACACGTGTCCGTCTTTGACATGGGGTGAGATCTGGAAGTACCCTAACATTCTCACAGCTTCTTAAGAGTCTTACAGATTTCTGTGAACCACAAAAGTGTCTCGCATCAAGGAGTGAGCTGAACTGGAATAATATTGGACAGGGGTATTTACTGGTCCTCTTCCTAAGACGCCGGACTGTGCAACCAGATTCATGCAAACCGCAGGCCTGAAGGAGATCATTTTTAACACGTCTTAATATGTAGCCAGAATTCCCACAGAAATAATTCACTCAGGTAATCAAGACCACAAGTCCTCACACAGTACGTCGAAGAGGCTAAAATACTCAGATAGATGGTAATAATCGTTGTGATATTTTTTGGGAAAAGTGAAAAATTTATGCGGGTTGAACGCTTGAGTAGTTTTTAGTCGTTTGGCTGGTAAATTAAGATTTACATTGCAAAGTGAAAGGTTCAAGAGAAAGGGCTAAAGAACGGAAATATGCATTCATATGACCATTATGCACAAACTTCGTACGGATGCCGTACATTGTATCTAATCTTAGGCTGATCCGCACTCTGCAAAGTAACTGTTTAGAACCGGTGAAAATGGCTGAGGTGTGACACCGTTTCCGACAGGGAAACGAAGATGATTCCAGACAGCACTGCACTTCACAACAAAGGAGACAGATCCGTATGTTGTGCGGCAACAAGATATTTTGAAGGTGGCAGCCCGGTCTTTGAGGTTGTGTTCTGTGGGGGGGGGTTAAACCTGAGGTCATCGTCGAAAAAGTATATGAGCCCATTAGCTGTCCCGAAAAGGATATTCAGGTTCAGTTTTCGCCTCCTGAACTAGAGCAGTTCCGCGTGAAGCTGTTACACCATTAATAGTCGGCTGTATCACGATCTTTATTCGGTAATCCTTTGGTTTGATTTTATCTCCACGCCTCCAACTTAAGGACTGTCTTCATTCAAAACGCTACCTATAATAGGAGCACAGAATTTAAGTAGTGGGGGATGCATGACTTGTACGGCCGGACTTTGGGTTCCAGCTTCCCCGGGTATCAAAACGTGACTGAACGGAGCATTTTGACTTTGGAAATCCAAGAGCAAGTAATCTCCGGTAAGTGGTTCAAACTTGGATCCGCGACAGGCGGTAGAAAGAGGGGTGGGTTTGTCGTCTTATTACACAAAACATGCTAGCGGGACGTGTTCGGGACATGACCTCCCACATTCGCCAGGTTTGAACTTGATTCCTCAGGTTCGACAGCAGCAATGAAGTCTACTAATATCCCTATGGACCTCGTTTAAAACACCGGGTACGCCTGATTCGGATGAGTGGTACACTGTTTAGATGTCATCGGTGGCGGGAAAAGGTTTGCCGTATGATGTGACGTCACAGAAGTCATCCAGATGTAAACGAATCAACACTGCGCCCCTTGAAGACGTCCGTAAAAATGGCGTACATCCAATTACATTAGGTCATGTCAAATAAATATCATTGTTATTAATACAGTACCTTGCGAAGTTCAACCAGCTGCGGGGAGCGATCTAGAAGTGTGGGTACATGCACCAATACCTGTGAGCGGTTACTTAGGACCGGGGTCAGCCAGTGCAGTGGCGAATCTTTAAGTCCACACTGTTGGATCTTAAGTAACAGAGGCTTGTGTCTTACTGAGTCAAAAATCTAAGGCTGAAGTTCCTTACCACGACAGTCACACCCACACACTTGGGCTGTGAGGTATAATCAAAAACTGCAGGGGGCATGTCATACGTGTGCATCGCTCCATAAAATCGTGTCAGAGTGGGGCCAAAAGCTCTTTCGTAAAAAGAGGTCAGATGTAACGTTCCAGACAAGTTTCAGAACCTTTGGTATGGCGAAAGCCATGTTTATGAGCCTGTAGTTAGTAGTGCTTGAGCAGGGTCCAAACTAGTATCTGCATATGCTCACGTTCTTTTTTGGAGTAAAAGCAATGACCAAGTAGCTCCGTGTTTCCATACCAGATTTTTTTGACGAAGTCCACGACAGTACAAAAAATTTGAGTATCTGATAGGCAAAAATGATGGTCATTAGAAAATATTCTTTCTCAGGGGATGTATCCACTGATGAGGTTTTCTGCGCGGACGGCGCATGCAGCGGAAACGCGGGCACGTCAGGGACATTTATGAAGCATCTTAAGCATTATTATCAACGCAATATCAGCTGGTTCAAGCACAGCCTTCAGAGACGCCTTCCCGCCGAGTTCAATAGTATTTCATCCCCATGAAGTTACCACTCGCTTGATGGAATCGGAAACAGGTTTTCCGACGGATTTGGAGCAACCAATAACTCTAATCAACTCCAATCGCTATTGAGCAAACATGTCATGCCATCAGTCTTGCTCACCAAAACGGTCAGAACATATCCGTTCCGAATGATCACGGTCATCTACTTCCAGAGAAGTGTGGTCATTGCCGCTAGATGACCTTTTGTACACTGAGCGAGTGCTCCCGAGAGGCTTCGTCCGATGACCCCACTCGACAGTTTCGCAGACTTCTTCACGGTGTATACTATGTGTTACCAACATGTGATATTCATTGTGATTAATCCTGAGAAGTCACAACAGTCTGATAAGAGCTTCTTTTTGTCGGCTGCTTCAGTAAGATATCTACTGGAAATCCTTCTGATGGATGCTGAATTGAAGCGAATGGTATTTCGACACATAAGCACCCGCCACATATACTTGGGAGATTGAATAGTGAAAAAAGATTTGAAAGATGACAGTGGATATTTGGCCGAAGAAGCTTCCCACGAGCAGGTGCAGACGTCATATCAGAAGTGCTCTGAGACGACGACCTGAAGATGTCTAGCAGTTTACAAGGTGAATAGTGAAATGTCTGATTGTGCGAAGTGAGGATCCTAAGTTCATGGATTTAATAATACCTTAAACCAAAAGGAATATAGTTTCGTTCGCCATGTAGCCGGGAAGGCCAATTACAGCTACTCTAATCACGTCACACTGCAAATGAAGGGTGATTAGTTTTCACTCCCATCAAGTTTAGGCCAGCGATTGTGGCCTATTATAGGTACAGTATTTGGTGCATATTCCAGTGATATATTCTTAATCGGCAAAAATGGAAGATAGGGTAAACACACATACTCAAATTAACCGACACGGAACCTGGAGACAGCTTGTACTAGTTTCCATCAAGGGTACTTCTGCTGAAAAATCCAGGTATGATTATTCATTAACCTGAAACGGCAACCTACAGCCACTGTACATGGGCGGGTCTAAAGCGGGTGTCAAACACAACTGCGGAGCAGGGCGCTGCAAGTTTTCAGATACGCACTAGTGAAGGAGAATCCCCTTCATAGATGGTCTCATATTGTTAGTGAGGAAGAGAAATGACTGACGAACCGAGAAGCTGTGCGAAAGTGGAAGGAACTATTTGGATGGTGCTGTCAAAGCCTTGTCTATGGAATAAGGGATGGGCTGTTAGAGTGTAGTGGCTAGGGTCAAGCACTCGTAGGTATTCTTGTGAAACTCCTCAGAACTTATTCGGTGTGCTGCGACATTTGAACCACTCACTGCTATAACGTCTGCTTGCGCACCATGTGTATCCAAATAAAAGTGCGAAGGTGATATAAGTCTGGATTCGGCGATTTGGGGAAGCTGTGGGCCACTCGTCTGCTTTTAGGGACAAATTCAGGACATTGGCTTACCATCCAAACGCTGCTTTTGACCTTTAAATTTTCTAGGATTTGGACTTTAGAGAAGTTATTTCGAGGTTGCTTCACACCCTGCCACAGAATAGGCAGCACTGTTCGTTGAGTGGACGCCTTCGTTATTCTGTATTTTCCCACCTGACTGAAGTATGTCAAGCCTATGGAATACCTAAATGCCGTTCTTAACGACCTGCCAGAATCTTTGTGCATGATTTGTCACCATGATGACCAAACTAGTGGGTTGTCTGTGCGAGTGGAGGTAAATAGAGAATGTAAAAATTATTCAAAAAGAACAACTCACTGCGGTAACATGCAGAAAGGAAGAGGAGCCAGATGGGGGCAGAGTTCGGACGGAAAGAATATCTGTGTTCCGATAAGACGTTTGTGGCCAGCACTTTATGAGAGTGAAGCTGTCTTTTGAAGACCTTGTTTATCATTATGGTTCACCGTGTGTTATTCACCCTGCTGACCACCTTGGAAATCCTGCGCAATGCAACACAATCGCCCTGGGAGGTCCAGGAAATAATTAGGAACCCATGGGGCGGGTCTAGGAAAACTGACCTTCAGTTCCCGTCAGTAATTTATCAAGCCGACAGCAGCTTGCAGAGAGAGTGGCTGGCACTGATCTTATTGGTTCGTCACCAGACTAGAAGGGAGTTGTTGGAGTCTAGGAAGATAAGTCATGTTCAATGACGGAGGGAAGAAACAGGAAAAAACAGCACCTCAGGGCGCACCAGCTTCAATTAGTGGCGAAGTAAGGCACTTACCTACGTGTAACGAGCACTGCATTGCCATAAAAATGAGAATAGAGCCAGTTCGCTGTACAATAATGAAAATGTGTTTTCGAGGCCTTATCTAATAAGGGGCTCCCAGAAACAGGGTCGAGGGTAGAAGTGCAACTTGAAAATACAGAGATGACACGTTTGTCTCCCCTATCGAGATTGGAATTAGCCAAACTGCGCGAAACAGCTTTTGTATTTAAGGCACTCCTTCTAGATTTGCTGTGAAACTGACTTGGTTTACCAGTATCCTCCGGCGGAGGTTCGAGCACAAGTCAAAGCAAGCTTTCCCTTGCGCTATTTTTATTAGGCTTATTTGAGATCGACGAGGAGTAGCATGTAGTGCAAATCGAACTTGGTTATGATTTCTATGTGTTGTATTCACTGTTGACTGCTATTCATTTGCAGAAACAGCTCCATGTCGACATTTGATGCTCAAATTCAGCCCGAAAATAATTACTTTATGGAAGTAATACCTGCTCAATGACATCAATAATTTATGAACTGCCCCCACTCTTTCGCAAATTCTGGACCATCCCCACGATTAACTAACCTATTGGACACGATTTATTGTTTGCGGCGAACTGATTAAACTTTCCTAACAGTATTAGTAGCAGGGACATTCTAAACAGATGATTAAACCAGAGGCCAATTTATCTATTGGCTCGGAACGTGACTTGCCCGCGGTAGCTTCACACTACATATTTTCTAGTATTCTGTATCAAGTGATCTTTTCATATTAAAGTTAATGTGCAACAATAAGATCTCTTGAATGATGCTGCTTATGCTAATACAAAAGATGTCCGAAGTCTATGTATAAATACTGCTATTTGAACTATTGACCATTTCAACGTCTATTTCCATCCAATACAACAAGCATTCTTGGTTGAATTGGTTTATATTAAACGTAACATGGTGACCTGGAAATGCATTGATATAGACACACACCTTGGTTGTATAACTGTGGGTACTCCATTGATTCTCCGGATTGCACAAATGGGTCTTTTGTGGTTAGAAGAGCTAAAAACTGAAGATCGTTCCGCGAGGTAGACTGTTATGTTACTAATTAGCGAACTATGCGGATGGACTAACAACGTTGGTTGATTATAACGCAAACTTTGAACACAGCACGCGTTTGATATTGATAGTGGAATCTATCTGTGTGGTGGGAGATGAAAGTCCATGTCCGTCTCATGAATTTCAGGAAATTTTAATAAGATTATCCACACAATGACTTGATATGTGAATTATTCAATAATAAATGCCAGTTCGTAAAACTTTCAAAAATTGTGAAGTTGACGGTGCTTGTAAACTGGTATCCCTCATATTAAACCCATTATATGAGGGTAATATTTATTACTTTGCAAACTTCAACACTCTTCATACGCTGAAAAGTAATATTTCCTTGTCCGTTTAATAAATAGCAGGACCTTCGGCGGTTTTTGATAGAGTTTAGTGACATTCCCTCTGTACCACTCAGGACTTGTTAAGTCTTGTAGACGTTTTGAGATGCATCAACCTGTAAACTGGCTACTCTCATGTTAAGCTTTTTAATGTGAGAATAAAACACTTATTTACTTACTGCCGAATAACCCAGAAGCTACTCGTTTAATTTTGCACTCTTGTCTTGCCCATCACAGCGCCCAAAACAAACATGCTGTGCTTCTGCCACTGCCTTCTTATTTGCCGCGTTGTGGTTGTCTAAAGCAAATTGTCCAGGGCGTTAGCCATAAGCCCCTGGGTTCAACAAACATTAGCTTCAGAAGATATAGACTTCAGCACACAAAAGTCCGCTACCCATTCAGTCAACCGGTGGGCCACTGTGAAAAAGGGCTGGTTAAAAATGTTCTTTAAAGAATGACGAAGAACATCAGCCAGTTAACTAGATATGTTAACAGGCTGGCCACTTGGTTCGAAGCCACTTGAGGGCTACCTAGTGAATGCTGACCTGCTATTCGGGGAATTGAGTTTTAAGTTCGGGTCTTGATCGAATAACTATCACCAAATTAGTGACAGGTACATCCAGACAGCAAGTCCAAAAGAGAACCAATTATTGGCTCTGTACCCCACTTCCAACTGGCCCGAAAGAAATGACATCAGAATACAGGCCTTAATGACTTTCAGCATTGGAGTACATCCGTTTACACTCGAAGAACTTAATAACATAACGTTAATGGGCCTAGGTTTTAGCGACTGATTTTGTGTGCAGACCTTTTGGCATGTTTCATTATTTTTCCTCGCATCACTAAGATCCTTAAGTGGTTTCAATACGTCAGGAGAGTTCGCACATGACAAGATCTTTGAGTTGTGTGTTGGTTATATCAGATAGAATAGACGGCGAAATCATTTAAAATCATCATTCGCAATGCACAGTTTTACTCATTACATTCGTGGTCTCCTTAGTTAATGGGTTAGTATTTCAGATTCAGATTCATATTTGCTGCATGGGATAGAAGGCTGTAAGTTTATTTTAAGCTTATCCAGTAGATCTCTGTGCTTGTCCAGCCCTCTTTTAAAATGGTCAACTGGTGACGTATACACCACTTCTTCCAGAGCCGGTTCCAAGAGTTGATTACTAGACACGAAAACGAGCATTCTACGGGGACAGCATTCGTTCTTTGCTTTTGAATTCTCCTCCTTTTTCCACTAAGATGTGTCCATACCTGCTAGGAGGGGAAAAAAGAAGACAGGTCAGGTCCAGAGTCACTTCTTAAACTGCTCGGGAATATGCCTAGACTTACAGTTGGACAAAGAAACGTTCAGCTCCTTAAGTCAATTTCGTTGATCGGGCCAGTCATCAAAAAGATGGTTGCTTTCTGAACTTTTTCTAGAACGCCCGAGTCACCTTTCGGACAGGGCTTTTTCGTCTGTGCGCAGTTTTCTAGTTCGGGCCCAACTAAGCGCTCTGTGTAGTGCTCAAAGTGTCCTAAAACTCCTAGTTACGAAAAATCGACGATGTACCTCGGTCTTCAAGTTGTAACTTACAGTGACTCCTAGGTTACCTTGGTTTACTACCAGGGTAGGAGTTCCACCAGTATTGTAAGCGCTGTTATCTGTGTGGCCAGTGCTCATACGCACACATTTACCCCAGGTGACATGCAACGGCCATTTATCTGACCGGCTGAAAAAGCTGTTGAGATATGTCTGAAGTCCATGCACGTCTTCATAATCCCTAAATTCTCACCAGATTTTTACACCAACTTGGAAACACATGAAGGATGGGAAGTTATAGCATTGATATTGTCGGTCAACAGATGATTTCCTAACATTTCATGGGTTCTGCTTTGTGATGTACCTCTTAGTTTGTCATGTGCGCAGCTTTTGTGCCCAGATTTTTAAAGACTGGCATGAAAGGGCAATTTATGTGATTTCTCAATATGCCTTTGTTTAAATACTTGGTCAGGTGCAAACAAAAATGCCTGTACACTCAAGCAAGCTTAACTTCTTTTAGATCGGGCTAACCGATGAGGTTTAGTTTCAACCAGTTTATCTAAATGCCAATGAACCGTAACACCTCCCATTAATTCATCGAGTGCCCTAGAAACTTCAGTCAAATAATTGGCTAACCATGAGGGACAATAATCCTCACATAACTTATTCGCCGAGGTCAAAAGTTTCATAAAACTAGGATATTAGCAAAGCTAAGCGACGGATTATCCCGCGGAGTGCTTTCTAATTGTTAAAGCGGAGGCGTTTCACACACTCACGTTTACTGTCTCAGCGACACTTTCAGTTTCTTGTGTTTCATTTAAGTATGGTCAACGTTAGGTAGTGATCATATCAACTGTTTAGCATCTCAGTTTCCTTTATGGTGCAAATGAGAGCCTTGCATATCCCAAATTAGGTTAATTTAAACAGGATGTTGATAAAAAAACTGCGTAACGTTTCGGCATATCCTCACCGAACCGTTAGGGAGCTCAGTTAGTTTCGTTTTCGTGGCCGCAGAAAGGTGACTTGTTATTGAAACTTAGCATCATGAATAATGATGGGCGTATTGATTTATCTAACCTCTTCACTCTCTGCCTTGTTAGTCACTCCGAGGGTCACTAGAGCAAAGCCCGAAAGCAGTTGTTGAATCGCCTTCGCATGAGGTACTGGTTTTCTGAACTACCAAAACTAGTTGCCGGACTAGGCGTCAGCAAAACATGGAGGTATCTTGTAGAGCTTGACTGCACTGAAGTATTTCCTGTGTTTTGGTTTAGTTTCTTCCCGAACACATAGTCATGTGCACCTGATTCTGCATCATAGCTGTATCAAAGGATATCAGCATGTTGCGGCTAAGGAATGTTAGCGACTGCCGTGGTAATGGGTTGTTAGCTACGCCCACAATGGACTCGCTGTTCCAGTGATCCTAGCCAGCTAGCCCGGGCATTATGAGGTGCTACCAAATATCTCGTTCGGCGGTGATTGGTCTTTGTGTTCATATTACAAGACACAAAGTGAGCACCATACTGGCAAAAGGCTAATACGATGCGATGCTAATCATCATACATTTGAAGCTTCTACACAGTTTGACTTCACGAAGAAATAGTCGCATTATTTCATGGCCTCTTTTAAGGGTTGCATTAAAGGAGGTCATATCGCTAAGGCCATTCCCCCTCCAGTTTCCAGTGCCTAGTCCTCTAGTGCAAAAGGATGCATGGTGGGAGTTTACCTCTCACGGAAAAAATCCTGTCCCTCACAAGAATATCTTTGGAACAGGTCCTTTCGCCGAGGAATGTGAATGACACCTGTGATGAGTGCCTTATAAACACCAAGAAGAAGTGTTAACAGGTTGCCGTATGGAGTGGTTCTACCATGGGGCATGGGGATAGCTTAGGTAGATTAGCTGCTCCGCCTACCCAAACCTGCGTGAAACCAACTTTTAGAATAACCTTCTCATCTGCTGTTTAGTTGGAAAATAACGGTAGCAATGTCGGTGTCTCAACTGTATTTTCAAGGCCCTCCTCCAGGATGTATCACTAGCCCTCATCGACTTCAGTAATGACTCACGGAGTCAGTACCCCACCTCCAGCCAGTCATCCCGACGTAGCAGAAAACAGGCTCAGATCTGCATTCGCTAGGTCAATGCATCCAAAAACATGGCGAACAACCTCAACCTTGGATCACTCACACTCTTCAGCTCTAAGGAAGCTCACCCCCTATTGCTGATTGATCGCGAACAACATGACCTCGCGTGGTGGAAGGTTGTGTGTAAATGTTTATCAGCCTCATTCAGAAGTACAACACGGAAACTCTTAGCTCCAACGAATCCTTCCTAGAAGTCCTCCAAGGCTTTCGGGGCCCCAGAATAACACTCATCAGCCCAATGACATCCTCCTTGAAAGGTATCAGTTGACTTATCAGTAGCTGCCACGCACTGGGATCAGGCCCGCCGGACCAAGGTCTGAGGAAAACTGTCACGCAATTGCAGGAAAACTTACCCTTCATGTCGCGAAGCCTAAGAAGAGTTTCCGTCCTCGAAGATTGTCTCACCACTAGAATATCTCTAAATCAAACTACAACCTTAACTCTCCACATACGCTCAGATTTGTGGTGTCAAGGCATAACGAACTGAACGAGCGAAGCGAGAGTACACTCAGGGGTCAAAGGGACAATGAGAGGGGACTCAAGAACTTGTGGTTTGTTGATGAACAAGAACTTCTATCTACCGTGTTCCAGTGCCAAGATTCCTGTGATGGCTCTCAAGTAAGCAGGATGGAGAACTTCGGTGTCAGAAAGGTGTCTTTTGTTTGGTTACATTGGAATCTAGCCTTGACGCTGATTCATTTGCTTTTCACAAGGCGCTTAAACTGTATTCGAGCCTTTCGACTGTAGATCTGTGCAGGTTAGCATTTGTTCGTATTGTTGTGTTTTGTCATTTATTTGTCAAGAGAGAGATTGCCAAATAATACAGACATCGAATTAATTCCTGTGTTTTTACGTTTTCATATGCTTCGCAAAATGTTCTTAACTTGATAGTTCCTGCTTCCCAGCTGGCAAAGACTTTGGGTGCACTTTGACATTTTTGGGTAAATCCCGAACTCGACTTTTGGCGCAGCTAAAACTTTTGGGCATTTATCCTGAAAATTCAAGTTTTTGGAAGACTACAGTACTCTAATTAAATAAAGTTGCACCTCGCGTATACTGCTCCAAAGAATACACATAGACCAAATGTATTTCCATAAACTATTTTTTACCTCTTATAATGCTTAATTTTTAAAGCTTCGGGCACGCTGCAGACATTTTGACATATTTGGAACTTTTGGGATTTTCGGGCAAAACTTTGGCCCAGTTTGACAAATTTGGAATTTTTTGGCGAAAATTTCGACATTTCCGGGCGCGATGATGCATTGTCTGCAGTTATGCCAAAGTTTTACTGCCGTTTTCACCCAAAAATTTCAAAGTGCTCCCAAAGTATTTGCCGGCTGGGTTATCAAACCTGGCAGCAGGTGATAACTGAACGGCATGCTAAGACCTCGAAGTCCCTATTCTTGTTATTTCCTGGGTGCAGGACTATTTGGCGGAAAATTCTGCACAAAAGACGGCAGCGTTTGTTCGACTTGGGGGACATCACCTGGTTTATCACCAGGAGCAGTTCTGGTCCACTGCTTTTCCTTCTGTGAATGACATCCCATTGAGTCTCAGCTCCCCGATTCTTCGCTGACATCCGAAACAGAATCAAGTGGACTTCAAAGAGGCCCCAGCTTGCTTGCAGAGTAGGTGGATAGTGACGGACTAGTATTTAACCTGGGTAAATATAGAACTGTTTCTCCGCTCCTCCAGCTCGCTAAAAGTATCCTAATACCTTGCTGGTACGCAACTTTTCCACGCCAGCACGGAGAAAGATCTAGGATTAATATTGACTGACAAGCTAGGTGCCTGCTCAAACTACCCAGTAGGTGCTTTCGGAGCCTACGCAGTACTACACTCCATGCGGAAAACTAGGTGCCCTCATTGCAAAATTCTTCCTGAAGCTTTACAAGACCTATATACTCCTCATACATCATTGCACCACCATATCTAAAAGCAGATGGTAACCTGGAGAAATTCCAGAGGCGAGCAAGGGAGGGTGTTGTGGGAATAGGGTAAAAGCCCTGTGAGGACAGACAGAATGATCTAAGGCCTCACTTTCTTAGTTACAATAAGTTGCGTGGTGACTTGATAACACCTTACAAGATACTCAGTAATCCAAGTCATCAGGACAGTAGAATCTTGCCGAACGGCCACTGACAGTTCTCGTGGTAACCCAAGAATAGTCGCCCATCAAAAGGCGAAAACCCGTGTGTGCTCACACTTCTAAGGGTTTGTGGCCACTGGAACTCATTGTCTGCTGTGATTGCTACTGCTCCGTCTGTCAACAGCTTCAACAAGAGGTTGTAAAGTTACGCAGCAACGCACGGCTTGAGTTCATCTACTTGGGATATGAACTGTTGATATGACAAACTAATTCCACACAATCCAACACAGACAGCCTTATGGCGGATCTCTTGTACCATCACTATCATCCTGAACTTGAGTTAACTTAATGCCTCCTGTTAGAAGTACCTTTCAGTTATTATAACCCTAATAAAAGCATTTATTTCCATAATCTTATTTGCTCCTTCTCTTCCGCCTGACGATGATCTCACTCTATTCATTCTCCCTATCACTGTTATCTCCTCTGAATCTACCCAAGTTTATCCTTTACTTTTGTTTTTTTCCAACTTGTTTCTTCTCTCACTTCCTCGTTTTCGCTGAACATGTGTTCATCCTTTCTATCTTTTTATAACCAGTCTGAACAACTGTCTGGAGGCATGACACTTCTGCACCATAGTCCTTGGAAAAATGATATCATCTCTACAATTTTAGTTAACGTGCAACTGACCATCCAGCTAACTAGAGCTACAGGAGGCGAGTGGGTAAACCTACTGCATCTGAATCCACCAAAGATTAGAAAGCTTTCCTCAGGATCTAGTAGCGAGAGCGAAGAGATCAGTTGGTTTTAAGAAGCTCCTGAAAAGATATTTGATATTAGATCATTTAGTGACAGATTCAGCAAGTTGTGTGTTGATTTGATTCTGGTTTCCTTATGATGGATATGCGGGGGTTCTTTAAGATATCTTTTCATACAGATTGTTTTCGAAAGCCTGTATCTATCGCTGGGATTGTTTTCCCCTAGTATTCACCACAAATACTGCAGTTATCCAGTTAGATAGCAAAGGTAAGACTGTTTTGGTTCTGGTTGTTCTCTTTTCAATAAAGCAATTATCTATGCTTTAGGATACAACTGTGCCCAGACAGCAGTCTAATTCTAGCTGGGACGACTTCAGACATTAGATGAAGCACTCCGTGACGTGGCTTCCAGCGATCTCGACGGTCGACCCATAGACTATATTGCTACCATCTAACGTTGAGAAAAGTTGATGGATGACTGTCACTTTGTGAGATCGGTATTTGAACAGCAACCACACTGGTTCGGGTATGAGTATGTCTGCGCCTAAATAGCCGTAAGAAAACTGTTGCATTAAGTCCATTTCAAGCCCAGCTCGACGACGGAAATACCAAGGCTGTTCCCAGTGAGGAATTAGAGTTGTCGGAACAGAGCTAAACCTGTCATCCTGAAGGAGTAGAGGTCCTAAATGCACTCACACGGTCTCTTTCTAATTACATTGCTATTTATTTGTTACCAAACTAAAGTGGCAGTTGGAAAACGTCAGCTAGAACAAGGATGATGGCTGTGCTGGGAGTTGTTGCTGACTAGAGATTAGCGATAATCAGCACATCGTCACTGACGGTGGACCTGATTATCTGCTCACCTATCCAATGACATACACTGGGCACCCAAATGACTTTCTTCGGAGCGTAGACATCAGATCTGGACATTGAGTCTGCCTGATTACTCTGTGATATATCTGAAGTGCATTTAGTCGAGGTCACTTGATTTACTATGGAACTAATCCCCATTTCATATCAGATTGTTTATTTGATATAGTGACAGTATAATTTACTGAATGACGTTTACAGCGGAATTTATTGCTCATAATCATATGAAGGCAGTCATACACATTTTAACCTTTCGTAGTCCAACACCTCTTCATTATATTAATTTAGTAGTAAAGTTTTCCAATATCTGAAAAGTGTGATGGACCATTCTAGTAACTTGTGTTAGGTGTTAAGTGGGGTCGAACTGCTCTCGGTAACCTTGTTCACACATTCGTGCAGTAGGCAATGAACCCAACGTATTGTTTGGGGGCTAATAATACAGGGCTGCCCAAAACTCGGTAGATGGAACGGGGCTATATGTTGATTCAATGAAGTTCCATTTTCACCCTCTCCCTCCACCCAGCCATATTAGAATTTAGAGTTGTCACCCTATAGTGTGATTATGGGTCAGTGCATGCAGAGTGATAGCCGGATTTTCCTCAAACTTACATATCTTAGCAGTATCTATCATTCTGCTTCGCTAAATTTTTGTGCTCTGCTCTCCTGATTGATTTTGGTCTGCTGCTTTGACTTATGTTCTTGAGTTCACAACCATCGTATGGTATTTAATGCGTCACGTTATTTTGCCTTAATTTACTGGCACTTCCAGTTTACAAGGTTTCTTTCTTTCTGATTGAGTTTGTGAGTTTAAATGGCACCCTAACCCCAGCACTGATTGACAAAATAGATGCTTATAGACTTTCAAGAATGATGTAGAACGTATCAAGACCAAACTTAGTATGTGAATACCGCCGCTTTTCGTACGTATACAAGCCTTACGATACACCTTTCTTATTTCAGAGTAATCAGCCAACCACTTATGGTGGGGTGGGAACGTTATTTTTCAAGTGTTCATAAACATGCGTCAGCATTTCGTTATTGTATGACTCTTTCTTCCCCTCTTATGACTCAACTTTTTATTACACCTAATTTCTCTTTTTTTTAAGACCTTTTATCTTGATGTGCTGAAGTGAAGTATGACAGCTTATACGGTTGCGCAGTATTGGCAGTTATCCTGTTGATATGAATTGAGTGTGGTATCACTTTACAACACTGAGTTCACTTTGCTCCACCTAAGCAAACGATGATGGTTACAATCAAAAATTTTCTCTAGTATATGGTTCAGACCACTGGTTGTTCACAGTTGTGCTGATCGTACTAACAGTTCTTTCCTGTAGTCTTTCTTGGGACTAGGGTTTTGGGTCTCTAAAACCTATCAAGCTGCAATTCCGTAAACTGTTACTTATTTGATTCATCTAACCCCCCCTATTGTATTTTACAGCAATATTCATTTTTCTTCAGATGATAGCGTTTACTGTTCCGTTTTTAATATGTTAACGTATGTTACTCTTCGAAATGTCGTTGTCTGTAGACCAGTGTAACTAATGTCACCAGTTGGAAATTATCAGACATATAGCTTTATCTGAAATAATGCTCGTTTGACTGCTCCTTATCGCAGTCATTAGGACTAAAGCAAGTAGATGTATGCTATACATGTTCTCAGCTGTTGGTGATGCACTGTCGTTTTGTGTCCAAATCTTCAGTTTGTCATTTAGTCTTAAGACCTGTTAGCGTAATGTTTTGTGCCCGCTGGTACTTAATGCGCTGCAGACAAAAAGTACTACTTGATGCATTCTGGTTGAACGACAAATTAGTACGGTCATTACGTTTTGGCCGAGTATAGGAATTTTAAAATGTTACTTGTTGAGTACAACGTCCAGTTTGGTAGTTAGACGACATTTTCTAGTAATCCATCACATCCAAAACTGTTTTTGTTGGTGCTTTTTCTATTTGCAAAAGGATTACGTCATATGCTTCAAGCAATCTTCTTGTCACTTTCACGGCCAGCATTGAAAAACGTTTGCTTTTACAATTCAGTTAGTTCAAAGAGGTTCTGACAATGTTTGCGAGTATCATAATATAAAGAAAGATATTAGCACTGTCACAGTGGCCGTATGTAAATGCATTTTAAAAAAGCTTTTCTACTTTTTAAATTCCATACGACGTTCCCAGTTACAGTAGCCACTAACTTCAGCTGAGATGCTTTAGAGATCGTAATTTGTGTAGCTACACCTCTGTCACTGAGCGTTTGGAATGAATCAAAAAATTTTTTATCCCATATAATTTTGAAATGCAAGTTGACTGTCACTGGTATACATAACTAATAATAATTTAGTGAGTGCAGTTTTTATGTGTGGAGTGATTATTACTCGTTGGAGTGAATAACATTGCACCGGAAGTTTTCAGTATTATTGTGAATATTTTTGGTTGTAAACCTAAGCAGTGGTTCATTTTATATTTTACCGTCACTGATCTAGAATTAGAATCCATCTGACCGTCCGCACTCATGTTTCAGATCAAATTGAAGGGAACTGAGCAAGTAAAAAAGACATTTCCTCTTCAGTAAACCTACTGTCATAAACCCATACACAACTATCTTTTTCCACATGTCCAGAATTGTGAACAACTGTTACTGGACGCCTAGCATTAAATTACACTTGTTTACATACGAAGTAAGAGGAAGCTATAACCTACAGATGTCAAGTTGTGATTCACTGACTTCATCACTCAACTTAGAAGGAATATTTTGGGTTCAAAACATGTTCCAGCTATTCAGACTTTGGGAACGTGTCCGTACGCAGCGGATGTAACTCATAGCAGTACGAAAGCCTGTGCGTAGCAGACAAGGTACATTAATTCATTCAGTAATTAAGAGGATATATCTGAAACAAGAACATCTTTTTTCGCTTTGTGTGATTAGGCTAATCCATACAATTAAATGGTTAAAAAAGAACCCTGGCTTGTTCCACCTAATCCTAAACCCGTATATAAATAACACGTCTAGAGGAAATTCATGTTTTAACCTTATGGGTATTATAAGTGCAAATGGTGCCTGTTAAAACGTTTAACCTAATAAATTCTGTTGAAATATCTTTACCTTAGCATTCCTGTTGTATCACTGAGTTTTAAATTGACTAAGGATCGTATCGTCATAAATTTCCATTGGTTATTCACCAGAAATTTTGTGACTATTTTCAACCTCACTTCCACAGTTTTGTTGAGAATTTCTTTTAAGGTTAAAAGCTTTGGTTAACTTATCTTTTCAGGAGTTATGTAACGAAAACAGTAATTTCATTGTTTTCTTATTTTCTTAAAGCTGTATCAAAAACTTTCAACATTTTCAAATGACATATTCGTTCATTCTTTTGTAGATTCTTATTATACCTATGATGAAATCAGCTCATAGTATTTCTAACCTTAGCTCCAATTCGGAGACGAGTTCATACCTGGTTAACTGTCCGAAAAACTCTCATTTTGTCCAGGTTAGTTTAGCAGTAAACGTTTTGGCATAATTACTTATCCTTTTCATTTTTTGCTGAAGTGAACATTCCTCGATTTGTTTCTTTTGCTTATATATGCTTATTCACTTAGGATAATCTTTCAGTTAGTCTGATGATATTGTGGTATTCTTAAACGTTATTAGAATTGAATTATGACCTGTTTTTGCTTATCATATTCGTTTCATTCACGGTCACAGATCCGTTATATGTTAATCAGGATAGAGATGCAGTTCATTGGTTTAAGTATGGAAATTGTACGGTTCCGAATTCTTTAATTACTGTGGTTCGGTTAACCAGGTAGCATTGTTACCCTTTATACTCAACAAGCCTACCAAATATGCGAATGTGTAAACGGTTATTGAGTTGTACATTTTTGAATGGTACAAAGTGGGGAACTTCATGATTCCTCCAGACACAAAATAATTCGTGTCCTGAGATAATAGTGAGGCTTATCCGTTTTAGCATATTGCAAGTATCAGTATTAAGTTGACAACGTAATTTTAGGATACCAATTAAACTTTTTTGTCGGCTTAAAGTGTTAGCGAAGATTGTAGCGCAAGAAAGAGTTTGGATTCATTTGAAAGTAACAATAGTCATAGTGGAAGGTTATGTGAGCAGTAAACCAATTCGACTGCGTACTTTACCACTGTGTTCACGCCCTTCTATGATTAGTCGCAGTCTTCTTGTTCCTACATTGTTCGATAACTGTTAAGTACAACTTTCAGATCAGGGTAAAATTTTACTGCCGTCTTGTATTTATCACTTACCGCCACTTATCCAGATCATGGCAGAATGTTTTTGCCTACATATTCCGCTTTCAAAAAAAAAGTTTGCGAATGGTCGAAAGAGAACAGGCACGTTGGTAAGAAGTGTAGTTAGGGGTCCGGATAAGTTAAGCGAATAAAAATGTGGAATCACGATATCAGACCTTTTGATAGAAGCTTCTGAATAATCTGGATGGGTTATTTTCTACTAAATGGAAGATACTCAAACTAACACTACATAGTTGGTGGAATTAGCCAAAATATTTCTTGTAGAAGGTAGAAAATTTAAAGAAGTTAGTGAATGAACATTTTTTCACGATAATTTTATTGGAATCTGAAGGTATCATTCTTGGCATAGGAGTTATTTTAACCTCTGTACATAAAGCAGCTACTGAACTGTTATGAACACAGAGCTAAAGTCGACGAAATAAAAGCAAGTAAGATTAGACTGTAAAATCACAGCCGAAAACTGTTCAATATTTGAATGAAAAAAAGTGTAGTAACCGACTCAAACTGAGGAGACTTGTTATGGTATTTGACTACTTCAGGGAAGTTGATCAGTGTATCTGGATCAAATTAAATGCAAGAATTATCCTTTCTTCGTTCGTTCTAGTTTCCGTTTGATATAAGTCGATTCATATTTTTACCACTGTTGATTGCATTGAGTGAATTCGATCATTAAAATATTTTATTTGCCACTCAGTCATCCTAGTAAAAGGATAAACAAAGCTCTATACTTCTGTTATGAAGCAGATATTGGTTGCAAGGAGAAGATAATAAAATGATGGTTAGTTGAAAGGACAACCTCCCCGGTTAACTCGTCCACTAGCTACTAGCTGGTTTTAAGCCCAGATAAAGAGGGAAGGTTGGGCATAGGGCTAGCAACTCTACTCCGTAAACCCAACCCAACCCAACCACTGAAGAAACTTCAAAGCACAAAGAAAATATAACAAATAAGAATAAACTTATTCCTTGTTGGAATCGGGGAGACGAAATGACGCCGGTTGATGAAAGCCTTCGGGAAGACAATTAGTCGATGCATCTTCTCTCGATGAAAGCGAAAGTAAGAATGGGAACATGGAGTGCCCTCACCATGTATGAACCTAGCAAGGCTGCCCAGATTGCAAAAGAAATGAGAAGGCATGGCATATAAGTGCTAGGAATCTGCGAAAGCAAATGGAATGGAATGGAATGGAAGTGGACCCCCCAAACTCATAACTGGAGAGTCAATAATCTACTCCGATTTTGTCACCCAGACGACAGTCACCACCACACTGACGGAGTCTCCATCATGATGTCCCCAACAGCATCGAAGGCTCTCTCTCTCGTGCAGTGGGAACCAGTCTCCTCCTCCAGGATCATGACAGCAAGATTCTACTCAAAAGGAAGGAAAGTCACAATCATACAATGCTATGCTATGCTATGCTACCCTACGCTATGCACCTACAAATAGTGCAGATCAAGAGAAGAAGGGGGAATTCTACAGACAACTGCAATCAGTACTGGACAAGACCCCACCACCTCAGATGGCGACATCACAATTCTAATGGTTGGGGTGACATGAACGCCAGCCAAACAGGGAGCGGACAACACAGGAAGAGAAGAAATCATGGGTCGAGAAGCACTCGGTGAAATGATGAGTGAGAATGGAGAACTGTTTGCAGACTTCTGCACATTCAACGATTTGGTGATTGCAGTCAGGCAGTGTGTACAAGCACAAGGATATTCACAAGGCAGCGACATGGATTTGATTTCACCAGATGGACGCACCACACTAAGAATCAGATCGACTTCGTCTCAATCTGCAGAAAGTGGAGATGCAGCTCACTGAACACAAATCAAGAAGGGGAGCAGATGTAGGCTGACACCACTCACTATCTAGTGCAAGGAACCTGCATTCAAAACCAAGTTGACAGCCTTCGAAGAAGAAGCTGGTGATGATAGACCACAGTTGAAGTTCAACAACCACCCAGAACAGAAACTGAACTGAACTGAATGACGAGACTGCAAAGGACACCTTCACGTCGGTCAGTCAGTCAGTCAGTCATCAAGACAAAATGGGAGATGTTAAGCAATATCCCTGAGGAAACCTGCGTGGAAGAACACTGGAACTCTTTGAAAGAGATGTGGAAGGAAGCCTACATAACTGTATTAGGGAGGAAGAAGAAAGAAGACAAGGAATGAATCTCGACGGACACATGGAAGCTAATAGAGGAGGGAGAGGAAGGTGCTGAAGCAGAAGTTGGACTAGTGCAAGGATGAACAACGAAAAGCGGAACTGAGTACAACGTATAAAACACTATTCTGGGCAAAAAAGTGAGGGAGAGTGCGCTCAAAGAAAAAAGACACTTCTACGACACACTTGCAAGTGAAGCAGAACAGGCTGCAGATAGTAGACACCTTATTATTATTATTATTATTATTATTATTATTATTATTATTATTATTAGTCCCTTGGGTTCCTAGTGGAACATAGGGCTTCAGTAGCACGTCTCCATTTCATCCTGTTCCCTGAGATCTTTTGAACCTGGTTCCACGACAGCCCACAAGCTCTCATTTCCTCCTAACAACACTATATTAAATAACCAGGTTACTGTCAGGGAGGGAAGAGATCAACACAGATGAAACCAATAAAAGATGATGAAGGAAATCTAAATACCAAAGAAGAGAAATAAAGCAAACGATGGGCTGACCACTTCAAGAAACTACCGAGTCGTCCACCAACTGCATTTCGTCAAGAAATACCACCAGGAGCCCAACCACAGAACTACCAGTGAACACAAGCCCTTCGTCAAAAGCAGAAGTCCTGAACGCCATAAACTTGCTGAAATGCGGGAAAGCAGCAGGACCAGATGGAATTCCTCCAGAAGCACTGGGAGCAGACGCAGGGACAACGGCGGACATGCTCACACCACTACTGCAGAAGGTTTGGAAGGAAGGTAGGAAAGGTACCTGCCCACTGATTGGAAGAAGGGCTACCTTGTCAAACTCCCAAAGGAGACAGACAGACCAAAGTCTTTGCAAGAACTGGCGAGGAATCGTGCTCCACTCCTGTCCACCCCAAGTAAAATATTAAGCCGCAACATCATCGAGAGACTAAAAAGTGCTCTGGATTCAAAATTACCACCGGCTGTCTGGCTGGCTTCAAGATAAACAAATCATGTGCGGATCAAATTGCAACGCTACGCATCATCATAGAACAGAGCATAGAATGGCAGTCAACTCCTCACCTCACCTAAACTTCATCGACTTTGAAAAGGCCTTCGACAGTGTCGACCGAGAAGCAAATTGGCAACTGCTCCAACACTATGGAATACCACAAACCTTTATCAGCCTCATTCAACAACTATGTGAAGACGCCATATGCCAAGTAAGTAATTCACAATGGAAAGCTCAGTCAGTGACGCCTTTGAAGTGAAGACAGAAGTAAGACAAGGCTGTCTGCTATCACCCATGATCTTCCTGATTGTGGTCGACTGGACTGGGTCATGACGCAAACAGTGAGGAGCGAGAAGAGGGGGATACACTTGACCGGGGAAAAGAACGTAGAAGATTTGGATTTCGCCAATGACTTATGTCTAATGTCATACAAACTTGAAGATCTACAGGCGAAAACTAACAAGTTGGCAGAATAGGCAGTGAAGAAAGACGGGACTTCAAGTGAACGTGGAGAAGACAGGGGTGATGAAGATACCCAACCAATGCCACCACCACCAACAACAAGCTCCAATCACCATCAACGGGAGAAACGTAAAGGAGGTAGCCTCTTTCACCCATCTAGGCAGCACTATTTCAACTACAGTTGGGACAGATGAGGACGTCAAAGCCAGCCAGGATCGGAAAAGAAAGACAGGCGTTCACATTGGTCTGAAACCAGTGTAGAGATCTGCACTCAGCATAAAGCGTCAACAACATCCGGATTTTCAACACCAACGTCAAGTCAGTGCTTCTATATGGTTTAGAGACTTGGCGCGTCACGAAAGGCATTTCCAACAAACTACAGACATTCATCAACAACTGCCTACTCTGGTTCGTTACTGAAGATCAGATGGCCAGAAAGAATAAGCAACAAGGAACTCTGGCTGGCTAGCTGGCTGGCAACGAACCAACCAAGAACCTATCGCCCAACAAATATGCACTGGAAGGAAGTGGAGACGGATTGGGCATACACTGAGAAGACCATTCGGGGACATCACGCGCCAGGTCACACCCTCGAGTGGAATCCAAAGGGGAGACGACGAGTCGGGCATCCGAGGCGAGGGTGACATGGAGGAGATGGTGTGAGGAAGAAATGAGAGCTTCTGGACAGTAGTGGAGCCAGATTCAAAAGACCGGAGAGAACAGAGTGCACTGGAGACGTTCTAGTGAAGCCGTATGTTCCACCAGGAACACAAGGGAAAATAACAATAATAGTAATAATAATACGTGGTTGTGGAGTTATATTTTCATTTTCATAAAACTATCAGTAAAAAGTAGCTGTGCACGTAGTAAATGTTCCAGTCATTTCAAATCATACAGGACAATATGCAGCATGTTTTCGGTTTCAAGTTGAATGCTACAAGCTTTAATCTGATTTTTGTCAGTAAGTGAAAATAATAGTCAGGTTGACAATAAAATCATCGACTACATGCATATATATATATATATATATATATATATATATATATATATATATATATATATATATAGTGTTTAGGTTAGAAGAACGGTACTACGCAAAGAAGTCAAGTCAGTCAATAAGGTTGTTCATCTTCACTAGCTGAGGTGACTTGGACGTGTGTTACACAAACCGATTTACTGCTTACGATGACATGCATTGTTAACCGTAATATAATTGAGTTGGAGAAAGACTAACGATGGCCAAACCCAAGATGTAGGATCAGTCGATGAGGTCCTTGCCTGTTGATCTTAGCCTTGTGGGTATATGTTGACTACCGGACTGGGGTTGCAGAGACGATTGGAATAAGGACTCTGGTGACATTGCAGAAAATTGGTCAAGATAGCGCAGATGTATTCACTCTTTGACATCTAAAGCCTGGCGATTTTCACTGATTTCGATTTTCAAATTCCTTCTCTACTCATACACCTTTGTCTATTTTGATGCCACTCTTCTTTTTTCTACTTGTTTTTTTTCACGCTACTGTGAAGTGTAGCAACTTGAACCGATGCTATGTTCTACTTGATTTTGTCTCTGACTCAAAGTTCTGTGCAATCGATTAGGTGTAAACGCGTAGTTCACGCGTAAACTAGTGACTTCGTACCAATGCATTTATAGCTGCATAACTGTTGACCATATTAATTCATGCATAAATAATATTCCTTAGATGTCGCAGTTAATTTTAAAAACCAGGCATTAGTTGTCCTGCTATTATGTTCGTTTAAAGTAAACCAAACCGACAGTTTATAGTAAGCCCATTCTCTATCCAAGTAGCACTACATTTTTGCCGTTCATTGGATGAATGCTCGCCCACATGGTGGCAGCAAATCAGAATTTGAAAAAAGCAAGAGTGAACCAACCTTTTTAACGTGACCTTTGTATACGAGAGGAGGCTTATTAATCTATTTTTACCCTGGTTATTCTTTGCTACTTTGGGTTACATCATGTCTTCCTTTTTTCTAATGAAGTTTCTTTTAGGTGTAGAATTATTGATCTAATCATAGACAAGTTATTACTCATCTCGAATAAGATATGTGATTTTAGGCTGTATACAACTGATGAATATCAGTGGATTGAAATGACATCATTTCACTCAGCTGCAAATTTGTTC